>VUYV01000117.1:1023172-1067410 GCA_008711295.1 Anarhynchus alexandrinus | reverse complement strand
TTCTATGTGCCTTAGCAGAGTTTCCAGGAGGATCTGCTCCATGATCTTGCCAGGCACAGATGTGAGACTGACTGGCCTGTAGTTCCCTGGTCTTCCTTATTTCCCTTTTTGAAAATAGGGGTTATGTTTCCCCTTTTCCAGTCGGCAGGAACCTCGCCAGACCGCCATGACTTCTCAAATATGATGGCTAATGGCTTAGTGACTTCATCTGCCACTTCCCTCAGGACCCACAGATGTATAACATAATTATCATTACACTTGTTCCTTTATGTCTTTATAGTGTTCTTTGCTGCTGCCTCTTCTTCTTAATGCCCTCTCCTGGCACTTGTTGCAGTTTCTTTTATCGCTGTTGGTCCGTGGCTGGTACACTGGGTGTTGGAGGCTTGGTTTGTTTCTTCATTACATTTGGGTTTGGGAATGTTTCTCCCCAGGAGCGGATGTGACCGAGAAGGAATTCTGCCACGTGATGGAAGAACACAAAACCACATCTCAAAACATTTTAAAGCAAGACCCGGTAAGAGTCCGAGTGACAGTGAAACATAGAACTGGTTTGGCTGGGCAGTGACAAAGAAAAACACTGCAGGAGAGGACAGAACCCTCCAGTGGTGTTGTGGCTGTTCCCTTGCTGTAACTCCTCTCTGATATGCCTTTAGGAGACGGACCAGGAAAAGAAAAATAGTAAAGAGCAGAGTGAGGAAGCACCAGCTCTGGCTCCCAGTAGGAAAGGTAAGAGGGTTTTGCTGAACACATTTGTGTAACTCACTGGAGCGTATGCCTTGGTCACCCATTTCAAGAGCTGTGTAAAAAGGTGCAGTGAGCTGCCTGCCCCACACCACTTATTATGAAGGGGTTTCATTTTACAGAATTGCAGAATGGTCAGGGTTGGAAGGGACCTCTGGAGATCACCTAGTCCAACCCCCGTGCCAGAGCAGGGTCACCTACAGCAGATTGCACAGGACAGCGTCCAGGCGGGTTTTGAATGTCTCCAGAGTGGGAGACTCCACAACCTCTCTGGGCAGCCTGTGCCAGTGGTCTGCCACCCTCACAGTAAAGAAGTTCCTCCTCATGTTAAGATGGAACTTCCTATGTTCAAGTTTGTGCCCATTACCTCTTGTTCTAAGGAATAGTAGCTGCAGTTAGAGATCAAAATGGATTAGCAGTGGAGAGAGGGAAGATGTTATCCTGTAAAACCTATTTCTCTGATTTCTACAGATGCTGATCTAACCAGCTCCATCTTCCTCTAGACAGGAGGGAAAAATTTCTTAGGAGTTGCAAAGGAGTTGGGATATTTGAAGCAGTTCTGACATGCCTGCCCCCCAAAGATTTGCAAAGCAGCATCCTTTAAGCTAGTTAGTGTTTGGGGTAATATGGTATAGATATAGATATATAAAAAGGCTGATGTTTCTGCTGAACTGTGTGCTTAGACATCTCTACTCTTCTAATCACCTCACCTTTTGCCTTTAGAGTTCACTAAAAGTTAGTGATGTAGTAAGTCACGTAACATCCTGAACCCAGGGGCTGAGGGCTTAAACCAAAAACCTGTAATTAACCGCTCCTTATTCTAATTAAATGCCACTTGAAGCCAACTGAAGAACTAACTTTTGGGGCTTTGTACAAGTGAAAGTGCTGTGCTGTCTTACTGGCACTAATCCTAATGCATTCTGAGGTACACAAATTGTTTTTATTGGCAAGAGCTTAACACTGGAAATCTTTAACAGTGGCTTCTGTTGGAGCTTAAAAGACTTTCACAAGCTGGTTTGGGGAGGCTGTTTTTTCACTTTTGTTTGAGAACTCTTTTCTCTCTTCTCAGGGAGTTCACCCACTGCAGGTGGCATTAAAGGAGATAAATCAAAGCAAAATGAGGCGTAAGTTTTGACTTTCAATGATCACCTGCAGGTATGAATTTAAAGCTGCAGACTGTTACATGATTGCTTCTTCTTATCCTACAGTGACTCTCCTAATGAGAAAGAAGTGGAGGTAAGTCTTGACTGCTTATATCTTTAAGTATCTCGGACAACAGAAGGGTCTTGTAGATGAGCCCTGGTTGATATCTAGTCCTATGTAAAAGAATGAAGCTGAGTGGCTTAACCTGGATGTATTTCTATAAGTTGTCTTTTGAGGTTTGTCTCTCCAATGCCAATGGAAACTTTGGAAGGGATGGGATGGGAAAAGGCGGCAATCTGTAAAACCGAACAAAAGACTTGTCACAACTGAAACGCTTGTTTGCAAGCAAGCTTGAAGGAGCATGGCTGTGACCTCCTCTCAGGCAGCATGTGCTGATTTAAGACAGTTTTGTCAAAAGACACAGATGGCACACTGCGTGCTGCCAAGTTGTCACCTATTCTGGCTACAGATGGGAAGATTGGCTTTGCAGAAGCGGGCTGTGTTTGCTTTCTCTTCTGTATCTCCCCTATAACTTTGTTCATGGGGTATGGTCCCAAATGCCCTGTCAGTATCCAAATCTACTTAAAAAGCTTCTGCATATTTGGATTATTCTGAAACCTTTTCCTCTCCCACAACAGGCTGAATTTCTGAGGTTGTCTTTAGGTTTTAAATGTGACTTGTTTACCTTGGACAAGAGAGTGAAGCTTGAAGAAAGGTCCCGAGACTTAGCTGAAGAAAATTTGAAAAAGGAGATCACAAATGCTCTAAAGATGTTAGAGGTTAGTGTTGGCCAAGGGTGGATGGGATGAATGCTTGTGAAAGTGTCTCTCATAATACAGCTTTTCTTTAGGATTTGCATGCGTACGTGTAACAGATTATAAGCAAATCTGAACAAAGTTCTGAAGTGGTGCATTTGAAATACAAGAGAGCATTTGAGGGGTAGCCTTCATCTGAGTGTACCGTGTGCTCAGGCAGTGGGTAGTTTTTCTATTGCACAGGTGTCAGGCAAGAATCCCCGTCTTCAGGTGATTTTATGCCAGGTAAGCTGAAGTCTCTGCCCACTGAAGGTCTATATCCAGTTACGCTGATCAAGGATGTTAGATGCTGATCTTACGACTGTGTGGGCCTGAACACAACCCCTCAGTGTCATCAGTTGGGGTCACCCTTCTTTCTCTACTAATAGCTCGCTCTATTTTTCTTGCCAATATGCCTCCTTAGGCTTTAGTTCCTTTGTGTGAAGATGATAACCAAGCACAGGAGATCATTAAGAAGCTGCAGAAAAGCTTGCAGTTCCTTAGCCAGTATGCAGCCCGAGTCGCCAGTAGAGCAGAGATGTTGGGAGCTATTAATCAGGTAACTGTTTCCACATAAATGTATTTTGTACAAAGTTAAAAGCTTCTGGATGTAAAGGGGTAGCAGTATGTGTTTGCTAGGCTTCTGATTCCAGACTTACATTTGGGAATCTCATGTATGTAATGCAGACTGACCAGTACAGCTGAGTCCCGGCTTTCTCTTCTCAGATCACTGTTTGTGGTGTTATAAGGAACCCCAGGTGCTGTGAGAGCAGCTACATTGCACTAGCACTGTGCAAAACCACACGAGTTTAAAATAAAAAAAAAGAAAAAAACCATCAAGGAAAAATAAATTTAAAAAAAAGAACTTTGCATCAGAGGGATGTATACAGTAGAGACCACAAGAATGTAATGTGCTAACAATAGTCTTGAGGCTCTGATGGTAATTCTGTGCCTTACAGAAAGGACAGCTAATTAAGCTAAATCTATGGAAATTTACAAAGACCTGCTCAAACGTTATGTGTAATTGTGTATAATGCCAAAGAACAGCATGAAAATATGACTTGGCAATACTAGCAAGTGCGTGGTGGCAGCTGAGACTGTAGATCAGAGAAAGAAATGAGGAGGAGTTGTAAGGGCTCAGAAAATGTATGTAATTTATGTAAGGATAAATGTAATCACTGGAGAAGTGAGACCTGTGTAAACTGGGCACGTGTTGAGAGATGGGTTGTAGTGAAACTTTGAAAGGACAGGCAAAAATGAGAAGATGTTAAATCACAGTGGTGCAAGATAAGAGTAGATGGTTAAGGGGGTTAAAAAAAAAAAAGTTAAAATCTAAACATGATGCAGTTCCTCAAAGAGCCACTTTCTTTTCCTCTACTGCTGTTGCACTCACTCTGTTAGGAGAGCCGTGTCAGCAAGGCTGTGGAAGTGATGATTCAACACGTGGAAAACCTGAAGCGCATGTATGCAAAAGAACATGCAGAACTTGAGGAGCTGAAGCAGGTCCTGCTCCAGAATGAGAGATCCTTCAGTTCTCTTGGAGACCGAGGTAACTAAGAAAAGCTGCTTCATCTTTCTTCCTTCTAGCCCCTGCCAGACAGGCCCTTATCTAACTGTAGCTTAACATCCTAGGTTGAGGGGTTGTGTGATTGTTGCATCTCCTTTCCTAAAACCAGAGGAAAAATTACCAATTTACTAACAGTATTGGAAACAACTCTCTGAAATTAGATGTGTATGTAAACTGTCATGAATCTTGGGGGGGGAACATTGCAAGTATGCAGTAGTGTTCTGGCTTTTGGAAAAGTGAGTTGTACGTGGCGATGATGATAATCTTAATCCTTGTAAGCAGCAAATTTGGGTGCTCACTCACATGGGAGTATTCCCAGTAGGTATTTCTAGGTAGCTGAGCTCTGACTGCTCTTTACAGGTGCTTCCTGCTCTTTTCTAAATACAAATTACAGACTCCTTAAGTGCAGGTGCTCTGAATTTCCCTCCCCACATACACCACCACCACCCTTAAGCAGATGGTACTGTGGTCAGGTTTTCAGATGGCACTGTGCACTTGTGTCTTTGCCAGGAGAAGTATTAAATTCTCTCATGCTCTGAAAAACAGAGCATTTATTTTAAAATCTGAAAGGGCAGTCTTACACACTGGTAAAATCCTCGCAGGAGCCTTCTGAATCACAGGCTGTTCCTTCCTGGCTGGAAAAGATTGTCCTGTAAGAGGACACTGCCTCCATCATAAGATAATACATTTAATGATAGCCACAGAAATTGATGCTTGTAGAGGATGTATAATGTGTGAATATTATTAACTTATCTAATGAAATAGAAAGCCCTTTTCTGAGATCTCATTTCTGCTTTCTGAGAGTACTCTGATACGCTCGTCACTTAAACAGACATTGCAAAAAGTCAGACCTTTGGTTGCAAAACAAAAAAAAAGCTCACTGCATTCCTGTAAGCCTTTCTGATGTTTGATCTCTTCACAGATGACTCTACGAATAAAAAGCTACCAAATTCTTTTAACTTTAAGGTAAAGGCTCTTATGGCCTAACATGAAATTTTAAGTGTGTGTGTTTATGTGCTTTTTCCTTTGCTTTGTCACGTGCTGGTGCTCTGCTATGTGCTTGACTTGGTGATCATCTGTCTCAAACACGGGCTGATGTCATCAAACACGAGGATGGTGTTTTCAATCACCCCCGCCTCCCCCCACCAACCCAGGGGAACTGCATGTGGTCCCGCTTAGAAGACGAAGTGTGTCACAGAAGCTGAAATGGCTGTGCTGTCATGCAAGGGTTAAGAAATATTGTTCACGTATGGTTCTCTCATTGAGGCTACAGAGGAAGGGGATAGTGCAGAGAGATGAAAAAAGATAGACTGGAGCAATTGAGATTGACTGTAGGAATTCCTGTGAGCACAATTAGAGGCATTTAGACACCTTCAACTTTGGTACTTTGCTGGAAGCTGTGTAGCCTGCCTCACTTTGGACGCTTAGGGGAGGAAAAGCAGTTAATGTAGAAAGATACTGCTTTAAAGAATATGGTTTGGGCTGTGCTTATGACTTCATTCCTCTTTGTGTGTCACTTCAAGCTAAGTATCGACATCTGTTTTTCTATACAGTTTGTATAAAAACAGATGGCATTTTATGTGACCAGTGAGTAATCCAATCATTCCTTGATAGAGTCAGTAATGCCTCTTATTTGTATAGCCACCATCGTGCCTGCGAAGAGTTAGCATTGCAACATTGCCTAGGAGTGCTGGAAATGCAGGTATTGGGTTGCCGCTGGTAAGTAAGGGTTCCCAGACGGTGAGGTGCTTTATCTTCTCGAAACTGGCGGGGCTGAAGCGCAAAAATGCCAGTGCGGAAAGTGTGTCAAACTTCTTCTCCAGGCCCAAGTCCATGAACCTGATGGAGATGAGCGGAGTGATAGATTCAACCGGAGAGCAAACAGCTGGTAAAGTTACTTGGGCTTCTCTTTGAATAGGGTTAAATATTTTTCAACTCTAACTGAGCCTGTATTAAGCAGCTTATGGAGCATCTTGAGGTATTATGATGTTTAGCCTACACCTCTCAACATTAGCTTTACATGCTTCAATACATAAATGAGCCTTTACGACTAAATGCTACAGCTCTTCTTTTATTCTTTATTAAGGGTTGAGTGTTTTAAAAAAAATTACCTCGCCTTTCTTGCTTTAGAACTAAAATATGAAATGTAGGCAGCTGGCGTCAATGGATCTGGGTGTTTAGTTTTGTGGGGTTTTTTGGGTGGGGCTTTTTGTTTGTTTGGGGGTTTTCTTAAAAAAAAAAAATAATCCTAGTTTCCAGCAACCAATTTTGAAACTTATTTGTCTAATGCCTACCCAAACGAGTAGGCTGCTGCTGAATTTCTAATTTCCTACTATATATCTGATGGGGAAATGAAGGCAAATGTCTTTTAAAATATGACAGGGGACGACTGGGAGCAAAGCAAAATGAGAAGCGTCCTTCACTACAGCGGTTCATTAGCACGTATACCTGGGCAGAGTACGAAGATGAACATCCTGAAACAAAGTAAGTTCAACAGCAACCTCCTCCGAGGTGCGTATGCAGGGTTGGTTGGGTGGTTGGTTGTGAACTCTTAACTGTCCACCACCTGATCAGGGCTATAAAGTCAAGCTATTGTGAGCTCTGTCAAATTCAATGCTTGATGGAAAAGCTTTGGAACTGTTGATGACTTACAGAAATGAGCAGTCAGAATCACCTGCTGAAGTACAAGAAGAACCGTCAAGGAAGGAAAGCGTCTCTGAAAAAGGAAAACTTTCATCAAAATGGAACCTAGAGTCAGCGTAAGTTTTGTCACATCATCATGAGGTAAAGCAGTGTTTGGGTGGTGGACATGGGAGGAGGAAGCAAAACCGTAGCTTTGGTTTGGTGGTTAACGCCAACTTCTTAAACCAGCCTGGAATGAGTTATGTCAGGTACCAGAGACTCGCTCCACCAGGGATTCATCACGAATCCTAAATGGTGAGGTAAAGTGGAGCCTCATGCTGTGATCTCACCTCTCTTTGGTTACACTGCCAGCTGTTACAGCTGGGCCGCTAGGTCATGCTAACACGTACTCGTGTAGAAACCATCAAGGGTTTGAGGCCTGGGCAAAACTCAACAGGCAGCTTTGGCACACACTGAGACACAGGCAGTTATCAAGACTAACTCCAGACTATTCCAGCTAATGTCTCGGAATATCTCCAGTCAAGGAGGAGTGTTGTCCTAAACAAGTATCCCTCGGAAGCACCTGCCTTGCAGGAAAGGAGGTCTGCTGTCTCTGCAGAAAAACTGCTTTTTCCATATGAATATCCTATGCTAAGCCTCCATAGTGAGCATTCCTGATCAAGGGGGAGATGGGGCAATTATGCTAGTACGGAAAACTGCGAAGAACAAATATATATATTTATTTTTTTCCACCATTTGATAAAGGATGGAGGTACCCAATGTCATGAGAGGTCTAGGGTTTGGATAGTCAGTGAGGGCAAGGCTTCTCCCTAACCTCAAGGAAGGTACCAAAGCCCTAGAAAAGAATAAAACATAAGGCCAGTACTTTCAGTGCTTTCTACAAGCAAGATTTCTTGATGACCCGCAAGGCAGCATTTTAAACCCAGAACATAAGCTACTACTGTACATAGCTCCCAATACAGTAACAACCTTGTTGCTTTTAAGGATCTGTATGTTTGTTTATGGGTTTGGTTTGCTTTAGTGTTGTTTTTTTGGGTGGGGGAGCAGGGTGGGAAGAGGGCTTCCAAGTTTTGAAGAAAAACTGAACCACTCTATGACTGATCTTTCTGTGCAGGTGTAATTTAATGTCATCATGGGTATCCCATTTCAAGGATTCCTTTTCCAACGCTAACAAAACTCTCTGGGTTTCCGTTTCCATCCTGGTACTGCTTGCTGCTCTTACAAGCTTCCTCACTGGGCTGTCTCTTCAAAGACCAGCAGAGGCAGCACCTGTCGGAACTGGAGACTCCTGGACTTCACTACAGCAACTGTTGTGGCCATACACAGGACTTCAACACAATGGACCACCCCCCGTATAACAAAGGTTCTGACTCTTGTAGTTATACTTCCAAGTTCTGGATGACAGTCTGAGAAGCTGAGATAGTATACTTATGATTACATATTTGGGGTTGGTTGGTTGGTTGGGTTGTGGGTGTTTTTTGGGAGATGATTTTGTTGATTTTTTTGTTGGTTTGTTGTTTTTTTTTTTAAAAAAAAGCATGACTTGAAATTGAAAAATACTTCCCCCCCCCATTCTGACAAAAGTCATCTTTACAAGTACCTAAAAGTATCTTAGTTCCATTCAGGTTTACAATGAAACAGTTAGTAATTTTGAACGTAGCTAACAATAAATATGACTAAGTGGTCTAGCCACAAGAGAATAAAGACCTTATTTTGCTGTAACAAAAATGGAATGTTTGCATTTTAGTCATTGAAGCTGTTCCAATGGTTTGAATAGAAAGGGGTTCAAGACTTGAAATGTAACTTTATTGAAAGCTTTTGATAATAAAGTTTTAAAGGAAAGCATGCAGTATTTAAGAGTATGTTAAAACTCTCGTGGCAAGGAGTAGTTGATATACAACATCAATAAACAGGAAGCTAGCTGCTTCCACTCTATCAATTGCTTCTTTGCTGGCAAAGTCTTTAAGCATATGGTAGAGTGTGGAGTGAAATTCAGAATCTTCTTCTAGCTCTTCTGAAAAAGCTTCACTGGTTTCAGTGATCTTGAGCTTCTGTGCTTTCTCACCATTAAACATGTAAAGAGACCAGTCTTCATCTTTGACAGAATCTGCTTTAAGATGCTCACTTACCTATTGCAGGAAAAAAAAAAGGCACTGTAAGATGGAGCCCATGACACTGACAGAGTATAAATTCTAGTATGCAATTCTAAATTCTAGTGTACTCATGACTGTAATACAGAAAGAAAACCAAGGTGCTGTTTTGACGTCCTAAAACAACATTAGCTCTCTGCCTCAGAGATTGTATACCAGGGACTGTATCAACACCAAAATCTTCCACCTAGTTTGCCTCTGTAAAATGCAAGGTTTGGCCACTCCGGCTTTCTTGCTGCTCCTGACTGCTGTGGAGAGAGTAGCCGGGTGCAACAGGCATCATTTGTTTTAGTTCTTGCTCCTGGGATTAAATATTGGGCTAAATATTTGTATGTCACATGCATTTAATTCAAGAGAGTGGGAGAGCTTCTCAAGATTGCAACAGTATGGTATGTTCTGTATCTACAACCACAACTGGGTGTATTTTTCTGTCTGTCTGGGACAAGTCTTAACCACATGTGTGTTAGTTCTCAGATGGAAACAAATCAATGCTTAAGTTGCTTATTCCCTCCTTTACAGTAGGGAACAACTGAAAACCCATATGGACAAGAAGAAATGTCCAGATATTATTAATAAAACTTGCAGATCAGATTGCTCTTCAGCTATAGTAGGCTGCTTACTCATGAAAATCAGCATCCAGCTATAACATCCTAGCCTTGGCTAAAGCCTCGATAGCCACCTGTCAGTTATACATCCTGGCACATTACCAGGTGTCTTTGTTACTGAGATGTGTGTCCCATTAGACATGTCACATGACATGTGTCTCACAAACGCCTGAGCTCTGGAGCAGGCTCTGAAGTTTTATTGAACGCTGTTAGGTAGTCAACCCTAAATCTTAAAACTGCTGCACTAAGAGTGGAGGCAGGGGTTGAAGACAATGTTTGAGATGAACATAACTTGTAGAACTTTATTGCAGTTAAAGAGATAAAAACAATTAAGTTATGTGCTGTTTTTCTTTTAGTTTAGTCTAAATCCACAAACCTTGAACACTACTTGCTCTTGACCTGCTTCTAGGTTCCACTTGCTCCAGGCAAAAGCAAAAGCAGATGTAACCAGTGCCATCTGTTGGTATGCCTTAACTTCTGCTAGGGGAGCCTGTAGCACAGAAGTACAAGTTAGAAAATATATATACTATTCAGTCTAATTCCCTGTGTTACACAAATGTAAGAAAATGCTTGCTTTAACCAGAATTCACTGGCTAAGCTGCCCGAACTCTTGTATACTTGCCACCTGATTCTGCATAACAGGCCTTCATAAAAGAAAGTGTTACCTATGTGAAAAAGAGGTTGAAAAAACTACAGGAAACCCAACCCCTCCTGCACTCACCTTCTTATTCACAGAGACATACTTGTGAGAATGCTCTCCTGGGAAAATATTCACACCAGCCTTTTTCAAAACTGCTCTTAGGTCAAGCGGACTTGTCCATTTTCCTGTCAAGTGGGAAAGCACATCCTTCTCTTCCATAACTACTGAAGACAACATACACTGATTATCCTGTTGTACAAACCAGGGAAAGCAACTTACTGGTCATGAAAGCTATTTTCTATTTCAGGCATCAAATATTAATAGTATCTGTGCTGTTCTGGATATTGCATACATTATCTGCTATTCTGGGCTGTAAACTTCCATCCATATACCCTGAAGAAAGCCACTTTTCTGTAGGATTTCAGTGATGACACTGGTCTACTGGCCCATAATTATGCTCATACTGACTCTTTTAAAATCATGTCTGTTACTGAACTGACTTATACGGCAACGAGCACATGGATAATCATGTGTAACTTGAACCTTTAGAAGGAACAAGTAGCATTAGTAGTAGGTTGCTTATTTCTCTTGGTTTGGTTAGGAGGAGAAAGGAACAATTTTTAAGTCTTTAGTGGGTTAAACAGTCCTGAATTCAGCAAGGTAATATCAAAGCACTTACTGTAACTTTGCAGAACACCAATCATGCTTTCTTCTGTGCAGCTCACAGAAAATAATGGAAATTAAATCACCAGTGCTTTTCCTTACAGTGCTCGGAAAACATGAGAACCTCCCTCACTTTCAACAGGGGCAGAGTGAGATTCAAACTGCTCTTGTGGAAGCATCCCAAGTTCTTTATAAAGGACACTGCAATAATTTGATATTTTTTAAAAAAAATCTGCAAATGTTTTTCATAAAACATTATTTTCAGTACCTTAATTTGTATCTGAATTGTGGCAAAGACTGTAGTAACTATAAGTAGCGCTTCATCCACACCAGTAGGTCGCAGTTCCCATGCTCGATATGGCATATTGCAATGAGCAGCCTGGAGAAGTGCTATTGTGTAAAAGGCATCCATCTCAAAGGTGACACTCTTTTCTTGTGTTTCGTACGTTATGTTGCTGATGCCATCAGTTCTCCACTGTTGGCCTTTACAAAAAGGATGCAAAAATAAAGAGATACCTATGTAAAGCTTCTGCTTGTGGTGAGAGCTGGGGAAGAATTAGATAGTTAATCTAGGGTGTCTTTACTAACATTCAGAGTGAAGATAAAATGTTAGGCACAAAATAAGGAGAATTCACTTAAGGCAAAAAATTCCCCTCATTTTAATTGTCTTTAAGTACAAGATTGGGCTAATTTTGTCAGGAAAGCTTCTCTTTAATCTCAAAAGAAATACAAATACTAATCTAACTGTCACTTTTTACTTGCTTTTACTTGCTATAGGCAGTCCCCATGCTTATTTTCAACAGTAACTTCAAACTGTTTTAATAGGTTCTACTCTCTTTTTCATGAATGTATAGTCAGAGGTACTTTGTACTTTTCTAATAAGTAGAATATCACATTTGGGTTTTAACATTTAATTGTTCTATTTTAACTTAATACTAATACCGGTAGTTAGAAGCTAATATGGCTCAAAGTGGACTTTACATGGCTTCACTGTACCAAAACTTGATTTGTGTACTGTTGTACTAATGTCCATTAAATGGTATTTTTTTCCATTCGTATTAAAAAGCTACAGTAAAAAGCCTGAACAAGCAGTCCATTATTAGATACGATGCAGAAGCAAAATAGAACAAAAAAAACCCAACCCAAACACCAGATCAATTAACGTTGGAGTCCCCAAATTATTTCTGGGCTCTGAATTAGCTCTTGACAGTTGGATTCTGGAAATACTCAAACTCAGGTATAAATTCCATTATTCAAACTTAAAATAAATTTATATCCTAAGCTGGTACCTGCAGGATCCCATCGGGCTATCACAGGATCCTCAAAATACATCACACTGTCAGAAAGCCTGAGGGTTATCTGTATTGGTGGATATGTGGTATCTTCAGCCTCTTCTGGGGGATATGGGTATGTCTCCAATCCAACAGCGAGTAACTGCAGCAAGAGGGGAAAAAGGACAGATAACATTTTTTATTAGAAAATGTAGTACCCTACTTTTTTCTAAGTTTGCTTAATCACCTCTGGTGTTTCCTAACACACCATTTAAAGTTTATTAGTATTAATGGTTTGCTTATACTGCGTGTTTCCAACAATTGCACGTTTCCAACTCCACCACTGAAGACAGTAGAAGGGTGGCTATGAATGGGCCTTTGAACCCTTCATGTGCTGTTGGGCACACCTAAAGGAGGCACACCCTTAAGGCAGTGCCTCACAGTAGGCATAGTCATTTTTTAATAGATCCAGTCTCCAAAAAACCTCAAGAGTACCTGAGAGGCAAAAGCAGCTATAATTCCACATTGTCCACACACTGTCAAAGGGAATGAAAGAGGTGACATGTGCTTGGTAATGCAGGTCTGTGTGCTCAGCCAGGAACGAAGATCCCATGCCTCTCCATCTGCCCATAGTCCTGCTCTCTTAGTTTGCGTGGGAATTTCATTTATTAAAGGTTTTCAGCTTCACTAAAAGCTGTGATGTACATTAATGCTGCATCAGGCTCCATGAGTGGGAAGACTATAACACATTGGCTATAGTCCTCAAATATCTTACAGAGCCTGGAACTGAATTGGCAGTAATTTGTTACCATCCTTCTTTAAGTGTACCTTTCACATATGAAAAACTAAGAACTTCTCTCTTTGATTTTACTTTGGCCAAGAGCATTTTCCAGCACAGCGATCTGTACTAGAAAATGCTGATGAGCCCTGACTGAGCACACACCTCTGCAAGTGCAGGCGGAGCTGTTCCCCGCAACTGCTCCAAAAATTGGCCTAGTGTAATTGAAAAATTATTGGAAAACTTGGTCCTGTACACTGCATATGCACAGTGACGCGCCTCAGAATAATGCTTCAAGGATGACAGGGAAGAGGACTGCACAGGGTGTAATCTCCTTCCTCACTTACCTCCACCATACTCCAATCCTTGATTTGCTTGACCTGAGGTGGAAGCTGCAGTGCATCGATATGGTACACACCACCCACTGGTACAAACTGTTGCAAATCAACAATGTTTTCATCAGTTATCACCTCTTCTTTTTCATTTGTCTTTTCCTGCATCAGTGGATCCTGAACTTAAAAAAAAACAAAACACAAATAACCAAACAACATGAGTTAACCTGGTGCTTAAACTAAGGCACTGAAATTTCTGACTTTTACTATTTTTTTCCCTTTTGCACAAAAAGCCCATGTGCTTGAGGTGCTTTACACGCCGCAGCATTTCAGCACCATCTACTGGTGTTCCCCAAATCTTTTAACAGTTAATTGAAACGTGGGGAAAGACAGACAGATGGACAATGAAAAGCACTTCTTGTTTTGGTACTGAGCTTTTTAACAGATTAATCTCTGCTCTAAATTTGTAGTCAAGACAAAAAGTTTTATATAGGAATAAGGTTTTACTGACAAAATGAGTCACATCATTAATCACAGAAGACTTTTTCACAAGTATACACTACAGTAGATTCTGGACAAGTTTAGTAAGATTGTATTGGTATGAAAAGAAATGAGGCAAATAAAAAAATATAAGGCACCTACAGGTCATGTACTTAAGGTGAAAGGTCATATTCACAAAGAGCAAGATGGATTTAACATGAAACAAAATTTTCAGATAAAGATAATTCATATTTTTTCTATGCATAATTATGTATATACTACAAATATGTAACTGGAAAATGTTATTAGAAGGCATCTATGCCAGCAACAAAAGTGACTAGAAATATTTAAAAACAAAACCAAACAAGCCCACATAAAACATTGCACAGGCTGTTACAGAAGGAGGACAGAAGTTACCATCGAAAGGGATCAAGAAAAAGTGTTCAATACTGTAAAAAGCTACTGTAAGTGTTATGAAATTTGCTTTTAGAGAGTGAGATAAACTCAAAAAAATTACAAATATCTATATAAGCTGTCTTCAGACTTTTTAAAAAACAAGTGAACATGGTGTTTATTTTATAACATCATATTTAGTTGCAGTATGCAGAGATTGTATTCTACCGTATTCACGCAACAACAGAATGTCCTTTTGCAGTTATTCTGAGCTAAAAATTTACAGGCAGTAAAAACCATTTTACTACGAGCCACAGAGGTAGCTTGCACTTTAACTTGCTTTTTAAAATACTAATACAAAAATATTTAAGAGTCTTCTAAACAAAACTATTCATTCTCCCAAGATAAGTTAACTTCTTAACACTGCTACAATGAAGTCAAATCCAGAGAAGAACCGGCTGCAGTTGTCGCTGGTTTCCCTGTTGCTGCATTCCTGGTTTTTTTCCTCTCTTCTACCAGGCTGCCTGTTTTCACTGAATTTGGGGTAACCAAATGGAGTATCCTTTCAAACTCTGTTCTCAAAAGTGGTTGAATGGGTTTGCAACTCATTAGCATGCCAGCAAAAGCATAATTTCATAAGCTCCCTCTCCTTATTAAAGCAGATAAACAAGCTTGAAGACATTCAGGTATAACGAGTACACTCCCGTGCACACACATTTCACCTAATACTATGGTAGGGATTTTCAAAGCCTCACTGAAGTAAAATTGCAAATTCCTCCAAATTAAGCCCTTTAATAGAGTTCTTTATAATCTCTTGGAAACCACCTCGTTTGGGTGGTCTTTAGGGTCCAGTCTTACAACTGATTGCTTGGCCTGTGCTCTGCAGAAAGTATGGGTTGTTTTTGTTTGTGGTTTTGTTTTTTGTGTTTGGGTTTTTTTTTTACAACAGGGAAAAGGCTGTACAGTTCAGCTAAACTATGCTGAACAGTTTGCAGTTGTTTTATTTAAGGCAGTACTACAGGAAAACGGACTCTTATTAAACCAAAGGACACCACAACACTGAAGGAATTTGTAACTTACGTGGGACAGGTAAACAGTTTTACTTCCTAGAACTAGGCCCTCTTTTAGCAAAGTATATCAGCATGTATCTCGGTTTAAGAACGCATTTAAGTAATACTCAGTAATACCTACACCATCTGAGTGACTTCCACTATATGCATTTGAATCTTTTTTTTGGGAGGAAGTCAATCTCACCAGACAGTCTGGCAGATTCAATCATAAAGACTGTCTGTCTCACCTATAAACATACATAAATGTATGCATAATAATACACAAATGTACATAAATACAATAAATATGTCCATGCACATAAACATAAATAATAAATAAATAGATTAAAATAAGTGTGGGGACAAAATCCATTTTCCTATCTATCTGTCCTATTTTCTCCCTGCATTTAACAATCATTAATAGAAATGTCAACAAAAATCAAGCGTTATCAAAACATCAATATATTTACAAACTTTGTTCCGTTTACATAGATATCTATACCCCAATGTTTCCATATATAAAATGAAATATTTAGAATAAGTAATTTTTCTGTGCTGCACATAAACTAACGAAATACCTTGTGACAGTATGTCCAAGATTTCTGATTTCTTCTCAATTTCCTCCTCTGTCTCATTTACATCAGCTACGCTACTGCTGTTTTCTTTGAATGAGCTAGCACTCTATATAAAAAGCAAAAGACATTTTTTCATTAGTCAGACACAATAAAGAAGAGGGTATCACCTCCTTCGAGGAGGCCTAAGAAGAAAGAGTACAGTCCCACTCCTCCAGCAACATTTGCACCAATCTTGCTACAGGGTGAAGGTTTTAGGAGAAATCATTCCTACCTAGCTAGAAAAAATAGTTTTGATTAAAGGTACTCTCCAACTTTGTAACCAGATATATAAATAGAGATAAACATAAAATAATTACTTCATTTCCACAGCAAATTCCACCTCGAGCTCCCCAAGTACCATATAAGCACTTCACCTTTTTAGCAGTGCGTGCACTCAAAAATTTGTTTATGCTGACATGACAGCTACAGGAGTGACACAAAGAAAACTTAAGCCAACGCTGAATCCAAAGGCATACTGAAACTCTGCCAGGAGCCCCACTTGCCGTCTTAGCCTGTGCCTTGCCCGTGATATTTATTCCCTTTCTCACACTGTTTTCTATTTTCAGACCATTACCCTAGATTCCCAGCCAAATTTTCAACTCAGATACGAATTCATCCCTGTCTCCTCTGGAAGCCCAGCAGTAGACAAGCAGCGGTTCAGTGTATGGGCCACCTGTTTGGAGGCATAGGCACCTCCCTGTGCCCTGTGCTGTACCTGCCAGTGCGTGGGAGGAACACACGCCTCCTGGGACAGGACAGAAGGGGAGGGGAAAGAAGTGTTTACGCACATAAATGTGGGGGAAACTCAAGGCAGAGCCAGACAGGAGGAGGGAATGCAGTAGCGGAGAGAAGTGGAGTCTTCAGAGGGAACGGGAAAATTCACAAAACTGGACTGACAGAAAGAGGGTAAGACCTGGAAAAGGAAAAGAGAAGGAATGAAATGAGGAGCTTGAAGGAAGTCTGAAAAATGTAGGTGATAACTGCCAAAAGACAAGATTTGTCATGCAAAAAAGAAAAAAGGAACCAAGAAAAATGGGATTTCAAGCACTGATTCGCTACAAGGTGTCAGGGACTGAAAAGGAAAAAGGCAAAGATCATTGCTCCAAGTGTATTAAGAAGGCATAAAACATTATGGTTTACAGTTATTTGTGCAGAAATTTTAGATAGAGAACCTGATTCATTTATCTGCAGGTCACAGATGATACCGAAAGTGAAAAACCCAAACCCAGTAACAAGAATACAGAACCAAGCAACCCCCACAACCCTCAAACCCAACACACCACTGAGGAGCGCTGATGAAGGGAATGCAGCAAACACAAACAGCATTGGGAAAGCCCTCTAGTGGCAAAAGCTTCAGCGTACAGACACTGAGCGACCAAGTAACGGCACAACCAAGACCTGCTGAACTGAATATTGTTCTGCGAATTTTCCTAATATTGGACTCCTGCACTGATTTTATGGGGCTGACAGTTTCTCAGAAGCAGCAAATATGTCACAGATTTACAGAAATATCTTACAATGGCACCTAACATTCCTCAGGGATTGATCCTACTCCTAAACTGCCAACCAAATGCCAACTCATGCATGCCAACCTCACGGCAACTACCACCCCTTGTCCAAACATCCCCTTCTACCTTCTGTACGACAATCTTTGGTCATTCATCTTTCCTCTCACTTGAGAAGGTCTATGGCACTATTAAGACAAGTTGCCTTTTTCTATAAAACGTGTAAGAACCTGGCTCTCTCAGGCACAGGACACATTAATAAGCTGTTACACTGCGACTGGGCTTCGAGCAACAATAGAAAGGGAGAATATCCTTTGGTGAGATTTTTTTACCTACCTTTCTCCCATCAGAACACATTTCTTCTGCAGCGGGCATGGTGGGCTCTTCTCCGGCGTTCTTTGCCTCTTCTTCTGGTTCTTCTACACTGTCTTTTGAATGCTGAATTAACTCTTTGCTATCTAAGGCTTCCAATTTCGGCACACTCTGACACTGCAGCCAAAGCGGAGATACATGATCATAATGAGTATGCAATATGCGAACAGCAACACTGCTCACAGCCAGTGACTTCGGAAGATCAAATCCATGCTGTGCATCGCAAAACACATGATTTTTGAACCTGTAAATAACAGTTAAAAAAAAAAACAACATTCCCTAGTAAGACTGGCAGCACTTACTTTTATATTTCTTCCTAAGTATTCAAATTGATGTTCTACACTAAAAGTCACCTAAATTCTCTTTTGACACATGGCACAGTCTAAGAACTAGAGTGCGATGTCACAATATGCTTCTTGTCTTGTACTGACAGCTGCCTGTAAGTCCCTTCAGAAAAACTGTAACTGCATTACGGGGATCAGGAGCTGCAAAAATAATGGTTCCAATAGGATGACAATGAGGCAGAATCTGATGGCAGCTCTTCTACACAGTACATTCTTGGTAAAACTGACTGATTTAACAGGCAAATCCTACGTAGCTGAAGTTACCAGCTGTCTGCGTTACATCAGTCTCAGCATCTTCCATGTAAAACCCAAAGAGATACACAGATGTAAAGGCAATTTTGATAATCAACAGTATTACAGAGTCACCAATCCTTGAGACAGTGTAGGAAACAGGCTAGGAGCAGCATAGGAGCCCAACTCGCAACAAACCAAGCACCTAACTTGCGAACTTGGCTTCTTTCATCAGATACGGAAGTTTCTTGTTCATTGCAATTCCTGCCCGACCAAAGCCAGAACAATTCAAATAATACTTATTTTTGGCTAAGATCAGCTGGTCACAAGTTCTAAAAATCTCCTAGTAAAGCAACATTTATATTTTAATTCTTGGTTGAAGATTTTAAGTGCATCTCTAAGCTGACCAAAAGGCTTTAACATTCACCCAACTGGGCTCTTTTTGCAGGTCAGTCTGACATTGCCCAGCACCCAGCACAGCCTTCTAGTTGTCTCAGCAAAGCTTACAGCAACAGGTCCTTAGTCAAGGCAAAGTCCTTTTACCAATTTATTCCTCATATTTGAAAAGTGGGAGTACGAAGTCTGCTCAAAAATCTTGCTGTGAAAAATATATCAGTTAAAGGGTAATCTAATTTAAAAAAAAAATCTTAGATTCAGAACCCACTATGGAGGATATTTGCATCCCAGGCTCTAGGATCTTTTATCTAACAGAGAACTGAGCACAAAGCATCATCCACCACTTTGCAAGCAACTGTAACAGCTTAGAAACTATTTAATGCATCAGCAAGAAACATTACTTCCAGAGGAATTTCAATTCTCTGCATGAGTTTTATTGTTTTCCTTTAAAAATTGTTCTGGCAGTAACAGGGTTCTACTGTATCACTTTAAGAAACAAATTTTTAATATATATATATATTTATATGTATACACATATATAAAACACTCCTGCTGCTTTAATGAAACTCTGATGTAATCAGTACCTTCCTTAGCAACAGGGCGGTATGAAATCCATCAGTTGGGAGTCTGTAGAATGAATGCTATTCAACATGAAAAAGATTATGAGAAACTGGTTCTTGGTGTTTACTCAACTTGGACAGAAAATGCCAGGCCTCATTTCAAATTAAGAATTTCAGTTTGCTGTACCTTACTTTCTTCTTCAGATTGGCCCAAATACAGAAAGTAACATTTTTATCCTTTATGACTGCCTGCATATTCCCAGTTTCAGAATCTTCATACATATTAGCTGTCTACAAAGAAAAAAATCATGTTTTCTTCTTATTTATCTCACTTTGATTTACTTACATATACACTTGAATAAATACAAAAAGACATGATGGAATAAAAATACACCAGACCAAGCTCAGGTATGTTGTATTTATGTACTAAAACATGACAGTTCTAAACTGAAATCTCTTTGTTAAAATTTGAACTACATTCTTTTTCTTCTTCTGACTTCATCGATTCTGTCAGCCAAATACTGCCAAATATGGGATCTTACATTATCCCCTTCAGTGGTACTGTGTATCTCCGCCTATCTCCCTTAATCACGTGCCCTCAAAAGTACTTCTCAGGAGAAGTTGAAAAAAAGAAAAAAAGGACTTACTGAGCAATAAAGCACTCTTATCCTACAGTCACTGCACAGATTATTTTATAATTTTGTCAATATAAAACTTGTGAAATGATAATTACATTAGAAGTTTAATGCTAAACGCAGTAAAGACAATCAAGAATTTAATTTCTTAATTTGCAGAGCGTTTTGACTGTGAACATATTTCCTTTAGTCCTTTTTCTTTTTTTGTTTCCTCTAGCAATATTCTTTTGCTAAACATACTTACATATATGATTAATATACTTAAAAAAGCAAGCAAGATCACTACCTATACATGCAGACCAGAAAACTGATTCCCAAGCACATTTTCATTTTCTTGCTTAAATACTCCTTACTCTTCCCAAGATCTTAGTTTAAAAAATATTTTAGTCATATGAACATGTACAAGCTTTTCACATTTGCAATTTTTTGTACAGTCAACTACCTTTAATTTAAATCACTGAGAAACAATAGGAAACAAATTTCATACAGTGCCCCTTGTTTTCAACATCTGCAGCTTTCACAAAATTTCACAATTTAATCTTAAATGTCTTAATGATGGGAATTTCCACTATGAAGGTAAGGTTTTCAGGAGTTTTGAAGAATTACAAGCCTGGTATCTGCTATACACATGATTTGGAAACTCAAATGCTAAATTTGGAAACTCACATACTGACAGTTTAAGAACAAACAGAACCAACCACCACAAACTTGTAGCTAACCTTATGTGCACTGCACGTATTACGTCAAAGTCGTAAATCTTACTTACTTTAAGCAGGTGCTCTGTGGCTCCATTGTACTTCTGATGAAGCAGATTCTGCAATTCCAGAATAGATTCCTGGTACTGGACTGTTTCTTTTTCTGTTATCTCATTTGGTGGTGTGTCCAATAAAAGAAACTGCAACTTCTCAATTAACTAGAAGACATGATATATGGGAAAAGTATCTCTGTTTTGACACCACCCTTAATGTACTGTGTGTTAAGTCATAAAAAACCAAGGCAAACTTGCTTCCTTGGTACCTAAAAATATCTTGGTCACAGAAATAATCATTTTTTTTCTTGTATCTCTAGAAATTGTGCTAAGCCAGGACTATCAGATAGCCAGTCAATCAAGCAATGCTGGAAATTCCAGGGCCAAGTCTGCCTGCCTTCATTCCTCTAGTCCAATTCCTGCATTCCTTGACCTGTGGGCTGTGAAATCTCAGCTTATGAAATAGTTCATTTTTTGAATCGGACCGGTCATATGAAGAAACGTTTTGTCCAAAAATTAGTTTTAATGAAAAGCTTACAGCTTTATTCTGGAACCATATTTTCTATAGTAATAATCTCAACTATGACATCCTAAAAAAATAAAAATAAAAATAGAAAGAAATACAGCAATTACATTTTAATTCTCAGAACAATTCTTAGCGTGAAGTTTGGAATTCTGTCATAACATTTTTGTCTTCCACTACATGCTAATATCTTAACGCGTAAATGCTTGCATAGAACCAGAAAATTCCTAGCTGGCCAAAGTGATCTACAGCACTGAGACGAATGGAGGATCAGATTATATTTTATGTCTCCCTTCCAGACTTGCCAGACTCTTCTTCCTTTTAGCCTGTGGAATCGCAGTGCTGCAGCTCATCAAAGGTGTGGCAAAGCAGCAGCATAATTGCAACTACTACTGTCTTCATTATATTGCCCCTTTAACACAGTCTACCTCGACAGTGAGGTGGTCCCTGTCAACTCTGAACTGCTGATCTTCACGATCTCACAGATCAGAGTGTTTCATAGTTTCCTCTAAAAACATGTGGAACAGGAAAGAAATGCTCAAGTGTTTTAGACCAAGGGAAGACAGACAATCTTTTTTGACATCACCTTGCATTTCCAGTAGGGGTGAAACAGAAATGCCTATCTTCCAGTATCACGTAATACTCTATTGAGCATACAGTGCAAGGCAGTATATGTTTACAGGACCTGACGTAGCTGTAACCACTTCAACATTGGATAGGAAACATACAGTAGGAGTAGGAAGTGTGTTTGTGGGAAAGACACGACAGCAAGGAGAAGAGTGGAGAGAAGGAACAGAAGTAGGCAGTTTCCAGGCTTTTTGCTTGGGTTGCCACGTAGAAGAGAAAGGGAGGAGTTCTCTGTTGAAATTCTTGGAAAGGACCAGCACGTTCCCCACCGGCTCAGAAAAAGCCAGTACACAGAAGGTGAAAATTGCAGCACCCAGTGAGCATTGTAAGATAGGAAACTAACACTCGGAACCAAACCAGCCCAATAAAAGTTGTATTACACGTGCAACTTTCACCCCCAATTTCTGGAAGACCCCATTTAACTTTCTGAAAAACCACTATAAAGTCAGCATAAACGAAAATAAAATCCTACATTTACAAAGCAGCCACAAATTGCTTAAAATTGCCTTACAAACCATCAATGGTTGGTGGCTTGCATTTTGGGAACTCCTGCCCTTCCATGACACTTCACTGGTTGTAAGCGCTACACAATAAGGCTGCCGTCCACCGAAGCATCTAAATATGACATGAGCTTACATGTTCTGGCTCAAGACTGTTTAAAGTGTATATAGCAGAGAAGATGGATGTTGGAATATTAGAGGTCAGTACAGAAACATTACACACAAATCCCTTAAATGCACTCTATATTTAAAGTCAAGTCATCTTCCTTAGATTTAACAATAAATCTGTAATTAAAAAAAGTAAAAACTGAAGAAAAACGTCTGCGTTTTGAAGGTTATAGACAATTTCAGTCAATTGGCCACAAAAAAAAAAAAAAAGGAAGAAAAGGAAGGGGGAGGGGGCTATTCAGGATATGTTCTGGTAAGCTTAAACTGAAAAATACCATTTTAACACTTACATTTAGAACCTGTCCTCCCTTCTGCATCACAAGTTGAATGTCCTCATTTTGATCTTCACGCCATAAGCTCATGAAAGTATTTATTTCCTGCAGTACCGTTGGGTCAGGACTTCCATCACAACTGAGGTAATGCTCCCACTACAGAAAACGTTCAAAGAAAAGTAGATATGGGCATGTGGTGCAAAGGACTATCATTATTACAAGAAAAAGGAGGATTCTATAAGACAAATATATTATAGTGATACATTCACACCTGCATCTAAACAGGACCGTAACACCACCTGGCTTATCACTATGCCAGAAAAAAAAAAAAAAGGTTTACTTTGATATTAATGTGTTAAGATACTTCTGCCCACCTAACATTTGCTATTTGTGCTGACTCATTTATCAGTACTCTCTGTTCTGCTAGGTAGAGCTTGCACGGGTGCACGAGCAATGAATTCAGTACCTGCCACAAATGAGGGGCTGAAAGAAAAAATGACTGAGAACATAAATGAGGAACCGGTGCAGGTGGAAGAGGCAGATGGTTCACAAACCACATACTGCCAACAAAACTGAAAATTCCTACACTGGCAATAAAGCTGCTTAAGAGCCTTCCACGCAAACATGTTTATTCCTCCTTTTCTCTGCCTCTGAAGGAGACTTCCTCCTCCTTACCAGCATCAATTCAGCTGTTAGAAAAACCTCTGATAGGAATATGAAACCCTAGATCTTTTATTTTTTTTAATAATTTTATTTTCAAACCAATTATTGGTCATTTTTAATTTTTATAGGTTGGGGAACCAAAAAAAAAACAACCCAGCAACAGGCTAAACCCACTTAACTCTACAAATGAGCCTAACATTGGGTCATGGGATCAATTTATCACCAATAATGTAATGTTTTTCATCCACATAGTAAAATATTGAGGAAACATTACCTCCCTCTTTACTGTGAAGATTAATAACACAATGTTACTGAAGAATGCATTACAATGTCAAATGGATCTTTTAAAGCAAATGCGCTTGTATAATCGCATTCCCAACCACTTCCAGAACCATTTCCACTGACTTCAAAAAAAGCAATAATAGGTGAGTGCTTAGTGCACTGGAAACTCCTGTAAAAAAGATTGATCAGTCTTTACTAATCGAAACATCTGATTTCTTTTTTTTACATCTTTGCACTTAAAAAGAGAGCTTCGGTTTCATCATCAGGAAAACACATCCTTAAAAATAACACCACTTGTTCTTTGAGAAAAAGGATAAATTTCATGATAATTTGTAAATGTATCTGTTAATCTGAACTGAAATTGTTCAGAAATGGACATGGAAACTCAGCATTTGGTATTATGCATTTCTTCTGCCCTAAATTTTCTTAACAACAGACTAATACAAACTCTGGTATTTCCCATAATCTACCAGTATTTCAGCTGAAGATTTATTTTTAAAATAATAGTTCTATCTTGCCATTACTTTCAAAACAAAAAAAAAACTTATATTTCTCCTTCTGAGAAATACTCTTCAGAAACATCCATAAACAACAACTGTCCCCTTGCAAAAGGACCGACCGATTCTCTTGTTCACAAGGAGAATAAAGTCAGAGCTTGTCATCAACTGAAAAAGGTAATTAAAATCATCCGAAGGTGTCAAGACGTAACTGTGAAGTTATCATGCTGCACCCTTGTGGCAACGAAGGCCAAGGGCACAGCGGGCTACCAGTGTAACCAGTGAGCCCAGCACTGTTCCCTCTGCAGGGCTCCTGAAGCCACATCCGCAGTGCTGCATCCAGTTTTGGGTCCCTCAGTACAAGAGAAAGGGTGGTGAATGGTAGACACCGGGGGAGGGACGTTAAGACGGTTAGGGTACTGGAGGAAAGGACACATGAAGAAAGGCCGAGCTTTGTTAGTCTGGAGAGGACTAACAAAGCTAAGGGAGGAGCTAATTGCAGTCTACCAGTACCTACAGGGGGGTTATAGAGAAGACAGAGGCAAACTTTTCTCAGAGGCGCGCAGGGATGATGTGTCATGGCAAAGAGGCAAAGATCACAGGCTGTAAGACAGGAAATGCCAATTGCGTTTAAAGGAAAATTGTTACAATGAGAGTGGTAAAACAGTCAACTGGGCTGCCCAGAGATGCTGTGGTATCCCCACCCTTAGAAATTTTCAAAACCCAACTGAGCACCTTCATCTGACTTCAGAGTTTGCCCTGCTTTGTGCAGGAGGTTGAAGAATATGAGTTTCAGAAGTCCCTTCTAATATGATTTTTCCTATGATTCTAAATCTGTTCCAGAGAGGCTTTAAAAAGGATTACGTAATACACAAGACAAAGAGAAAATCCTTGTGTCTACAAGTCTATTTAACCTTACTTGGAACCAAACTGTTTGATGGATTTACAAGAGTGAAATGTTCTACTAGTGTATTTCCATACCTTATTATTTTAAATTTCACTTTACAGGCATATGGTACTATTGGGTGATAATTCAGCCTCCGTGTATGTCACCCTAAACTGCAGACATTAACTCTTACCTGCATTTTCGTGTATTTCAGGCCCTGACATCTGACCTAGATTTGCACTGTGGCCTTCAAAGTTTTGGCAAACCTCTCTCCGAATGATGACCTGAGATTTCCAGGAACCACTGGAACAAATGTTGTCAATTGTCTCAAATTCCACAAAAATATTTTTAAGCCCTGGTAGAGATTTTTTTTTTTGTGTGGAATGTTTAAAAGTAGAATGAATTAAACAAATAGAAAAGGAAGGACAAACAACCATAACATCTGAAACTACAATTCCTCTTGACCGCTGGGGTAAGCTGTGGGGCCCTACTACGTTATCAGCCAGAGAGGGTCCTCTTTGGCCATGTTTCTTTTCTGTGTACACAAAAGTAATAGAAGATAGAAGAGAGTGAGGATGGTCAGTTACTACCTTGAGATGGAACTTGAAGTGCACACACCTAAATTCAATTAAATGGAAGCATTCCTGGATCCTGCAATGATGATACAGCCTGAAGTCTCTTCATTGTCTAACCTTTATGACACTGGGCAGATTTTGGAAAGAAAGCTTACCTTTGCACATGCTCTATAATCCGTTTTCCACTGCTGTGCAGACAAAAACTTCTGTTCCAGTGAATGAAGTTCTGCTAGTTCAGACTCCCTTCGTTCTTGATCCTGTAGAGAAGTTAAGTATTTGGTTTACTTAAAATTATTTTATATCAAAGAGACAAAAAAATGAGAAACTTGAATGGCTTATCATTTAAACAAATCCAAACACTGATAACTTGTTTTTTTATGAAACATTTAATTGAGAAGACTGCAGCTGTTTGCAATATGTTATTGTCATCACATTAGTTGCTGAGCCATATGATAAACTTAACGTGTCTTATGATTGTTAACCTCTAACTTGAACAGTTTCTGTATCGTCATCCTGGAACTAGCTCTAATGAGAGCTGCTAAAAAATGTGAGCATATGTTTGAAAAACGTGTGCAAGATTATTTTTTTTTGTCCTTATAATTTCTATTATTTTAAATTCCTCTTCTCCCTAGGGGAAAAAATATTCTGGGAAGGACAAGAGGCACAAGCAAGAGTGACTTTTTCTGGAGGGAAAAAAAAAAGAAAATAAAAAAAAATATAGTAAATGTCCTTTTATTTTTTTTTTAAATACAAAATTATTTAGATATTACCAATCAGTTTTTGTTCTGAATTCCAGTCTTCTCAGAAAAATAAGCATACATATTCAAATACACACACACATATATACATATAGGCACATGCATACACACAAATCAATCCATCTGCCCTAACACGTAACCAATTCTAGAATTCATACCAAAATTTTCTTGCCACAACTGTACCAAATGTAATTATGGGGAACACAAAAAATACATCCAGTTGAAAGTATAGTGGATATGGAAAAAAGAAAAAAAAAAGAAGTATTCATTCAAACTGGAGTAGCACATATCCCAAAAGTTAGTGTATTAAACCACAGCATCCTTTAGGTATCAAAACCAGGGAAGACTATCTCATCTCAGGGAATTTTTCTGAATCAATGCCAAATATTGGCTTAGTGAAAGAACACTACAGAAAAAAAAATCAGTACCATTTCTCTTGACTTTACATGCATTGTGTTTTACTCAATTACTAATCCAGCTCACTACCTTCTCAACTTGTAGGATCTTATACAAGAGTACCTTTCAGTGTCTTGGCTAGATTTCTCATACTAGAAAATTTTCTGTATGTTGCTCCCAATGCTAGGGACATAAGGAAATTCTTTTCCATTCTCACACTAAATTAATAATGCTTTAGAGACTTTGACACCAGTTTAGAAATAGGATTAGAGTTTTTCAGTAACTATTGAGTATGAACTTACTTTTGCCTTAAGGTTTTCCATCTGCTCTTGTTCAATTCTCTCCTTTTCAAGCCTTGCGGCTTCTTCTTGTTGAGCCTGCAATCGAGCTTCCTCTGAAAATTGGGAAATATATCAAGAGCATAATTATATTTTGCTTAATAAAACCAGACAAATTATTTTGTTGTTAGCTGTAATGACAAAACCACCATAATAATGAGCATCATAAAGTTGTATCTTAAACTGCCCAGAAATCTTCCAAAGGAGCCAAATTAATTTAAATCAGTACTAAAACACACTACCTATGGCACTACCCCTGTGTCATGCCTGTGACAATACAAGTGGAGACAAGGATCACCAAGCCCTCTTCTTCCCTTCAGAAACAGCAGGAGGAATGTCCTCTCCCTTTACCTACAGCTTGAACAGGCCCAGGTTCTTAATCCAATGCCTCCAGCAAAACTGCCTGAGTGGTTCAGCCCCAAGTTACTCTTCTCCTTTCCTACAACCTTTGGTGGGTACCTCAGTCTTACACCTATTTGTTCATTGAAATCCTCTTCAGGATCAGTTACTCCTGATCACAGTTTTAGCTTTCCTTTGCTGCCATAGGGACTAGAAAATTAGAGAGGATGTGAAAACTAAAATTGATTTCAACCTCTAAGCCTTCATCTAAAGCTAGCACAGCCTATGCATCAATCCAGATGTTCCCAAACAGTGGCTTGAATGTCACCGCCTACACGTAAATCACTTCAAGTATAACTGTGTTGCACAGAGGCAAGTGCAACGGCAGTTCCCAAATCTGCCTGTACTCACCTGAGCTGCTACTCCCACCCACAAAGATTACTAGTGATTCGTAGTCACTTATTATTACTACCAGTCATAGCATGCCCAGACCCCCACCAGGTTGGATTAATGGCAGAAAGGGAAGTAGAGGAGATGGATCTGATGTTCAGACAGGGGTATTGGGTTGTGATACTAAACTGCAGAAGCAGACACGTTCAGACGGGGAGGACAGCTCAAGTCAAGCAACTGGGATTTCATTTTAAGGGATACAGTGATATACAATACAAAGATCTTGAAGAAGTGGGTGGAGAACCAGTCACTCGATAGAGACAGAAGAACACCAGCNAGCCCAAGCAAACTACACTTTAATCTATCCTAGTTTGTAGCCACCTTAACTGCTACCCCTTCAGAACGCCAGCTACCCCCTGCCAACAGAAGTATTCTGTTGGCCTTCTCTGGAAAAAGTCATTTTCAGANGGAAGGGGGGTGGGGGGAGAGAGAAAGCAATGTTTTGTGGTTTTGTAACTTGCTGAAAATATTTCAAAAGGTAACGGTAAAGGAGAAAAAATTCCTCCAGCCATCCTCCTTCCCAAGTTCCTAATTGCAGTAGAAATAACTAGAGAAAAAGAGCATGGCTCTAATAGGAAAGTGAGATGTGGGAAGCTGTAACGAGTAACACAGAGTTCTGCCTACACGAGAAAAGAGGGAGAAATCACCTGTGTTTGTGAAATAGAGATAGATATCCATGGACATACAGTTTAGGAAATCACTTTCTGCCCATTTATTTAAAATAAGTGATTTGTGCCATCGCATTCCCTATAAATAAAGTGCAGAGCACCTTCCTCTTTCAGCCTCCTTTCTTCTTCTTCTTTCTGTAATCTCAGTTGTTCAGCTTTGTTAACTTTCTTTTTGCCACCGGACTTAATGTTTGCAATAAATTAAAAGAAAACAAATGTCAATATTACTTTAATACATTTTGTGAGGTATTCGCCCTCTATAACTTTGCCCTTCTAATCTGATCCCTGAAGTAAGATTTTAGACTCCCTACACAGTCAATGAAGCCTCCAGAATGGCAGTCCACATCCTGGACTCAATTTTCTTCTCATTTTCATGATGCATTATATGCTCTTACAATTAATATATTACTCTATCCTAGATTCTCCTGAACACAGCCACACCAGGGGAATATTAAAATCTCTTGTTTTAATGTAGAAATTGAATAACAGGTAGATCTGCTAAGGAAGTGGATGTTACAATTTCAAACGTTTTGGGAAATACTCGGAAATGTATTTTGGGAAACAGGCATGTCTGGCATGTAGAAGCATCTAATTCACATGACAACTAACAAAGAGTTGTCTTTACTGTCATAAAATCCTAACTGCAACTCAAGACAGTTTACCATTCAACCTCTAGGTTAATCCTGTAGTAACTATATTTTAAATCTGGGTTTCTCAGAAATTATCTTTCTTATCAATTTTTAGCAGTATGGGTAAACATTTAAAAAAACCCCAAAGACAAGGTAAGTAACGTGCAAAATCTACCGCCATATAACAGATCAACCAACACAGAACACTTATTTTTGTCCTGTAATTCACAGATTCCTCACTGATGATACACATAAAAATTTGATAACTGGATCTGTGCATCTGAGGCCATGTTTCTTTCAAGAGACTTGAATAGCTGGAATAATTCTCTTTGGATTTGAAGATTTGGATTTGGCTCCTCACTAGTAAAAAGGAAGATTATTGGATATGTTTTTATTTTTTATTATAACTTTGTGGGGGTTTTGTGGGGTTTTTTTTGTGTTGACAGTCTTGGGACATTTAATCAAACGTGTAGATCTGCACTGTCACTAGAAAACAGCACTTAAAGTAAACACGCAGAGGAAAACACTGATTTCCTGTTAATGCAGTAGCTAAAGCAATCTAAGTCTGCAATCCTCACCAAGCACACGGTTACTAAGGACAAAATTATCTTTATTGAGTTTACTCAGTGTTTACACAGGTAACACTGCCATTGTATTGCACACATAACAAACTTGCAGTCAGTGTGCCTTGACTCCATCTGAGGTTGATGAAATGACACCAGGTAGGAGCACTGTTCCTGAANAAAAAAAAAAAAAAAAAAAAAAAAAAAAAAAAAAAAAAAAAAAAAAAAAAAAAAAAAAAGAAAGAAGATGGGCAGCGGGTGGAAGATGGGCCAGGAAGTAAATCAAAACAAGTTCATGGAGCTTGTAAAAACAAGGAGGCTGATTTAGTACTGAACTGCTAAATAAATTCACAGCCAATGTTATTGTTTATGAGTGGGACTGATAAGGCTATTTTTTTTTATACATGAGAAAATAAACCACAATATTCTGCATAGGCTCCAGCATACAGAGAAAACAAAAAGGGACAGCAGTCTGAAGTAAGGCTGAAAGCAAAAGTATGAATGACAAAAGACAAGATATCAAGGAAATCAAATTACTTGCATTTGGTGGTGTATGTGTGTACTGGCTGAACAACGGTATTCTGACACACACAAACAAAAGAGCATTAAATTAAATCAAATGTTTACTTTTTAAAATCATAGAATATATGGAATGTAAATCGGTCGAGGGCGAGGCAATGGGAAAAGAGGAGACACATCCTCTACCTAGGCATCTAACCTGGATGTTGCGTATCAGAGAGTTGAATCCCAAGTCCCCACACCATCACTGGTGAGAGACAAGTGCCTATAAGGATTCAGTCAGGTAAGGTAAAAGGACTAAAACAGTATGAGTTTCATCCACAGTGTCAGCAAGAGAATATAATCGGATGGTTTCACAATGTAAAGAAGCACTAAGGATCAAAGGCATCTGTTAGGAATCCAGTCCACCTCTTCCAAAGAGAAATGGGTACAGAATGGTACCAAACCAGCACAGTGCCCGTATTGCAGAGGTGTAAATAAGGCAATAAAGAAAGAGGTCCAACAAAGCTGAAAGAGGACTTCAGTCCTGACAGTTGCAAATGAACACGATGACATTATGAAATCTTCCTACCCACTCGACCTGAGTATTCCTAATAATTTGGTAAATACTGTTACAAGTAATCCAATTGACAGGGAACTTAGAAATAATCAAGGAGAACTTTTGTCATTGATCACACAAAAAGTGTTTTACGAATACTGTTATTTCACATACTGATTCTGACTGGTATATTTTCAGATATAACTAACTACTTGGAAAGCTATTCACTTTACACTACTTTGCATGGCAATAAATGCAACTTTGAATACAAAGGTTATGACAAAGCTTGAACAAAAACAATAGTGAAAATTTAGTGCCAACAACAAATATGCACCCACCAAAGTTAGCATGAATCTTGTCACATTTGTTACCAAAGCATTTATTTGCAAAATTCTCCTAGAACAGAGCCAATAAAAAACCACAATTCTACCCATTAAGATTTCAGGGAAGAATCAGTTCCTTCCAGTTAAAAAAAAATAAAAATATTTGATTACTTTTCTTCCAGTGAAAATGGAAAATCTGCTTGTTTCAATTACTTATAATCACTTTTTAGTTCACTTCTTTTCACATTCTTATGACTTAACATAGTACTGACAAAACCAAGATGCACAGTTCTCCAAGGAATACATTTGAATGCGTTCTTTTTGGGGGCAGGGGTGGATAATTTTATTACCACTGAATTAAGAATAATCCACAGGCATGAATTTATGCAATCCAATTTCCCATGGACTTCTGTCTGTTGTCCCCCCAACCCATCACGTTCTGTGTCCAGCCTGCGGCTCAAAGCCAGGATGCCGGCTCTCTGCCCGGACACCCGCTGCCAAGCAAAACACACAGCAGCTGCGCTCGCCACCTTCTCTGTAGTAATTCTGCAGGAACACAACTCGGCCACCTTGGAAAAGGCACATAAGCTTAGTGTCCTGGAGACACCTGTTCCTCTTTCAAATCTGATTGAGCCTGACCAAATGGCTCAGAAGAAATACAGATTAAAAAACAACAAAACCCCCCCACACTTTTTTCTTTTTTAAAAAGCACATTTGCACACAATTATGGTGTCACAGCACCTTTATTATGACAGAACTTCTTAAAAAGAATGTTTTGTAGAAATTAAGTCCAAAAGTAACTGACACTTACTTTAATTTCAGTATGAATTGCTTTGTAATTTTACTTATTTAAATTCCAAAATAACAGAATTGTGCTGGCACACTAGCGAAATGAACACTGCAAGGGTCAAAATGACGTACGTGAACTAGAGCATATTTCTGCCTACCTACCTTTTTTTTCTTTTTTGGACCCTATAAGATCAGGGGGAGAAAAGAATAAAAAAAGGAAAGTGAGCATCAGAGAACAGGGTATCAAATATTAAGGAATAATTAGAAAATACAACTATTCTGTAAAATTAGATGAGATTAACAATTGAAAAATGATAATGACAATAATCTCAATATTGCAGAACATTAGCCACTAACACATGACTCCAGACCATCATAATTTATCAGGCTGGATTACATGTATGGTTATAGTAGTATATCTACTTATTCCCCTGTTAAAAAATTAATGTACAACAAGTATGTAATTTATTCTGAGATATAATTTAGTCAAAAAATGTTTTCTGATCAACTGATTCTGTGTGCTGGTCCTACTAACACTAAATTACACCGTGTGGTGACCCAGCAGAACACAGAAACACCACCAGAGTCTTGTCTTATTCATAGGGAAACTGCACATGAAGTGAAAAAATGTAATTGGGGGACTTCTCCAAATGACTACAAGAAATAAGAAGAGTTTCTAGAAAGCCAAACATCTAACAGGGAATCCCCCTGATTTACCAAACAGTTACTTTTTCTGCGCAGTGGCTAAATATTGCCATGTGAATATATACAACTTCAGTGCGACTAATTACCCCCATGAGAATATTTCCCTGCGGGGTGGAGAAGGGGGAGGAAGGAGAAGACAGGGAACGCAGAGAAGTTTGTTACGGCAGAGCAATGCTGAGAGCAACGCTTTAGTTACCTCCAAGCCGGGTTTCTCGCTAAGCAGCCACCGTAACAAACCGCAGCGCAAGAACTGAGACGGGGGGTGTTGCAGAAGCGCTAACGTGCCCTTCAGGTGATCTTTCTGAGCCTTCAATCTATTTTTCCATGTACCAGTACTTCAGTGAAATGCTTCAGCCCATCCCTTACCCACTTCACCACCTCCACCTGCCTCCCACGGCGCCCGTTACCGTTGCTCTTGCCTCTTCCCTCAAAGCCCCCTGCGGCTACACCGGCACTTACAAACCGCCCGGGCGCACCCCCCGGGCACAGGCCGCTGCCGCCCGCCCACCCGGGCGCAGGTGCAGCTCCGCGGCCGTCCCGAGCAGGCCGCGCTCTCACCGCCGGCAGCTCGGTCACCCGGGCCGGGCAGCGGCAACCCCGACCCACCGCGGTGCGGGATCCCGGAACAAACCGCCCTAACGGGGAGATGCCTCAGGGCCTCCCGTCGGCGGCGTCCCCAACCCGCTCTCACCATGGCGCCGCCGCCGCGTTGCCTAGGCGACCAGCCTCCTCCTCCCACGCGCTCCCCGCCGCCGGAAGGGCGGTACCTCGCGTTACGGCTTTGCCGTAAAGTGGCGCCGGCGGCGGATTACGGCGCGGCGGGAGTCGGTGAGAGACTGACCTTTCCCTTCTCACCATTCCCCCCCTCCGCGGGCCCCGGGACGGGACGGGGGGGGGGGGGGGAGTGAGGGGGTCTGTGTGACAGAGCACCGGGGGTCCGGGGCAAAGCCACGATCCGTCTGCCGGGGCAAAGCCGGGGGAGGCAGCGGCCGGAGGGGATGGGACGGTCCCCGGCTTGTCGTCGTCCCGTCGGCCGTCCCCCCTCGCCGGGTGCCAGCTGGGGGGGCCGGGCCGAGCGCCAGGCGCTTTTATTTGCAAAAATAAAAATGGGTTTAACTTGGTTAGCTAACGCATTGCTTGTTTTTACGTTTTGCCCCGCTCAACGCGTAATGCAGAAGGGAAAAGAGGCAGAAACAGAGATTAAAAGCAGCCGAGTCGGGGGGGGGAGCAGGGCTGCAGGGAGGTGAGGGAGTGTGGCTGGAGACCTGCGGTGGATGAGGCTGGGGTTTGCTGACGGCCGTGTCAAACTGATTATTCTTCAGGTTAAAAAAAAAAAAAATTAATCAGAGGAGAATAAAGAGTTCACTGAAATGTGAGAATGGCCAATTCTTTAAGAGGTGAAGTGCTGAATCTATACAAAAATGTAAGTGTCTTAAACACCACGAGCACTTTCCTTAACCAAACAAAACCCTTTTACTGCACACTTGATCTATAAAAAAAAATATTTTTTTTTTTCCTTTCAAGCTGCTGTACCTTGGAAGGGAGTATCCCAAAGGAGCAGACTACTTTAGAAGCCGTTTGAAAGCAGCTTTTCTAAAAAATAAAGATGTGAAAGATCCTGAAAAAATTAAGCAGCTAATTGCACGGGGAGAATTTGTTATAAAAGAGTTGGAGGCTTTGTACTTTCTCAGAAAATACAGAGCTCTGAAACAGCGCTACTACGGTGACGACAATCAATAACTGGTATTAATGACTTTGCATGTAACAATACAAATCCATAAAAATAAAACAATAAAAGAGCTGTAACCTCAGAAGAAATGAAACGTAAGTCCTTCCAACCCATCTAAAGTACAAATTGGGAGTTTGCTTCCCCTGAAGTAGTTGCTTGAAAGATTTGGGGGTTGTATTATATGGGTAATGGGTTTTTTTCTCATTATTTTTGATCTGTTTAAACTAAAGCTACACGTATGAAACAATTTTGCAGGAACCAGTGGTAATATAATTCTGTTATGTTTCACTTGGATACGCATGTTGAACAGATGGCGCTTCTTACCTGAGAGCTGCGTGTTTGAATGCCTATTCAAGGTGCTACACTTCTCTTGTTACTTAGAGGATTAATCTGATTTTGAAAGTCTTCCACATCTATTGATTCATTTCCACCGTTAAACGAGCACCTTCTCAAAAGTAAGGCAAATTGTTAAAGATTTTTAACTACACCTGCAGGCTGGCAGAGGCGCCGTCTTCCTGTGTTAGAAAGAGGACTGCAGGGTCAGGAAGAGGGGTGAATTTGAACAATAGTGGTTTAAGCAGTTAGACCCTGAAGACTATTCCTGCTACTACTGATTTCTGATATTGTGTAACTGTTGTAGCAGGAATAGAGAACTTGATCCTTTCCCCGGAAGAGAAGTTTGACCATGGATGTTAGCTCCATGGCTAACTCTGTAGACCTTGGCTGGAGCAGCACAAACCTGTGCCAGAACCAATACTTGGTTGGTTGGTGTTTCCACTCCCCCCCCCAAAGAACTAAATGACACTGGAGACAGAACACAAATAATCTTTGAAATATAGGTAAGTGATCACTGCGGTAGAACTGTTGGCAATAGTAAGTCTTCACACATGTAAATTCCAGAATAGAATAATTAAAAAAAAAAACAATGGCAAATTAGATAGTACATTACCTCGTGATGAATTGTACTTGCTTCAGTAGCACCGCGTTGGTGTGAGAAACAGTCCTTCCACATCAGCTTAACTCCTCTACAACATGTTGCAGTTAAACCTGTTCTGAATGAATACCTCTATGTACAAAATTTAACCTACCTGCCATTAACTGATAAAAGATTATCCAGACATGGCAACAGAGGGCCAAAGCGTAAGTTTATAGAACAGCAGCAGTTTCATTCTTTTTTTTTTCCCCCTCATAGGACACAATCGATACTAAAAAATGTCTTGTATTTTCTGTAAGTTTATGGAAGGCATTTGATAGAAGAAAACAAGTGTGCACCTGGGAATGAACACAGAATAGCTATTCAGAGTATTCTAAACTTGTAGACTAATTCACATCAAGTCTGCTGTTAAGACTGATGAAAACAAGGTCTCTGGGCGTGACTGGAAGCGGGAGAGCCCGAGCAGCACGCAGCCGTGAGCGAGGAGCACGGGCCTCACCCGAGGCAAGGCTCCGCTCCTCGCAGAGCGCAGAATGGAAGAGCAGGACGGACCGGAGGTGGATCAGTACGGTAACGTACTGAGGAAGGGAACACCCATGGGCAAAGACAACAGCTGTGAGAAGACACACACTGAGAAGCACAGGAAATAAACTGAGAACAACCGCCAAACACATGCGATTCATGGGACACTCTGTTACAGAGATGAGGCACTGAAGTTCTTGGGAGAGAAAAAGCAAACCGGGACAGAAGTTCACAATAACTATTTTTTATTACATTACAATAAATAGGAGCAGTACAGTTTGACAAAAAAATGACAAATTCCAGATCACCTCACAGCACGTACTCCTAAAAACATTAAAAATTTTAAAACAAACAGTGGTCTTTTTTTTTTTTCTTTTTTAACTTAATGTCTGGTATGACCAACATTCCTAGGTCACGCAACCAAATGATGGAAAAACTGGATCACACTGCATATGTTCCACATCAAATAAAGCACAATGTACAAAATGTGCATGTTTCAGTTTACACTATACAAAAATAGTTAAAATACATTCCAGGTAAACATATTACATTAAGAAGTCATTCTAGTAAGAAGTTGGCACTCAAGAGGAAAAAGCAGAAGTATTTTCAACATGAAAACACAAGACAGTGGAATAAAGAAATGTTAGGAAAGATTTACCATCTATGTAGCTTTATGTAAACTTGAGACAAAATGATTTCTTTACAGTTTGATGGTCTTTGAAGGTAATAATTGTATTGCTTCATAGTATAGACGAGAGCAGAAGATTGTGTGTCAGTATCTACCCATTACAGAGATCCTGTTACTGTAACAAAAATCTATACAGTGAAACTTTTTGAAGTTAGCAAAAATTTTAGGGCAACGAGACTGGTCAAAAGAATTAAACTTCAGTTTTGAGAAAACCAATGATAAAAGTTGTTTACCAGAGTTACATAAAGCTACTGTAAGAAGGCGTTACTCCCTGACACATGGCAATTTAATGTATTAACGCGGTAAGTGATTCACATGTTCATTTAGTAGTTGCTATCAGAACAGATAGCATCCAGGTATGTTCTTTGAAAGCATTTCAAATAGGGAAAGACAGAATAATTATGAGATCAACTTGTGCAAGCTGCAATCCAACATGCTTCACCAAATCTCAACAAATATTAAGACAAAACTGCACAACAGTGGCAAGGATGTGTATTTTTCTTTTAAAAAAAAAGAAAAAGGGCTAATCTAAACAGTTTTTGGACTAACTGAATTAGATTGGTAGCTACAGATGCTGTTTACTGGAAAAAACACCCCACCCAACCTATTTTTTATATATAGCTTTATATTAGAGCTATATAAATCCACATTTGATGATTACAACATTTCAGCTAAAATTTCTCCTAACAGTTTTTAGTTAAATCAACATAAGAATTTTAGACCAGCCCTAAATTTACATGCAGTGTGACTCAGTTATCAAAAATCTTAAGATTACTTCCATTTGTTCAAGGTATACCATCCACTTTTGCTACGTTCTTTGTATATAATCAAAAGTGCCTAAGATGTGCAAATAACTGTCTCCAAAATGTTTTAACCTTGGAAGCTGTAAAATGTTTTGTGACGTTAAGAATCTGTTCGTATTCCTTATTGGTCCTTACCATATAGTGTTAGGTTCTCCTATTACTGTTTTTCAGAATATTTCATGATCTAAAGTATATTTCACATCAAAGCTGAAAGGAGGGCAGGGGGAGCTGGCTTTTGGTGGAGGGTGGGGAATGGGGGGCACAGGCAGGGAAAGGCATTCCTTCTCTCAGCCACACGGAAATCAAAGAACAGGCAGCAATCCAGACAGTATACGTCCCCTGCCAGCTTTGCAGCTCTCCACCTACAAGAGTCACTGTGGGGTTGGTTACTTTTTTTGCAGAAGCAAAAGAGTACTTTTCTCATGCAGTTGCACCTTTGACATCATATAAACGGTCCAAGTTACACAGGTATATGAAAATTGTACTGTGTAAAACTTCCATGTAATTATTTAGGTATACCTTAGGTTAGGGCAATGCTGCTATTATTCCCTGTTCCAAACCTTCCAGTGTCCTGAACTATCCTACTTCAATGTCTTTTATTTTTACGGGTAGACCAGAGTCCCATTTTCAAATTTTACTCTGCAGCTCAGTTAGGTACTATGAAGAAGTGTACCTTCAGGAACCCAGGCCCTAATGAAACACACAACGCAACGTTTACAGTAAGACAACAGGAACTGGCAACACTGGAATTACTGGCTCTTACTTTAGTGCAGAATAACTAGACTGCTGCAGTACCAAAAAAAATGAAAAGCTTCTGCAAGAATTCCGCATTAATTCCAATCAGAAAAAAAAGGAGGGAGGAGGGAAAAAAAAAAAAATCACAAGAGAACTTAATCACAGAGAAAGACAACATTAAAATTTTGGTCTAGCTTCATGACAGTCTAGACACTGGAATGCCACTCACCAACCATTTAACCTGTGCAACAAAACTAGTACTTCACAAACATCACACAAACAACATTGACTCTGGAAACCATGTTCTATGCTGACGGTTTGTGCAAATTCCACACCATTTCTATGGCATAGTGGATTTCCAAATTATTTGCATGAAGCAGCTAAATTCAACTCGTTCATTCACTCATTTGATGTTATTAGAATTTAAAATTTCCTCCCCTATTTTGCACAAAATGGGCATCTGAAAATATTTAATGCCACTCTTGGGGAAAAAAAGAATGGTTTAACTTCACTTTATAATTTAGGATTCATTCTGATTTAATTCTTATGGTAAATTCTGGATCCATGTATGAATTAACCTAAGAATTTGAATCAACTTATCTGTTAAGGCTTTCTAGTATTTCCTAGAGACACTAAGGGTGAAATCCTGTACCTACTGAACAAAGCTACTTAAAGATTTGCCACTGGGGGTCAGGAGAGCTAGGATTTCACCTTGGTCTTCAGACACAAAAAGTGAAAGTCTTACAGCAATGCATTAACAGTAGCAAATCAACCTAATTAGAACTTTTACTTTTTCCATTGCCAGATGTGCATTGTTGTCTTTTTTTAATTTTTCTTTTTTTATAGAAAAAATAGAGTATTTAAGGAGTGACCGTGACAAATTGCGGTGAAAAATTTTTTTGTGAAAGTTTTATCTTTACATTCATTAAAGTTGATCTGAAATGCTACAAGACTAGACGCCTAGAAGCAAAATCTACAGGAAGACTATAAAGGCTTCTGGTCTTTCTATATTGCAGTCAGTCTAAAATAAAAAGAAAGGCTGAAATGAAAGTCTCTTTTGCTAACTAGTCCTTTTTCCCAACCAGGTTTAAAAACCAGAAAATTAAAGGGGATGTTAGAATGTGTAGCGCATCATTTCATTGTTTGGTTTGCACACAGAACAGAAGTTCACAATCAGTAAGAAAAATAGGAAGTTAGCAACTGTGCATGCACCAAAGAATCCTAAGACAGTTCTCAGGTTTTTGTGTGTGTTTTTTTTGTTTTTTCACAGGCATTGCTAGTTCAAGAACCAACAGTCAAAGAATACTGGCACTTTAAGAGGAATGAAGTTTCCACTGTCATTTAAAACAAGCATTCAGGTAAAGCTAACAGGATCATGAAGCAGAAAGTAACGTAATGCTAAAACAAATGCTAATAATTTAGTGTAATGTACAAAAATTACTTAAGTACTTCTTAAGAATAAGCATAAACTGTATTTACATAATTATACACTTTGTCTTTGTCTTCTTTTTCTTCTTTTTACCATCTTTGCTCATCTTCTCTTTGTGTTTTCTGATTTCTCGAACTAACGTATAGAAGGCATCATCAACACCCTGAAAAGATACATAACACACACACATTAATGTCACATTAACAGACTTAGACACCTGCTTAGGTACAGCCTGTTTTCATCCGACTTGATCAGGTGAAGTGTGTTCCATCAGCAGCCTGTTTTGCTGCCTGCCAGGAGAGGTTACACTGTCTTCTCCTTTCTCAGGTTTTAATAACGTCCCCTTGAGTAGACCGTGGGTTGGAGGAACTGCAGGGGCAACAGTTCTCTCGAGCATTCCTGTTTCTTGGGAAGGGACGTGCTGGGAAAAACGTATTCAGATGAAAGGGGAACTACAGTTGTCTCCTGTCATAAGAGGAACACGCCTGACTGCATTACTGTGCACGGGGCAGAGGGGCAAGCAGGAGAGCAGCTTTGGGGAACCGGCTGCCATTACTCCTGGCTACAGGCTGCTCCTCTCCTGAGTTCTGAGGAGCACTGAAACAACCACCTGAATGAACTGCTATGACACCAGCAACAGCTAGCATCTCTGCCTGCTCTCTTTCTCAGCTGTTCCCCAAACTGGGCTTACAGCAGCCTGCGGGTGACGTACTGCTCAGGGGTTGACCACAGATACCCCACAGGTCCAATTCCATTACTAATGTGGTAAGGAAAGTAATTTAGTGCACTACCCTCTTCTCCATTTCCAAGAGGGCACATGTTTCCCCACCTCAAACTAGAAAAGTTCTGAAGCATTAGTTAGCTTTGCTTATGCCTTAATAATCTATACACAGCTTTAAAAAGTAAATACAAATATTTGTAGGAAGAATTCAATACCAAAGAGATACTTATGATTATTCTACATATTCAGGTCATTTCTCAGGCACACTGATATAGTAATCACATCACGGTTTTATAAATCTTTACATATGCAAATCAATAAAATCAATCCCCTCTTCCCATGATGAATTATTATTTGATAAATCATCCTATTCAGATTATATAAAGACATATGGAACACGTTATCTATGCCGCTGTATCGTGTACAGTCACTTAAAATCTCTACGGCTCCAATAGTTAAACTACAGACAAAAGCTAGTGTTTCTTCACATTGAGTAGTTGTTCATTATTTGGGGGATAATTATAGCTGACAAAAATTAACTCTGGTCAAAAGAGACCAGCGCATTTAAAAGCCTGATATGAACCATTTTCAAGTTTACCATTTTACTGTATACTTTGTAACAACCTGTTTACATGAAAGAGTTTATTCAATTGCTTAGCTTTCAGGTTGCTCCAAATTCCAATCATCAATCAGCCTTTACATTTAATAGTTTGAGTACTGACAGTAAAAATCATTATGATAAAAATTTATCTTGATTCTTCACTGCCTTACTCCTTGTATTGTCTTTTAGATAGATCAGAAGTAGTTGCATAATGGTAATGTATCATAGCAGCCAACTGCACCACTATAAAACTGGGTGCAGAAATTTAGCCCTACAACTGGCAGGCAGCTTCCTACCTCGTCAGCTACAGCATTTGCCTTCAAGCTGGCAATAAAAATTACAAGTCTCTGCTTACTCCTGTATGCCTACTTCAGTAAAAGAACTGAAAGTGAACTCTGAAAAGAAAAGCCACAAGCAGCCGAAAATCACCTAATTCATTACTGTTTCAGTCAAACGCCAAACGGTGATGAAACTTCATATGGAAAGCCCAAACAAAAGTGAGGTGTTAAATAGCTTCACATACAAAGCAATGCTCACAGTATAACCTAAATTTATTTAAAACCTTTACATTCAAGTTCATAAAACATTTACACATAACTGATGTTCGATCAAAGTCCTTGGCAGCCTATCTCCCAATACTAATTGCATGCTTTTGCAAGGTCTTGTAACACAGAAAATAAACTTGCAAATAACTTACTCTAAGTTTTAAAATATTCTTGATAAATATAAAATTGATGTAGCATGCCTAATGGAAGGGTAGCATTGGTTCTGGAAAAAGTCATGTCGCCCAGGGATGTTTTGAGAATTAGAAATGCTTGGTATTGTTTTAGAGAGAGCTAGTGTATTTTCCTTACAACTTCAGCATTGCTGCACAAAGTGAACATTTAGCAATGTTCATGTAGGAAAATGATCTAGAAATAGTGGGGGTTCAAAGTGTATCTACTGCAGTTCTCATCCCAGACAGCCAGCTAGGAGGAAGGCATTAAGAATCAATCACAACAGACAGAAGAATAGTTTCATTCTTAGAACACAAGACTGATACAAGAAAAACCTCTGCACAATGTTCTTCTACAAGACCGTTCACATTTCCTTACAAAACTACCTTTCAGTATTTCGCACTCATCATTAATGTGTTAGAAAAATAATCATTACGAGGACAGTCATTGGCTTTCAGCAGTGTCTTCAAGTGAGACATGCTAAACAAAAATTGCAATTTAAGTCTTCAAACGAGCATGCCCCCTCATTAAGCTGGTTTTAAAATAAATACAGAGAAAGTAACTTGTACAAAGTAATATCCAGAGACTATTGTGTATTATGGACCTTTAAACACATGACTTCAAAATTAAGGCTGAAATCTTTACCTAGTAAGGTGATGATGTTTTAAATACAGCAGGTGTTGCAAAATACTATGGAATTGACTCAGCTTTGTCCTTGCATTTACACCTTTGTAGATCAAGCCTTTAAAGTTATTATGTATTTAGTAGTTTGGTCCTGCCACAATGTCATAAATTCAGGTAATGAATAGAACATGACATACAAAACTATGTTTAGAATATTTGTGCATTAGAACTGGAGAACTCAAGATAAACCGAGGTCTTTCACTTTTCAGTCTGTGGATTAAATTTTAAATGTAAGTAGTGGATACTGTTTACAGAAAGTCCCTAAAGGCATCAATACTGTAAGATCAAAGGCGATAAACCTTTCTAGTTACTTCTTTTAGTAAGAAGGGACTGCATGCAGCTGACCTTCCTCCCTCTAACAATGGGGTTACTGTGTGCAAGCTTTGCTGAAAGCGTAAGATGTATTGAATGAGTGCTTTAAATCCAGGCTCAGGAATAAAAACTCAGAATTCACTGTTCATGCTCAGGACTATACCACTCTGCCTCAATAAAGGTGCATTGACACAGCTTGCTCCTGGCACCTGGTTTTCCAAAGGGCAAGTACAAAATGCAAACAGAACAGAAAAAAACAGAACTGTTCCCACAGAAACAGCCTGCTCCTGGCTACAACTTTTCTTTGGAGCACCACATGACCCTATAGAAGGCTGCATGTGGGGTTACATGGTCACAAGTATGCATGAGACTTGGCAACTAACCTGACTCTTATCAGTAAGAAACCCTAAATTCATAAGGAATTGGGAATTCCTAAAGATTCCAGGCCCAAGTAGACCTTTAAACAAGTTTTAATGTGTATAAGAGAGTCTTTTTACTATATATTTAGTATTTTTAATAAATATAACATGTACATGCACACACACACACACCAGTCATGAGGAGAAATTGTTTCTATACCTCAGTAGTACTATGGAACTACAGTTTTAATCCAGATTCTAGAAATTAATGAACTTTAGTAATTCAAACATTTTCGTATTAACCCAGCTCAATCTGAATTGCCTTATCTAGATATCTAAGTTATGCCTAAGAGAAACTTTTCATTATAGTATGCTTTTTATGTAAAAACTCCAACGCTTTCAGGAAGGATCTTTTGAGGATTTTATACTGCATTTCAGAAATTTCTTCTTGCCAGTTGGAAATTATTAACTGAGCAAAAGGTGTTATGTACTTTGCCTGTTACACAGTAAAGCAGAAAGGAATGAACCTCTTGGAAAGCATCAGCAGTTCGCAGTAGGTAATCTGCGTAGTCACAGTTTTCCCTTACCTTGTACAAGATTAATATTACTAAGAAAACATCCCATAAACAGCAGGAAGATAAACTGAGTTTTCCAAGAGGTAGCAAAACACTCTGAACCATCAAATTTGATTATCCACAGACAAAAAAAGGAAAATACTGTCTACCACTGCAAACTGTGTTGTAACAACTATTTTTGAAGTCTCAAATCCCAGCTGAATGACTTACATCATTAGGTGCTGCTCTCCTTAGCTTATCTACTATGTATTATTTCAGTCTGATGTGTATCTTCTTACTGAGTGGAAAGTAATACAAGCCAGACTGTTTTAAATGCCAGATTTCTTATTCCACTAGAATCACTACTGGACTACAGCTGTACTACAATAATTTTGGAATATGCTTTCTCCAGCTTAACCTCCTAAACACAAAGTTGCTGAAGTGACCGTCAATACTATGTAGAATTCACCTCAGTGTAAACACAAATGTTTCCTCTCCTGAGCAGACACTCTTGAATTCTAGTCTTACATCGAAGACTATTTTCTAAATAGAGTATGGCAAAAAAAACCAAAAACCAAAATAACCCAAACAATATCCATTGTTGGCAAAAGAGATTTCCTCCATCTGGGAAAAAAAATAGAACAACAAAACCAAACTACCCTTCTCTTGAATTTAGGCAGAAAGAAAGTAGGAAGATGGTAGAAAGAAAGCACTTTTGCTGAACTATCAAAAAGAATCTTGAAATCTGAAATCTGCACCCACTGGGGGAAGGGGGGGGGGGGGGGGGGA
>VUYV01000117.1:1004577-1023166 GCA_008711295.1 Anarhynchus alexandrinus | reverse complement strand
GGGGTGGAGAAGAAACCTGCAATTCCCCCCCTCCCATTCTCCTTCTCCCAAGGAAGTCCACAGAGAGGAAAAGCAGACAGAATTCAGGATCTTTAAAGTCCTAGTATCCAAACAGAAATTCTACTTTGAGGTATGTTAGTAAGACAGCAAGAAATGGCAAAGTTGGTTTTCAGAAGGCTACGTGAACGAGGCTTAAGAAATTTAATTCATAGTGCTCTCATCAAAGGTAATCTTGCCAATCTGCTGTTAGTTGGGTTTTTTTAATAACTAGGAAGGAATAAAACAAGGTATTTCGATGGCATCAATTTTATTGATATTTGCATGCAAGACTGGGGAGCTTCCTAACTGAAGTTTCCAGTTTCCTGCAAAGTAAACCTTTGATACACTTTGTGATATTGTTTGTATCTTTAAGGAAACATCTAAAGAATTACCTCAGAGCAGTCATTCATCCCTTAAAAGCTGAGAACATAATAAGCCTGAGCAGCTGTAGTAAAAACTGATATGAAATAAGATTTCTCCTCCCTCCCCTGGAAGAGGAATAGAACTACCTTATTGAAGGGAGTATTTCTACAGTTGTGACAGTCTCTTTAGGATACAATTCAAATTCTACTACCTCTCTGCAAGATGTTCGCAAGTATGAAAAAAAAACCTTGGAAAGCAAACAGTTTTTGTTCTACACACTGGGAAATTCCTGGTCATCCTCCTGTTGGATAAGTATGTAAGGAGTAATAGCTCACTCTCTGCAGTGGTGCAGTAAGAGGTAAAGAATTAATGGGACAGTAATATATGCAAGGAGCTATTCTGATGGTTTGTTCAAAAAGCACTGGAAATGGTTTAGACCTAGCACTTCTTCCGTATTGCAGTTTCTTCTTCCCTCTTCTCCTCCCTTTTTTTCCTTACAGGAGTGTACAAAAAACACCCCATACAACATGATTTTGTGACAATTTCTCCATTGTCTGCTTGTTTGGGTTGTTTTTTTGGGGGGGGGTGGTGGTGGTGGTTCTGTTATGGGTTGTTTTTTTTTCTCTCTCTCAATCACTCATGGAATTATAGTTGACAAAAAAAGAAAACTTATTTTTCAAAATGAGAAGAGTGAATTTTTTAAGCTGGGGGAACACAAGGGGAAAATGGCGTGGCATAAGGAAGGGCTTGAGAGTAAGTCAGTCCTGTATGCCAGCTGCTGGATCAGAGGGCCTCAGAACACCTCTCCTATGAGAAGAGGCTGAGACAGTTGGGCTTGTTCAGCCTGGAAAAGAGAAGACTCTGGGGAGGACTTATAGTGGCATTCCAGTACCAAAAAGGGGCCTACAGGAAAGGTGGGGAGGGACTTTTTACAAGGATGTAGTGATAGGATGAGGAGGAATGGCTTTAAACTGGAAGAGAGCAGGTTTAGAATAGATATAAGAAAGAAATTTTTCACTCTGAGGGTGGTGAGGCACTGGAACAGGTTGCCCAGAGAAGTTGTGGATGCCTCATCCCTGGAGGTGTTCAAGGCCAGGTTGGATGGGGCTTTGAGCAACCTGGTCTAGTGGGAGGTGTCCCTGCCTATGGCAGGGGGGTTGGAACTCTATCTTCAAGGTCCCTTCCAACCTAAACCGTTCTATGATTCTATAATTTATCAAAAACCCATGGAACTAAGCAAATTCATAGTACTTGGGTGTTTGCCAGGAATATCATTCAGGACTACTATACTGAAATCTGATTGGTTTTATATCTTAAATTTTGTCATCAATTAGCCATAAAATGTCTGATTTGTAAGACACTGTCAATCATTTTCATTTGGCAAGTGATTTGTAAAACTTACCCTGTTACACTACAAAACTTACCCTGTTACATTACAAGGCATTTTTTAATTTTCACGCACCCTGGAGTCTTTTCTTCTTTGCTGATTTTTTTCACTCTGTACTGTCGAATCTCTCGCACCAATGTATAAAAAGCATCCTCCACTCTCTGCATTGTAAAACACAACTCCTTAAAAACTGCTTCATTAACAATCGTGACATATTGGGACACCCACGGCAAGGGAAAAAAAAACACAACAAAACCACAGAAATTATGAGCTTTACTTGAGAGAAGTATATGGATCTCCATTTATATATTTAAAATGCTGGGCTTGCACATTTGCTGCTTAATAAATACTTTTAAATGCAAGCATGAGAGGCACACTCAAAGAATTGATTACCAATTATTGTGAATTTCTACGCTTCCAGCCCTTCTTTTTTTCTGTGCAATTGGACAAAAAAGAGTACGAATTATTTTCTTCCACTGCATACCATGCTGAAAATAACACTGCTTGTGTTACTGAATCTTTCACACAGTTTTGTGGGCATGGATGTATGTAGCAGGCACAAAAACTTATTAGATTGGTAACTGGGGGGTACTTATAAACACACACAGTTAACCACCTATTTTCACTTCTTAGCCAAAGTGAGAACCTGTTACCATTCAGGCAGGCAAAGAAAAGTGAGCACTTTATGTTCTGTTCTTTATATAAGGTGGTATACTTTCTTTGCAAAAATCTGTGGAACAAGCTAACGGAGCGTAGAAAAAGTCTAACCAGGTAATTTCCTAAGAGGTTACAAAGAAATAAAATCTTCTAAGAATACTAAATTTCAGGCACTATTGTTTTTAAAGCTACCTAAGGGCAAACAGCCTGTGAAGTTCAGCTGCTTACATTTTCCTCTGGTTGAGGGGAGCTCTTCAAGTATTCCAGGGATGACAAAGAGCTGTCTGTTTTAATTCTCTGGTCTCACATCCTACCTTTCTTCAGCTCTGCTTTTAGGCCACTTGGATATGATTGTATCATAAGCATTTACAAAAAATTACGAGGACTGAAGGTAGCCTTAAGCAAATACAAGATAAAGAGGTACAGCACCAGCTTTAAGTTATAGTATCTGTCATTTTAAACTGAGTATATCTATGCACAAACTTAAAAATGATAATTTGTGAGGATGTTGTTATAACAAGATGCAAAATGTTTAGCTGCAGCTCTTAAAGGGGAGAGCAAATCTTTCTGCCTTACTGTCAGTCTCATTACTTGTCTCCTTAGTCAGATCAACAAGGTTGTTAATTTAATACAAACTCATAATTTGAAAATAAAACCAGAACAGATTGGTGATTGTGGAAAACAATACCAGCATTTAAGGCCGGAAATTTATTACTACCCAAATGTCCAATCTTGGCTTTTATTTGGCAGAATTTCCATAAATTATCTCTCCAAACCATCTTCATATTATGCACCTAATAACAAAAATAGCTAACGTTTACTGCCATGGTTATTTGGTCATTTGGCCTGAACTGTGCCATAGGTTATCACATTGAAGACTCATTCTTAACACACTGCTGCTTATCTGAAGGTTCTCCTGAACTAGAGCTACTTGAATTTAAAGATTAAATTAATTAGATTTATTTCTTGGATTGTATTTCTCTGTTTATATATAACTTGCCCTGTTAGGATGTAGTGAAGTACTGATGAGGTGACAAGTCTTGCGTTCCTGGTCTGAGAGTTTGCAAAATTTGAAGAAAGCCATTAAAAAAACACAAAGAACCAAGTAAAGCTCATACTTTCATGTTTTCCTGGAAGGAATGGAAGTTTATTCCTGAAGAGGAAACAGTAAAACATTGATCAGCTGCTACGTGCCAAAGCACAGGCTGTACAAGAATCAAGATTTTTTGCAGATCTACTGTTTTGCAGTAGAAATGTGCAATTTGATTATAGAGCTTTCACATGAATAATTAGATAACAATTCTTCAGTTAACATTTATTGCCAACTTTCCCATCACCAATATGAGCTGTAATTTGCTTTAGCAATGCAGAGAGGGGGAGAGACACAGACAGAGTGAGAAATTGCTACTACTGCCACCACCAAGAATAGTCTTATGAATCCTGTTGAAAGAAATTATTCTGAAAGAAAATCTGTAGAGACACGTTTACTAATTTCATTAGCACAAGATGACCTTTAAAAGAGCCAAGTGCCGATCTTATAAACTTAAGTCATTTTAATACCAATTTCTTTTAAGATTCTTCAGTATTTTTTCCTTAAATGAGCATGGACCACATATCTAAAATATGATTAACCAGTTCTGTTAGCTGTCAAAACTGGAAGCAAAAGTATTCTTTGGCAGATATTAAAAACTTCAAAATCTAAACTGATGTTTACTTTAACAGCCCAAAGAACCCACGACCCTGAGGCAATATTTTCAAGATGCTTTTGACTCCTAGAAGACAGCCAAACATTCAATTTAAAATATGACTATATGCAAAGAAGTACTATTTCAAATACATACCAAAGTAGAAATGGGAATTTTCACATGTTCTGCTTCTGTAAATAGCACTTAAAGGAAACTAATGAAAATTAGCCTTGACATCTCAAAAGTGTTGTGTCCACCTTTACACACTTTATCAGAGTTGGTCTCCTAAAACCAACTGTTAGACAAATAAAATCATAATTATTCCTGAGGACACAAGCAAAAAGAATGCTGCCTACTTGCACAAAAGCACTCCCGACATAAAACTTTGTAGTGGTAAAGTCATCTTACCCAATACTGGAGAATACACAAACCTGCAAAAATGGACTAGCTCATGTAACATTTAGCTTATAGGTTAAGGCTAATTATTTGCTGTGTCTAAAACAGACATAGGTCAAAGAACTGTTTGGAAACAGTTACTACAACTCAGCCACAGGCAGCACCTCCATGAGCTTGGGTAGGGACAGGGTGTTAAGCTGATCGTGTTATCCTATGATGGTTAAATACCAGACATACATCAGTAAATTCATATTAGATATTGCACAAAATTATTAAAGTTACAAAGTTAATCACTCCAAAGTTAAGAAGTGCCAGAACTACAGCTCTCTGTCCTAACTGAATTTTATCCATTGTGCACATGTTTGCCTTTTTGCTGCACCTATTTACCTTTACATTAGGTAAAGAACAAACCTGTTTCCTCAGCATCCTGGAAGTCAGTCAGCACACAAGTTGCATGCCAGAATTTGTTTCAACATCATCCAAACTTTTCTTTTTTCTTGGGGCCTTGTTCTTGGGAAGGACTAAACTTTTTTGGAAAAGTGACATGAAAAAAACTCAACCCACATTGTGAAATCTGACAAAGTGATAAGTGAAAAAAGTTTTAAAATGGAACCTGTACACATGAACTACACTAAAAATGGCTTCAAGTGAAACACATACAGTATCATTACACAGATATGATAAATCCCTAAAGAAATGGCACGTTGGTTCAATTAAACTGTCTAAATTATCAGTTATTCATGAATCTTAATTGAGATGTAGAAATGAAGTTCTGTAAATACTGCACCAATTACTTCATCAGACCACGCACAGGTTCCCAACTTATTTTTGTCACAAGTTTGGGGCCTAACCTATTGTACATCAGACAGCTGAAATAACTATAATGCTTTTTCAACAGCATCCTTGTCAACTTCTTCATTAAACACTTCAAAAGTGTGTTTAAGTATATATTCTCAACGAGACCTAATGCTGTGGGGAATCTTTTACTATGCTTACAATAATGCCCATATATATCTGCTTTTCCTTTGAATTCAATACTAGCAGGACAGTTGAAATGTTCCAAGGAAAACAAAGTCCTACAGTCAAACCACATTTGGGGTACAGCTTTACAGCTTTTCCTTGTGTAACTCACAGGCAAACAGAAGCCCAGTAGAGAATACAGGATGCAGCCTCAGTGGGAATAAATCAAGCTTGCCTCTCATTGATACTATTGATAATATTGGGAGCTACACGCTCATGCGGACAGGGAAGAATTCGAATTTAAACTTAGGTCAAACAGAGAAAAGCGAAAACAGCTACCAAAATAAACCTAAGAAATTCATACCCTTCTGCGTAAGGATTGTGAAAGGGTGAGTGTAAGTGATGCAACATGCCTTACAAAACCACCAGTATTGACACATGTTTACATTTAGAAATAGGACTACCACTATTTTTCATAAATTACATTATATTATTTTCAGTCAGTGATCTAATTAAAAAAATAGTAATCTATAGCCTTATACCCAAGTTATAGGGTCCACTAAGTGAATGTTTCACTGATTAACTCAGTGATTTGTATGAAAATTCACAGGGATTTGACTTAAAACACAACTTTTGCACTAAGTTTACATCTTTATTGCCAGTCAGAACCAAATAAAAACCAATACACTAACTTTTAGAACAACTTATTTCTGCCCTTTATTTCAGTGTTTTTTCTCTTTCCTATTTTTGACCTGGTCTATGAATTTTTGAAAATCTTAAAAGCTGACTTAATTAGAACTGAGATATCATTCTGCATGACTATACAATGCCATCATTTAAAAAAAGCGTCTTGGCAATCAAAACAGACTACACGGACACTCCTTTCCATTTCTATCTCCCCTGTTTCCTTCCCCAGAAACCTTCCTGATTCTCTCTGAGCTCCAGCAGAAGTGGGACATGGGGAAGGGCTGAAGCAAGAAGATGGTGAGGGCCCCTTCAACAGGGCATTAGTGCTGACGTTTCAGAGTGATGGGAGGTACGTTCAGGAAAGGAAAATAAGGTTCCTACTTCTAAATATTCATGTCAGACTTTCTATAGACTCCAGAAGTTACCAGACCACCAGCTACATCTGTTCATACTTGGAAGTTCTGCATGTAACCAGAGGGGACCGGATTATTTATTTATTTATTTTTAACCAAGGACTGAATTCTGCCCAATAAAAGTATAGTCCGTGGGCCACACACAGTTCGCAAAATGGTTTGAATCCCCTAATTAAAAAATTTACTTTGGAAGGGGTGTGTATATATATACAGACTTTTTTTTATATATGACAGCATGACTGAATAATCGTATGTAAATGCATATGTATACACATATATATACACACAAGCACATACATGAATATTTAGATGATCTTGCTGTAATTAAAGATCAGGTTCTTCCTCTAGATCCCTTTTGTCTTCTCAAAAATATTTTATTAACACAGCATCTTATGAAGCAGTTTCATAACACGTTATGAACAGCAAAGCTAAAGAATCAGCCACTGTACCTAGCGATTCCAACTTTTAGAAGCCATTCTCAGAGTCTGTTAGGCATCTTTGTTTTAAAATCTATGAGACACCTTTAGGGAGTCCTTATCTGGAGGGGGCGTAAAGCTCAGCTTTGAAAAAACAAAAGCAAAGAGTCAGATCCCTTCTATAATGTTTTAGTTGGCACCTCCAGAAATATAAAGTCACAGATAAAAGTAGTCAAATTATAGAATGACAGTTCATATATGACTGATCTATTGTCTTCTGTAACAAGTACAAACCTCCGGCAGACCTCTTAAAAGTCCACAAGATAAAAAAGCAGATAGTACTTTGTGTAAACAAAGATTATAAAACTGAACAGGAGTGGTGATTTTTGAGCATGCGTTTTTGTATTGGCTGGGCATAGTGGGGCTGCTTGTAGGAGTAAACTGCAGGTAGGGTGGGGAGAAGGAATCGTTGAAGATACACCATCGCATCAAGATACTTTTAATAAAAGTGGCTATGCAAAAGGAACGTTTCCTCAACAAAGCCTGATGCTCTATTAAACAGGCTGAACAAACTAAAATCTAGATGTTAGTACAGAACTCCTATTATTTTAAACCTCAAACATAAAAAAAGAACTCTGAAATTATCCTGACATTTCAATGACAGCCACTAATACAGGACTTTCCAAACAAGAACATTGTAATTATCCACTTATATGCCACATTCTTCAGAACGCTCTTGTGGGCTAATTTATTATCAGCCATTAAAGTTGTGTAGTTCTGGGGTTTTAATCCTACCTAACAGAGACTTTCTCTATTGCCAAAAGTTAGCATTCCTTTGACTTCTCTGTGAAGTTTTACTAATTAGTCCAGGTTTCAACTTGTCGGAAACTTGGGTGGGTATAGCAAATTTGCACTAATAAAATATTCATTTCTTATATCCAAAAATAGCTTACATACGGTCTATAAGGAAATTCTGCCAAGTGATGCAGCTGAATCTATTTACTAGTTACACTGAGCAGTTACTCAAATTGCAGTATTCTGCTCTTATTTGCCTCCTTCTACTACACCCAATTCCTTATTCATAACTTGCATGTAACACTTCTGATTATGCAGAGAGTATGAGTTATTCAGCCACTCAGGCCCGATCTCATTTGTACTGATAGTAAGTCTTTACTCTCAAAAGAAAAACCACAAATCAGCATTTTTCAAAAAGAATGCTTTCTTCCAGAAGTACAGAACCAGTTTTATCTATATAACTTATCTTCTCCCCAATACACGGATGTACCAGTCTGTGCACCTTTGTCATAGCAAACCCTGAGAGAGGTATTGACAGGACCCTAATGGCTGCCTCTTTCACCTATACCAGTGGGGTAGAATAAACCAACAGCGAGCTCTAAAATCTTAGAAGAGTATCAGTTTACACAAGCAATTAATCCAGTAATTTCAAAAAGACTTATGGTCAATTGCTTAGCTATAAAAAGGTATGTCAAGCATGTCCCACTAACACTGAATCAATGACTCAAAGAAAAATTCCTTTTGTTATTAACAAAAAGACTTAAAACAGAATAAACTAATCAGCTGTTTATCTACTTAATGCTCCTGCTGAGGAAAAAAGCATGTCACCTTTAAGTACAAGTGCTTTTTATTCTATTAAAACCTATCACAATGTTTAGAATGCTGCAAACATCTGACAGTGGAGAGTAATAGCAGGCCAGGTCTCATTCTTTGAGTTTGCGCAACTGAAGCGAATCACTCATTAATAAACAATTACCAGTTGTCAGTGAGTTGACAGAAAGAAGAGACACCACAAGAATTTCTACTCTGGAGAAAGAGATATATTGATATGACCAAGCAATTGTCAACACCTAGAATTAACATTATGGTAATTCAAATGAGAGTTCTCTATTTGTGTCTGCAAAGTTTTGAGCTTTACCTGTCTTGTCTTTGCTGATGTTTCAATGAAAGGAATTCCATAACTTCTTGCTAAATCCTGAGCTTGTTTTGTATCTACTGTTCTGGAAGGCAAATCACATTTGTTTCCTACTAGCACCATGGGGACATCTTCAGAGTCTTTAACTCTCTTTATTTGTTCCCTAAAAAAAAAAAAAAGAGACATTTTATTGAACATGTATTAATATTGTTTTAAACTCTACCATATAAACTATGAAACAAAATTAAGTTAACAGATTCCAACATAAGTTTTTATGTTCATTTACTGCACATATAGAAGTCATCAAAAAAATAAATTCACCAATCCTGTCACCATCAATTTTATCATCTAATTTGAAAAAAAAGTTGACATTTTGCAAACTACTATAGATTTTGGTGTCATTTGTTGTCATTACACTATTTTTTTTTCTGTGGTTTTTTTTTTTGGTTGGTTGGTTCATTTTGTTTATCGGGTTTTTTTTTAGTTTTTAACAGCTAATGCCAGAATAAGCTTAAGAAGCTCCAGTATAAATCTTCCTACATATATCTCATACTCAGCACTCATAAAACTCAATTCATTTGATAAGATAAAACACTGCCAAAAGTGCTATGCTTGTTGTCTTGGTTTGTTGTTTTGTTGTTTGGTTTGGGGTTGGGTTTTTTGTGGTTGGTTTTTTTTTTTTAATTAAAGACAGCATTACAAACTCTCCATTTAGACAGCGGGTTTTAAACTTTGAAGACCACTGGTCTGGTGCTCTACAAAGAGCTATTTGGTAAGGGAGACCTTTCAAATACTAGGTAGAAAGCATCCTGAAATACTAGTTAGATGTACTTGTCAAGAATCTCAAATAACAATCATTATTTTCATTACTTTTGCCCTCCCAAATAATCTAGCTGTATATTCCTTAATTAATATAGTCACTGTTTTCTGTTATTTCTTTAGAAGCCTTCAGCTTCAGTCCACAAGGTCATCCACAGGTGTGTGAATGCACAGTAGAAACTCCAGCACTCAACTCACATTCTTTGAAATAAACTGAGGTGGCCGCCTTATGCAAATCTGCAACTCTTTCTCCAAAAAAGAAAAATTCCACATAAAAATCCCTACACTCCTTTTTCCCCTCTTACGTCAACACCTATCTTACCTTTGTCCCTTCTTCCTCTCCAACCCATTTGTAATAATCTGGTTGGATAATGAAGAGAAGCTTACATTTTTTATGAGAGCAATAGATAATTTTTTTTTAATTAGTAATCCCTGCTGTGCTCTTAACTTTTTTTTTTTAAGAAGTCACCAGCACCAATACATTCAATTATGTTTTACATATAACAAAATTTATACAAAGGCTCGCTAGCTCAATTTAAATATAAAAAAAAGAAACATTCTTGAAAGAAAGTGTTCACATTCTCAATATTGATCTCTCCCTGGATCAGTATGCAGCAATTTTGCCCCTCATTTGCAACAGCACTCCCCTGATTCTGCAGCTGCTCCAGGGAGACAGGCCAGCAGTAAACTATTTCTGTAGGCAGGCATCTACCTGTTTAGCTACTCACATCAGCACACTACACAGTCAAATGAGCTGATTTGCTGGCATACTGGAGAAAATGAAACTGTGTGATCAGGGTAGTCACACCTCCTGACTTCAATTACCTTGAACTGTCATGGTATCCCACCTTATATGAAGAACTGCAACTTCTATTCGTAATGAAAAAGTGGAACTTCAGCTTATGAGTAGGTGTTGAGTTTGTGGGCAATACTGATAGCAAAACACTCCTCCACCATACAGCAACATAGATCTGACAGCATTATAAATGCCTAACTATGAATAGCTTAACATTACAGGTTTGGGACTAATCTTTGATGCTGCTAAACTCCATGATCTTCAGTAGGATTTGCATTGCCTTCTGACAGAATACCTAAGGAGAATGCAGTATAATAGTAAGCTGATAAATTATAAGTCATCTGGTATGGTCATCACCAAAGACTGCTTCTATTTCTATATTAGTGTAGCTGACAAAGAAAGCGTGAGTTGTAATTTTTAACTAATTATTAAAAAAACACCTAACATGAAAACTAATAACAGGTTGGTTTTTAGCAGTCATCCTGGAGCTCAGATTTTGTGTACATCTCCCCTCCTTAGACATCAGGGCTCACACATCTCACACGTTACTCTTCTGGTAACATTCCACAGGTATTTCACTCCACTCCCAGAACAAAAGCTAACAATTGACATTACTGTTTATAAAATTTAAATTGCATAAGTTTTTCCATCTTAACACACAATTTTATTTTGGGCAGAGTTTACCTTTAGATAAGTCTTCACTATGAACAGGCAGAAATACTAAGTCACATTAGTTTATAACAGAAGAGCTTTCAGACATTTTGCCTAACTCACGAAGGAGGCAGCAGATTTTCAGATTACCCAAAATTACAGACCTACAAGTGCACGCGTAAGTTGCAATATTGCTAATTTGCAAGTTTCCCCTTAGATGCTATTTCAGAAGAGATCATTCTATCACCTAGTGTAAAAGCAAGCAACTTATCCACCTAATACAAGAGTTAGTCAATTATCTTTCAATATACACACACCTATAATGGTGAATATCTTCAAAAGACTTTGTATTGTTTATAGCAAATACACACAGGAACCCTTCTCCTGTTCTCATATATTGGTCCCTCATTGCACTGTATTCTTCTTGACCTGCTGTATCAAGAATATCCAAGAGACATGTTTCTCCATCGATTACTACTTGCTTCCTGTAGGAATCCTAAAAGAAAAACACATAAACCTTGGTTAAACACAAACAAGTAATATTTCAAAACACCTATAACTCAGAAGATATTAAAGTTGTTTACTAATAATCAAGCATGACTGAAAACACTGAAGAGTTAAAATCCAACTTTACAGATGGGCAAATGACAGCAAGAAAACAGTGCCACATATTTACACATAGACAGTAATCCAGAAGTGCAAAGAGCACTGAAAGGACATGTTCTTGTCTGTATTATGAATCTTCAGTGAGTAACAGTACATGTGCACACACACAAGAGTAAAAGGACACACTTCTTATATTGCTCAAAACGACAGAAATTACAAATCGGATACAGATCAAAAGCATCTCCCCTTTGTCTCTGTTAACAGAAGAATTGAAGAAAATTGTAATCCTGATTTTAAAAGGTTTGACTTTCTTTAAACTACCTCAATTTACTGATTTTTTTTTTTAAAGTAAAAATTGACCTTCATTCAATGGACATTTACAAACGTGCTGTGCCACAACACGTAGAAAATAATAAAATAAAGAGTTCACAAGCAAGACAACTCTAAAAATCTATGCTACTGAAAAGCAGATGAAGTATAAAAAGCCTTCAGTGTTTAAGACAGGAAATCTCTTTTCTATGCCTAAGTACATGCATATAATTATATTTGTTATTAAGTTATCAAAGTCGAGTTGATATATTTGAAGTTCAAGCTTTTTAGCCATGACAGACCAACAGAGTCACATAAAAGCCCTGATGGGTTCACAGAGATGTTGAAACAAATTATTTCAGTGCTAACAATTCAAGTTTTCAGGTCACTGATTCAAATGGCTAAAATCTGTACAAAGTCCCAAGCAATTAGATATTAATGCCTATTTACAACTCTTTTTGGTGCTAGGCTTCTATGAGTACATAGTTTTAGCCATAAGAACATAAGCATTACTTGCCCAATAACTCTGTTTTCTATAAACATCTATATATTCGAAATAAAACCGTGTCAACAAGCTTTAAAAATAGGTCATTGAGCAGTGCCATGAATTATTCTCAGTAAACAGCGCTTGTAACAAATAAAAGGTATAAACACAATATCTTGGTATTACCTTTCAGATCCTTTAGCTAGAGATTAACACAATATTGCTATTGTTCTTTTTAACACTATGCAGAAGTGAACCTAAGCTCCTGGGAAGGGAATTAAAGAATTAAAGTTGCAATTCTAGCCAACTTCAAGATGAATTCAGAATTACCTTCCTTCATACCCATTTTAAGGCACAGTACACCTACTCCTGTGCACTTTCTATCTATTTGTATTTTTACAAAAGGTCTTTCCTGTTACTCATGCTAAAAAACAAGCAGGAGATAGTTGTATAGAGTCAGTATCTTAAACTAAACAAACTCTGTAATCTCACATTTATCTTGAGCCTGGACGACATTTAACAGTATCACGTAAAACAATATTGACTGTTTACCTTAAAGATAAAAGTTTACTTCCAATATGATTTTGGAAATATTTATTTCACAGAAGTATAAATTCAGCACACAAGTAAGAAGTAGGTAACTTGCTTTAGAAATATATAAGCCATGTTTAAATATTGACACAGCTGAGACAAATACAGAAGCTCCAATGTGTTTTAAAATAATGTTAATAGTCTATTTCATTACTTAAAGGAAAAAAAAAAAACCCACACCAAAACCACCCCAAAGGACACATTGTTATTCCGATTCACTTAAGTTCAATAGCAGATCCCCCATGTCCTATGATACCTTTATCACAAGTACTAGTAGAACTTCTAGCATTATACTAGGCATATTTACAAAGCTTTAATTTTCTCTTCTTGCAATTTGACTGCTAGTTTAAAAATATGAAAAACAGTTTTTGAAAAGCCTGTATTATTCCTTTACATCTTAGCACTTCAAAGGAAAAGAAATTCCCCTCAACTGAGCTCTAAACAAAAGCGCTAAGTCATTTCCATCAAAGAAAATCATTTTTAAAAGAAAAGAAAATAACTTTCAAGAACTGCTGGCTTTAGCACGCCTCCCATCTTAGCAGTAGTAGCAAAGATGCACCAGCATAAAGCACAGCACAGGTACAAGAAGGAGTAACATTTTGAGATGATGTTTGTTTTGCCCACTTCTGGAGAGAAAATTTTGTCATTAACTGGGAAAGGGGATTTGAGGCAGAAGGAAAAGAAAGATGTGGGAGAGAAAATTCAAGCTTATGATTTCCTTCCAAGCTACTGAAATAATAAATACTTTTCTTTTATGCCCCTTTTTCTTTCCCCCCCTGCAAAACATCAAACCTGAAATCTCATTTGTCACTGTAGGAAATAAAACTGAAGCCAAGATAAAAGATACCCAAGATAAAAGTTGTTTATTTAAGTGTTACCATACTGTAAAAATTATTAAGTCCTGCAAAACACTTTTTGGCTATACCAAAAAGAAGCGTTATGCCACTATAGTACTTGTGGCATTCCTGCTTCAAAATGCAATTGCAGAACCCAAACGGCCAAACTCCCCTTCAACAATGAAAAAAACCAACCTTCTAATCTTTAAATTTTATAATTTATAAAAATCCAGTAACTTTACTGCACATCGGAAGATTTGCAGTAATGAATGCAATGAAGAAACATCCAGTACAAGCTTATTAAGTAAAAACAAAATACAAACTAGAATGTAACTTTGTAGTAGTACCTGACACCAAATATGAATTTGCAATTTTTCCCCAGTATACAGACTCAGCATATCTATATCAAAACCTTTTAATTTCGTTAATCACTTCGATTGCTTTTACTGGCCTTTCAAATGCCATAAAAATCAACATGAATTATGCAAGAGGAGTAATAATTCCATCTGTTCACAAGCACTGATAAGAAAATATGATAGGAAGTCTCAGCTATACGCTACATATGGAATTTATCTGAAAAAAAGAAAAAACACTGCTTAATAAATCCCATCTAAGCAAGTAACTATTACTTTGTAAAAATACACTATACCAGTGATTTAATATTAAAATATCACAGCTACTAGGACTAAGCTATTACTAAATATTGGTGGAAGTTTCACAGGTGCACAGGTCATTTAAGAACACAGACTTAAATATCAGTATTCCTAAATCGGTCAAGGGATTTTGCTAATCCTATTGAAAAACCTCTGACAGGCAACTAGGGAGGCTGCTCTTTCTCTAGGACATTTAAAAGATGACATATATTTAACACTAAAACATCCTGAAGCTTTAAACAAAAAGTAAAAATAAAATAAACACTTTAAAAATTATGTTACCCCACAAGGTATTGCAAGTAAAGATTTAACAAACCTCGACCAGTAGAGGGCACTAGCCCAACTGTTCTGTGCATTAGGCCAAATTTACAAGGGTTAGTTGTACATACGGTTAAAAAAAAACACTCGAAATTGCTTGGCTATAAATCTGTGCTTGGACATCTACTTCAATTAAGATATGAAATTGTGAAACACATATAAAGTATGTATAATCGAATAACAGTAGCCACCCAAACATGCACTCAGTTTAATTCCTCCCCCTGCCCTCCACCCCCCATCATCTGCTATGCTCAGATGTAAGTAAATAAAATACTCAAGCAGACTGTGAAACTTGACATTTTCCAAACAAGTTATTTGTTGAATCGTTAAGTCTGAAGACAGCAACAACATTAACACTGTAAATGCATCAGTGATTAAGTAACTAGTATATTTTTTCGTCTCTTCAACTGCATCATGTCTTCACAACGTGAGGATTTGGAAGTGTTGAGTTTCACTTTGTTAATCACAGGAGAGACTTAAAATTATTCAATAACTGTGTAGTTATGGAATACACTATAGATAACAAACGTTGAACTCTTTTTCTCTGTCTACCCCAAAATATTTGGCTTGATTATTTATCTGCAAGGGAAAAATCAGTATTTTGGCAATAGCCATATAGCAATGAAGAAACAGTAATAAGTGAGAAACACTAGTAGTGACACTACTGAACTGTCTTAACTGTTATCATTTACCAGTTAAAGCAACTTTAGCCTTATTTCCTCATACTGCATAAAACACACTCTACAGCTATTGTTCTTTGATCAAGCCCTACCACCACAATTGCACCTATACAGGAAGCACAACCAAGCAACCCTTCTCAACTGAATGGGATTCTGCCCAGGCAAGGATGGAAGCATTTAAACCCAATTACAAGCCCATTCTCTGGAACCCATTTGCCACTCCAAATCACAGACCACTCTTATTATAACTGAATTATTTCTTCCCTACAAGCTTACCTACGTGATTGCTCTATAGCACTGTGAGCACACAAGGTGATCTACCATGTAATAGGAAGAAACAGTCTCCATCCTCAAGGTCTCAGAATTTGCAAGACAAAAACGGTAACTAGTGCTCAGGCAAGAACTTCCAGGAGTTGCAGATTAATACTGTTGAATGCGACAAGTTGTTGATGCTGCTAAAACCCATCAGGTTAAAGTCAGGAGTCAAAATGTCTTTCTTTCAGAAGAACATATTGATTCTGGACCACACCACAGTCTTACAGGCACCCTGCACGCTACCAAATAAAAGTCACAGTTCTAGGATTTTAGGTTCTTTCTATAAGCAATGGTATTTTCATTTTATTGTTTTACATTAAAATGTATTTGGTATGCCTCAAAATACTCAGCTTGTTGATTAGCAAAATGTCTCAAGTGATTCAGGAATACTGCCATTTAAGTTTTTGTGTTCCTAAATCATTTACACCATTCTGGCTTCATAGGACAACTTGTAACATAGAACCTCCATGGTACTTTTTGTAATGCGTAAGCGCACCTCTAATCTAGGAGAAACCCAGATGACTACAAACAAGTAATCACTGACAAAGTAACAAAGACCAACATCCCCCAAAGTTCCTTTTGCAGGAAAAAGTAAAATCCCATTTTGCATGTTCCTCTCAATGAATTTTGTGCATGTTCTGTTTCTTAAGCGTGTTTTGGGTTGTTGGTGTTTTAAGATTTCACATCTTAGTAATCGAAAGACCTGCTCTCCTAGTGCAAGTCAAACAGTCTTCCTCTCTCCATAGGTCTATTCACAAAATCTTCTACAAGCATACATGAGGTTACTTGGCCATGCAACAGAAAGACCAGATGACACAAAAGCCACATTAAGTTTAAGTTTACCTTAAACCAACACATCTCTCTTTGGGGCACATTAACCCAGGCCTGTACTTCACTAAAGTAAGACAGCTTCCTACCATCTCAGGGCACTGGCTCCTTTCACTTATGTCTACCTGAAAAGGACTACATAGCCATTTTCCAAGTCACCATTTTAAGCCTAGATTTAAACCCCTTGTAATTCCTTCAAGTGAGCTTGGAAGCGCCTCATTGTATAAACATATAAATGAAGTCATAAGCTACAGAGCTTCAGTGCTGGGAACATAAAAATCTTGGATAAATTATAGTGTCATTTCTCCTTTTATACGGTCTGAGGTTATTAAATCCAATGATCCACAGGAGATTTCAGACAACACTAGTATTTTTCTTATATTTAAAAGGCAGAGCCTGCTTGCTCATTAAAAACCTTTAAAATATCGCAACTTTTAAAGCTTAAATACAATCTCAGATTTTGAGGAACTGTGCCATGTATTTCAAAGAATCCATTACAGCAGCTACCTTGTAATGTTTTTTCTAGATACAGAAACACACACTGGTCTATTTAAAAAAAAACAAACAAAACAAAAAAATCAGGCTCCAAATTTTTGTGCATTTACCATAGCATTCCAGAATATATTTCTCACTGTGTGAAACAGATCCTAATGATAGGAGCTGAGAAAGCTTGACACATACGTTTCAGAACTACAATTTTCCTTCTTGATATCAAAAAGGAAAGTCACATCTAAGAGGTTGCGTGCAAAGCCATGAAGAGTTTTCCCAAGCATTTTCAACTAAGTTTGGCAAATACTTTGTCACCAAGATCCTACAAACACACATCCAAACTGTCCAACAAAACATGGCAATTGACACCATACTTCAATTGATCAAAATTGCTAGGGTTTTTTTTACTGCAGCTGTTGTTCCACAGCCAAATCAAGAAGCACAGAGATCTCTCCAGCGCTGGTCCAATGCTGACCATTATCTTTGAGCCTTTTTTAATATAAAGCCTTGTTCTATGTTTTTGTGGTAACTGTCGAAAAGTAAACAACTACCATTATTACTGATAATCTCTTCACAAAAAGTGTAAGACGAAATTGTTTACCTCTATTGTAGGGTCATATTCATCCACAAAGTGATTCTGAATTAGCTGTATTGTCAAGGCGCTCTTGCCTACACCACCAGCTCCAACGACAACAAGTTTATATTCTGTCATTTTTTAGCAGACCTGATGACAAAGAAACCAACATTAAGCAGAGAGAGTCAGGCTCCGGCTAACGAGGATGCTGTTGGTGCGTTTTCATTCAGTATCACGTTCCTTTACTATTACCGGAAAGCAACTCCCTCCCTGAAAGACAAGACAAAAAGCTATGAGGGAATGCTATTTCTCAAACAAAATTACACATAGCGAGGGCACTGAGCTGAAAGGCACCGCTTACGAAGGGGTAAAAACCCCCAAGGATACACTAAATTCTGGAAGAAGAAAGGTCCAAGACTATTTCTTGCGAGGCGCAGACGTAGCTCTCCGCTGCTTTCTCCCGGAGCCCCGCTGACTGCGGGAAACCTCCCGGATTTTTACCAAAGCCGGCCCAAACCGAGCCGCCCCTCGGCTTCATCCACAACCCCGGCGAACCCGCCTCCTGCCACGGGCCGGGACGGGCCGGCGGCGGGTACGAGCACAGCTTCACCTGACGCCTTCACATCTCCCCTCCCCACCCCCCCCAAGGTTTGGGGGTTGTTTTTTTTTCCCCCGAGCTCAGCCCGACACCCCCCCACCCCACCCCC
>VUYV01000117.1:610839-1004253 GCA_008711295.1 Anarhynchus alexandrinus | reverse complement strand
CCCCCCCGTGCCCACCCGGAGGGGGAGGGGGGGGGGGGGGGGGAGAAGCAAACGCGGCGGCTCGTCCCGGTTCCCGGTTCAGCGACGTAGCGGATGGGCGAGTACCTGCCTGGCGCTGACAGCGGGCCGCGGGAGCACGCCGGCGCCTCCCTTTGCCCGCCCCGCCGCGGCGGTGTCTCCGCTCCGCGTCCCTTTCCGTCCCGGTCTGAAATGGCGGGGGACGGAGAGGGCTGGGGCTGCCGAGGGAGCCGAGCGCCGAGAGGGTGGATGGATAGATGGATGGACGGGCGCGATCGATGCACTCTGCGCTCCCCCGCCCCCTTGCGGCAGGCCCGGCCCCTCCCTCCTCGTCCNAGGGAAAGCCTGGTCGGGAAGTGTGCGCTCGAGGGCGGTGAAGGGAAATTAAGTACAATTCCAGCGTTTCCTCGCCATTTCCCCCTCCCCTCATCGCCGGCGGAGGAGTGGGGGGGGGGAGGCTGAGGGAAAGAGGCGTAACGGCCGCCGTCGGGTTTTCTACCTGAGGGGAGCGCGTTTGGCCGGCCGGGGGGAAAGGCGTAAGGGGACACGTAAAATGCGTTTTTATCCGTAGCCGCTGAGGAAAATGTCAGCAGAGGCCTTGCGGAACTGCTGGGAAACTTGGGCGCCTGTTAAAGTTGGTCGGTTTTCACGCGTTCCAAAATAAAATCGCAAGGCTTTGTTATTTGCTAGCGGGTTGCTCTGTATGCAAAGTTAATTAACACAGGGGTTTTTTTTTGGTGGGGAGCAAGTTAACAATGGCGTAGTGAAGCCTGTTTTCTTATTAAAAGGGCAAAAAACATAATTCCCTGCAATTGTGAGGCTCTAATATCTTGGTTAATATACTATAATGTCATTTATATGGCTGCGTTACATCCCAAGCAGTGAGATTCTTGTGAAACACTTCTCCAGGTCTTGGACAAAGGTGGCGAACCTTATTCCTAACGAAGCTTATCCCGAGGGTAACTCCAGCGATGTCAACTGGCTGACACGAGGGATTAATTTGGCCGGTTCTGCTTTCCCTCTTGAAATTGGGAGGTCAAAAATAAATACAGCGTGTCTACGCATCTGGCGTGCAAGAGTTTTAATGGAAGAGGCCGGAGCTTTGTTCTCTGCAACTGCGTGCGACCGCTTCCAGCTTCTTTTCATTCGGAGGGGCTCTGCTTTTGGGCCAGACCCAGCTGAGCATCCACAGCATTAACCCTCTGGGGCTGTGCTGGCTAATTTAGAAAGTGTGGTCCTATGATTAAGTCACGTAAATGAGCCAAAGTCCCCCGTGGTGTTGTTCAGCTCGACTCCCTGGTGCTAAGGTGTTAAGACTCGGGTGGAAACCAAACACGTCTTTGAGCTGTTGTGTGAAACATGGTGTGTCTTCAGGCAGACACCGCAAAGGGTCAGATGAGCTTTCCTTGTATTCTTGAAATGAGACTTTTTTTGTCACGGAAATCAGTGACAGAAGTCTTATGGACTCCTACAGGAACTTCTGTAAGGATACTCGTGCAGCAGGAGGATATACATTGTCGTGAACTGGGGAAAATAAAATTGGGAAACTATGATCCCCATTTCTCCTCTCCCAGTGATTTAGGTATTAGTAACATGGGCATTTTTGTGTGAAATGTTCTTATTAGACTGTTTCCCAACCGCCTCAATAAACGAGACTTGCAAAAATACATACGACGGTGTAACATGAAATAATCTCGCAAATGAGAGTTAAAACGCAGTGGTTCAGTTTGCTTATTGAGTAGCTACCTCACATGAGCAGATGTGAAAACCAAAAGAAAGACCTGCTTTCAAAGAACAAGTAGACTGGCGGTAAAACCACAAGCTTGGGATGTGGGAAACCCACATTCCCATCTGTGGTGTGAAAGAGGCAAAGAAAGGATTTGAATGCAGATGTTCGGTAACTGAGGTAAACGCCCTGATCAGCAATTTTAGGATAGCCGGATCTCACTTTCTTATTTTGCCCCCCCCTAGGAAAACTATTTGTGTGTTGTGGCTCTTCCTAATGCAGTGGGAAAATGCCTGCGTAACAGGAAAACTTGCCCAGTTCTCCACAAAATGCTGGTGTCCCACAAACGGCTTGGATGGTTTGTTCTCATCTACAGGGCTTTATTTCAGGAGAAGCTGTTCATCTTTAAACCCACACACAGTCCCAGCTGGGATCAGAAGAGTATCCGGAGAGCAGCTGCCTTTGGTGGAACCTTCTCTGTGAAAACTTCAGGTCCCGATGACAGCTTGAGTCGACATATCTCCATACGATCTCAATGAAATGTGCAAACAATCATTTTGCATATAGTTGGAGTGAAAATGAATCGTTGGGATTCTGGAGAAAGCAGAATGCAAAGCTTTATTTTTTTTCGTGCACAGATTTGTTTATAAATGTCTCTTATGAAATTGCTGCTTGCTTTAATTAAATTTCGTTTAGAAATATCTTCTCAGGCTTATGTGTGAAGTGGTTTGAAAACAAGCTGAAATAAATGAGCTGATCAAAAATATTAAGTGCCAACCCATACACTGCATTGATATTGATATGAAAGCTGGTGAAAAGTCAGCACAAGCAACGCAAAACCTCCTAAATTTTGCAGGAGTGCTGTTATATACGTTACCGACTTCATTTTAGTGATTGTTTCTTCAGTGCAATTTGCCCAGAGAATGCTGAACACCGGCAAAGCAGATGCTCGTCCTCAAATCCCAAAACACTTCAGTGTGCTAGAGCTAAATACTTTTGTTAAGTTAAAGCATATTCATCAATTCAAAGGCTTTTTTGTATTTGCATTAAAATATTCCGGTTCCAGTCTTCTGGATCCTCCATGGATATGAATCTTTGAGGGCAAATCGCCAGTCATGGCTCCTTACTCTGACAAGATGCTTCCCTTACGATATCAAGCACTAGGCCCAAATGCAAGTATAATCCCATCAGCCACATATGTACGCTACCCAGATTTGCCCAATCCTAAACATTATACAATAAAGCCAATGACATTTTAACTTTGAGAATATATGAGCTTTCAGCACCCATCAGCAGTTGCGAGGGGGGGTGGGGGGAGATGTAAAATACAGCTCCAGCCTCAAGATAAATAGTGAGCTTTCCCTGTAACAGAGAGTGTCAGACAAGCTGAGACACGAGTTAATTTTCCTGTGGCTTTTCCTGGCATGGAACTCTATGCAAAGCAGATGCAAAGCCAATGTAGAGTTACTACAGGAAGATAAGTGGGTTTGTGCAACTTCGAGTTTGCCTGCCGTGAGTGAGGAATAGAAATAAAGAGAATTCTTCTGTCACACATAGACAGACCGAGAGGCCCTGGCCCGTGCAGCCAGTAGTGACGCATACGTTGTCAGATAACCACCAATATCGATTCAGTCCCGGCCATGCGTAAGCACGCGGTTGTACTTCAGCTGGTTTAGCCAGAGGCCACAATACCGGCGTTAATGGCGGTTTCATGCTTTTAGGCCACCACTGTGGCACTTTACGCAAGGGCAGACGCTACCTGATCAGGCTGCGCATATGAGCTGTTTACGCTGCAAAGTTTCTGAAGACATTTGACCTGCCAGCGTGAGTTTATATGGGCTGTGTGTTTTGTTTTATGCAGGCATGTTATTTTGCTCTGGTGTAAGATTCCATGTGTCAGCCAGGAGCAGCGTTTGAGACACTCCTGTCATTTGGGATGTACTGGCCTTTAGTTTTTGCCTTTTCCTCTTCTCCTCCCAGGAAAATTAAGACTTTTAAGGAAGTCCTGCCCACTTTGTTATGCTGCCCTACCGTTGTTAAGACCACCTACAGAAGATTTTTCAAGTCCTATCTAGAGCAGTACCAATGCCCTTACAAATTTTTGTCTGCTGACACAGCAGGATGCAATTATATTCCCCGAGAGTTTTTGGAAGGTGTCCCTGCCCAGGGCAGTGGGGGCAGGACTAGATGATCTTTAAGTTCCCTTCCAACTCTTAACCATTCTATGATTCTGTGTATAGGACATCATACAGTGAACTTAAATATATAAATGTTTATGTCTGTAGATCAATATCTCTATATATGCAACTTTAAATAGGTGTGAGTTTATATCAAAATAAAGGCTATACTTCTCATGCGGTGTTAATTTTTGTGCCCTGTCAAATTTCATGTGGTGGTATGGACCTCCTAGTAATTTTACATGTATAGATTGAAGTTTAACATGGATGAATTCACAGAGTATGTGAACACAGCATATACGGACCCACACAGAATGTGAACGTGTTTTGCCTTGTCACTGCAAATCCTTTCCAAATTATCTGATGGACCCCAAGAAATCCACAAACCCTAAATCAAAAATTACCTTTCAAATGCTCAGCTGTATGAAGCACAAGTCTAGGTTCTGCTCCTTTGGCTTCTGTGGCAGCTAGGTAGTCCACTACTCACTTTAAACACAAGAATAGCGTGAGGTCCTGCAAACCGTCCTTCTTTTTTATATGTAGGCACTAAGGAAACACGGTTAATGTATTTTTCTGCAATAACATTAGGTTTGGCTTGAAAGTAACATGTTAAGATACACCACATTACTGGTATTTGTAAATGGTTTGACTTTTGGTTTAATTCAGCTGTCTCTGACTTTTTGAATACAGTTCTCTTCTAAAAATGGGGTGGGGAGAGAGGAACAGTTCAACTGTGAACTATTCTTTAGAAAACTGGATGTTTTTGCCATCCCACTAATGTCATCTGGCATTAATTAACATAGCCTCTCTCTAATTATATTGTCAGCATACAGTCACTAAATTAAAATACAAAGAGAATTGTTAAATTTTCCCAATTTAACTTTGGTATTTCTTTTAAAGCATAATTTTCCAAGTTTTGTGTATATAGGAAGTCATCCAAAGCCCACTGAAGTTAACGGGCTTCATTCCGATTAGGCCCAGAAATGTTTGGAAAAATCAGTGGGGTGTCCAAATTGCCTCTCTAAACCAAGTGATTAGATGCCTAATTTCTATTATTGGCACCCGCAGCTCAGCACCCAAAACCAACTGGGTATGCAACACTGAAGATCTAACGGGTCTCTCAAGGGACTGAAGACTACCTCATGGGGAGAAAAAGAGAGCGTGAGACACAGTGGAAGTTCACCATCCCGCTGCACCCATGCCTTTAGGGTGCCAAAAAGAAACACTAGGAAGAATCACTTAAGTAGATCTCTCCTAGCTGAGATGACATGGAAGAGCAGTGGAGGGGGGCTCCACACCACACACTTGCAGTGTGACTGGGTCAGCTGCTGCAAAACGTACCGCTGAGACACACCAGACACCTGCTCCTCAAGTAGAACCTGAAGAAGGTGAACGGAGAACAGCAGCCTCGGCATGACCCACTCCTTGCAAGCAGCTCCCACTTCTCTCCTGCATGTTTTCCTCTTCTCATCCTCCTGAGTCAGTGTGTCAGGCACAGCACAGTGACCAGCTCTGCGCGTTGCCCCTCGGCTCTAGCTGGTGGGAGAAATCAGGTAGCTGAGGAAACATGGCAGTGCTGCATGGTGACATACTTAACTACATCCCATGGTTTTTGCATGGTGTTATGGTCAGATGCTCCCTGACACTCTCGTAATGAATTTTGTGTCTCTCCTTCTTTGACTGGGGAGAACTGTGGAGAACAACTAGTGCCTTAGCAGAGCTTGTGCTCGCAGTGCAGAGCTGAGAGGCCTTGAGCAAAACCTTTGGTTCCAGCTGAGTCCATCCTGCGTAAAAGCACGCGGTCTGTGGGCGAGAGGAATCTGCGTGTGCGGCTGAGCCAGGCTGGGAGCAATACTGAGGTAAAACACTGGGCTAACTTTGCCTTTTGGCATGACTGAGAGTTCAGTCCTGCTGTCGGTGAAGTTCTGCGACTTGCTTATGCCTGGGTTTACATGTTAGTATTGCCAGCCTTTCAGCATCACTAGCCTCCGCTCATATCCCTTGGTATTATTAAAATCTTTGAGATCTAGCTGACTTCTAGCTCACTGAGAGTTTTATTTCTCTGGAGTTTGGTAAAATTATACATCTCCCTGAGATGATCTGAAACACATGGAAAAATATTAAAATGGTGTATAAAGTGAAAAAGAATGAAATATTTTCTTTCCAAGACAGCTACTCTTTTGCTGCAGACTTTTTACTTCAGGAAAAAAAAAAATCAAAATGTTGTCAGCACTTTGGGAACCACGTCCCTTTTTCTGCCCCAACAGTCTTTTGCCTATTTTGCCTAGACCTGTAAGCCGAGCCATTGTAAGGACAACACAAGAAGACCTAACATTTTTCAAATAAGTAAAAACCATTCCAGCAGTAGTAGCAGTTCACATTTTTCTTGGACAGGATGTATTTCCCCTGCTCCCCTGGGAAACTGGCAGCAGAATCCCAGGGCAGCCCTCCTCACAAACCACTGTGCTTGGGAGTCAGCTATTTTGTGGATATGAACCAGCCTGGGAGACTCAGCCACTGGAGATGCTGGACAACTTGCAGATTTAGGGAAGGCTGGAAGCCCCTGATCTCAGTGGTCCACAGACCTCTCAGACAACAGAAGAGCTTGAAAAGCTTAGGCACCTGGGCTTGCAGTCCAGGGAACAGCCTGACAGGTTTGGAGCCCAAGATCCTGGCAAGGCAAAGGACAGGCAAGCAAGAAGTTTAAATTGAAATCCCCAGTTTCACACAGAAAGTTCTGGTTGGGAAATCCTCGTTTCTCGATCAGGGCCACAGTCTGGATGCAGCTGTTTGTCAGCTGAAGCTTGGTCAGCACAGGGTTGCGTTAACTCCTGCTGGAACACCCCGAACGCAGATGGCAAGGAGCATGCTGACCTTATCTTACGTAGCTTCTCCCATGGAAGATGTGGTGCTGCCTCTTCTATGAAGAAGCACACGCGTCTTGCTGGGGTACCTTCATGACCTGTCAATGATTTTCATTCACTGCTGTCCCAAAGGCTAAAATATGGCCCATTCAATGGTATTTTTGGCCCATCCAAATGATGCAGGACTGGACTCACTGTGCCCTGTGACTTCTGCATTCGTGCACACCAGTGCCAAAATCTGTGCGGGCAGGGTGCATTTACAAGGCCACTAAATCAAAGTAGTGGGATTTTACACAGGGAGAGGGGCAAGCGTGCACCCACATTCCCAGTCATGGGGCGCTTAAAACACATCTGATCTCTGAGCAGATTATTCCATAAACCGAAAACCAAGCTTGAATATACCAAATTTTGTGCTCACACCTCTTGGTTACATAATGCATTAAGTTAGATGGTAAATGGTCTGGGACAACCCCTGTGGCCAGACCCTCCACCAGCATAAAGGAACACAGTGTTTGTGGAGTGATAACAGTATACCCCATTGCAGCCATTTCTGGACTTCCCAAGCCTATAGGTGAAACTGAGTTTTGCAACTCAAATGATACAGTGGCCTCAGTCAGAGAGGGCTTTGCCACTTCTGTGGTGGGAGACACGGATGTGTTACTGGGACAAAACCTCTGGCGAGCCGAACTGTCCGTTCCCGTTGCTGGCAAGGCACAGGCAGGCACGGGGCAGTGGTTGCTACTGCTGGGTACGGCCAGCCCCAAACCATCTTAGTTACCTTTATCCCATATAACCAAGCTCTTCCTCGGCACAGCAGCTTCCACACGCTGTCACAGACATGGGCAAAAAAGGCAGTGGGGCCACACTGTTCCTGCCTCTTCCCTTACTGTCCTGGTCTGCTGTCCTCGCTCTACATCTAGAGCCAGCCCAAATAAATTATGTATGTTAATATATGTATTTTATAGCAACCTACAAAACAATTCTTTGATCTCAGTTTAGGCCTTTGGTTGTTACTATGATACAAGCGATAATAAATAAATAAACACAGGAAGAAGTAATAAGTATCTGCAGCAGCAGTTTGGTTACCTGCTTCCTCACACATACACACAGCCTAATGCTAAAATTTCATTTTAAGAAAAGGTCACTGTACTTGAGATCACACGTCCTACTTTGCTGCGCTGTAATTCAGTTTTTATGCCATTTCATTTCAGGAGATTCCACTGTACGTTTATCAGCTTAGACACTCAGAATTATTTGGGAATGGCTGCATTTACTCCAGACTCAAATTAGAACAAGTTATAGCTAAATTTGTCTCATGGTGGTTAGTAAGTCCAATAGCAGTGCACAGCTCTTGGAAATGCACCTAGAAGCACTGCAAGAATGTGAATATGGTAGGAATTACTGCTGAGGTGTAACACGTACACTCAGAGATGGTTCTAAAAATAAAAGAAACTTCTGTATAATCACAAAGACGGGATTTTTAGTATTGCTTGCTCTTTCAAAGGCAGTTAAATAGATCCTGACATAGAGTACCAAGGAAGGAAATGTACGTGTTTATTCTGGAGTGTTTGGATCATTGGATAGAAAACTTATAGGAAAATGGAAAACATGCAGCAGTAATTTATTTCTAAAGGGAAGGCGGAGAAAAGTCAAGGAAATTCCCTCACAGTCTGCTTGGAGCCAGGTTTTCAGCTGGTGTAAATCTGCAGACTAGGTTAAAATTATTGGAACCAGCTCATGTCCTGTATCAATAGAAAGCAATACAGTAACGTTGATTTATATTAACTGGTGATTTGAGGCCCTAAGGAGAGTCACCATTACCAGACTCCTGCATCAGGGTAAGACCAAGGCTTTGTTGTAGGACCAGATCCAGCTCTCATCTGCAGCGGAGCTGTGCGGCCAGGTAGTGGCCCCTGTCCCTTGTTATGTGTCAATAATGTCAGCCTCTTCCTCTCTTTCCACCACCCTGGTAAATCCCTCCCTGACCACACTAAAATAAAATTTGAGCTTTGCAACAATGATTCCCGTTTGCTTGTCCTTAGGTCCCAACTCTCAACAGCTTTGCAGACTGAAAGTGTATTCTTTGCAACCTCCTCAATATGTTTGCATTTTCAGCTGTTACATTTTTTATTACACATCACTGAGTTTGATGCATCAAGACTTTTACACAGCTTGCCTCTGCTCTCTAGGAATTTCACAAATAAATCACTGACATGCACTGCAAACTGTCAAAGAGTCACTGACATACTCTACAGTAGAAAGGCACTGGATAACCTTTTGCACTAGAATGCTATTTTTAAGTGTTTTAATAAAGAGCGCTATTGTGTTTGAAAATATACGGCTATGGTGAAAGAAGTTAATGGTTTGCACATGATGTATCACACCCATGGTAAAATTCTTCACAGAAAAGTTAAAAATCCCAAGCAGTAACCACGCACACTGAATTGTTAAGGATACTCTGTGGGTTGAAGCTCTCGTCTTTGTCTGAGCGTTTAGACCTTTCTGAGCGCCCTTTGTGTAACAGAGCACAGATATAAAAGCCAGGCGTAATGATCCAGCCGCTTTTCCACACCACGGGGTCAGAGCCTTGGGCAAAGGTTTCCCCCATTCAAAGGCAGGGAAGGAAGAGAGAAAGGGGTGCTGGATGCGTCCACACAGCTGCCTCTCAGTTTTGTGAGCGCCCTGAAAAGCAAGAGTGCCAAAGCATCTGTTTCTTGGGACAAGGCCATGGTGTTTCTGCAAAGGGGAATTGACTGTGTGCTGTTTATAACCACCCTTGTGGTAATCAGCAAGTGTCTCTATGTTCTTTAAATAGACACATTACCCTAAGGAAATACCCAAGTCAGCACCTCTGTATCCTGCTCTTAGAGAGGAAACCTGACCTACAAGGCATCAAAATTTGCTGCTGCTTGGCGAAGGGGCAGAAATATTTTAGCTAAGGCCTGACTGCTTTTTGCTTTTCTTGGAGAGGTAGCTCCATCACGCTTGGTGCAGCTCTCACGTATGTCAGTTTTACTCTGGGGTGACTCCAGTTACTTAGAGGAGTTGCTCCATAATTACACAAGTGGCAGTGAGAAAAGAACCAAGCCTGAAAGAACTGCTTTGTAAGTAAAGCAAGAAGGATATGATTGAGTAATTGATTAGTTTATAGATTGCTCGTTTATTCTCACTAACTGCTATTAAATATGGAAATATATATTTCCAAATATTTGTCCCAGGAAATTACTCCTCTTTTATCTGATACTCTAGCCTTAGTCTATGAATCATTTAAAACTAGACAAGACAAACCACCAGAGAGTGTGTTAAGCAAAATGAGGATAGAGTTGCAGCTGATCAGAAGAACAGACAAGACAGTCTTCCTCCTTTCTCAATGCCTACAGAAGAAAGTTCTGTACTATAGTTTTTTTAACTGACATGGTGCTTGGGACAGTAATTCTAAAAAGAGCTTCACTGAAATACTTGTCTCTAAAGAGGTCTTCGTAACCAGGTGATGCCTGGAAAAATGTGACTTCCAAAATATTATATAAATACACAGAATAGAGAATACAGAATAGAGAAGGGGGGAAGAAAGCCACTGAAAAGGCATTGCTAACTGTAGCATTACACACATCAATTAAACTGCATTTTGCTATGTCAGTGCAGTCAGAAACTTTGCAATTATAAACAAGAAACAGAAGACAGAGATTAACATGCTAGATTTTTTACACAGTATTTTACATCAGAATCTGGTTGCGTAAGCTAAAGTGAGGATATTGAAGCCAATGAAGCCACTTGGGAATGACCCTACTTTAAGTGAGATCAGAACTAACTGTGATAATGTATTGTTAAAACTTCATTAACACCAGAATGAGTGGGGGAAATGAAATTTTTCTCATACGTTTCTTTTATAACTTGTCAGATTTTGATCAGCCTTTCCTGAAAAACCTGCCATTTATAACAATACATATTTTGAAGGAAATGCAATAAGCAAGCCAATTTAGTTTTGCAGGACATTTACTGAGGATGCACACACACTTAAAGTTTTCGTAAGACTTAGTCTAGGGGAATCAGCTTTACAAACACACACTTCAGCCTGTCAATCGTTAATAATTCCTTACATTGTCCTCCTGCCATAAGGCCCATCTCTATCACAAATTTGCCCTTTGAATTGTTGATTCACATTCTCACTTCCCAAAGACATCTAAATAACTCCTTGTGAACAGCTGACATCTCACTTAATTCGTGTCAGAGAGAACTTCTGTATCTAGAACAGCTCCTTGTCAGTGGACCTTCCCTGAACAGGTAGAAGGAAGAAAAGTGTTGTGGTTAACGAAGAAACATGACTCACTGGGTTTGTTGCCCTGTCAACTCTTAAATTGCTGCATTCACACTCACATTCGACTTGAGATTGAGCATGACCGAGCTGTGGCCAAGCCATACTTCTGGCCATGTCTGAAGTCTGTCCAGATGGCAGGCATCCCTGCTCCTCACAGAGGCAAGATCTTAACTTCAGTGACAGGCCAGGGCTTCTGACTCACGCAGCTCCCACTGAGCACAGCAGCCATCGGGAGGAATAGCCAAGCAGCCATGGGGAGATATAGCCAATTGTGGAGACAAGAGCATGTGGCAGGAACAGGAGCAGTGGCATCCAGGGGACAATACCCGATCAGGTGAGCTACTTCAGTCTGTACCCTGCCTCTGCAGGAAGGCTGAACTAAGACCTTACCAGGAGTGGGGAGCAGCAAAGCACTTCCCTGCTGGTCCTGCAGGAACTCAGCATCATCAGTGGTGCCAATGGGTGACTTGAGTCCTGGCTGTGACCACAGGGGAGGACATAGCCCTGCTGTGTCTCAGATGTGGGGAGATAAGACTGGCTCGCAGACATGCTTAGGGAATGCCGCTTACATGCAGTTTCGAGCTTTTTTCCATTCAGATGCAAACAGGGTTAAAACAATCTGGAGAACTGAGAGTTGAGCTAAACTGTCTGTGTAGACGTAGCATATGTGCTTCTGATATGGACTGTGCTGTGCGAGCTTCTTTTTGCTTGGCCCAACTGGAAGATGCAGTCTCTGATTACTAATGTTAACTGGTATTTGAGAAGCAGAGGCTGAACTGTTTTACAGAGGACATAGCCAAAGAGTTAATGAAGGCCTCAAATGTTTTCTTTTTCTTACTGGAACCACCTCATTCTTGACTGGGATGAGCTACGTATCGTTGGCACTGTGTAAGCGTTTGGAAGCCTTGTTCACGACAGCTGAGAAAGGACATAAAGATGAGTGCTTCTGAGCACACTGGCAGCATGAGACTCTGCGACTTTATACAGCCTCCTTTAAAGTTTCCACATCTGTTTAACAGGGCAAGATCATTTCTGTGGCACTCTACACCTGTGAGTCTTTGTGGACAGGGAGTGGCCACACACATTCACAGATCAGCCTGAAAGGGACAATCATGATTCATTTACGCTCTCTGTTCCCAGTAGGTCCTGTGTGTGGGTTAGCGGCATTCTGTAATCAGCAATCCTGTAAGCCGTTGATAGGCATGAGCAGTATGACCGCCGTGGTTTGAACTCTCTGCATTCACAGACGGTGGCCAGTGTGACCCCTCACGCAACACAGAACACAGCTCACCCAGGCATTTCTGCAGCAAGCTCTGGCTTGTTTGTGAGGTTTTACACGTCTGTAAAGGAGTCACCTACTAGTGCTACTAAATCTTTCTTCATGCCATGGACTGATTTAAGCTTTGCGGTATAAAGGGATATAGCTGCTGAGGCAAATACATCTCAGTAGGAGACCTATTTCTTACATTCTTTCGCCGAGCACGCTTGCCAGGGAGGGTTCACCTGCTACCACAGCTGCCAATGCGAGGAGCAACTCTGAGTGGAGAGCAATCTGCTTCACCAGGGAGCATGGATGGGCCAAGCGGAAGAGTGAAAGCCTGTTGATGTGAAAGGCAAGCATAGCAATAGATCAGCGGAAGCATATGAACTGACAGGTATGTTTTCTACCAAGACAAAGGAACACAGAAGCATCGCTCTGCTTTTTGTGAAGAACAATTCTTCATATACAAATAATGGCACTTACTGACTTTTGAAGAATTCCTCTAAGATTCCTATCAAGCATCACTGCTGGTAAAGCTTATAAATCTGTTTAAGACCCAGGAAAGGAAGATGATATAGGACTGCAAGATGTCATTGTACAAATGGTGTAGTTCACCAAAAATAAGACCCTGAAGACTTACCCCTGTCCTCACCCTACAATTATGGGGCGGGAGTGACTGTGGAACACAGCATTTAGGACACCATGGAATATATTTGGCCTCCAGGCAGTTCTCAGAGCACCTTGACATACATAATTAGTGAGGATGCTGGTGTTTATTTAGGGCTTGTGGTTGTGAAAAATAGAACAAAGAGATTTTTGGAGGGTGGGCAATAATCAAGGCAGTAAAATAATTTCTCTCCTCTCTTTGCTTTTTCTCTCAGATCTTCTATCATAGGAACAAATCAAACCCCACCCCTATCCAGTTAGTTCACTTGACTCACGCTTTCTTGAGAGTTAACACATGCTATGCAAGATTACTTTCCTACATTCCCTTTTGCCTTCTACCCTTCCATGTCATTCTTGCTGTATCTTCTTAAAGCTAGAAGATCTTACGCTTTCAAACGTTTTTTGAGAGCCTGTAGTCAGACTGACAGAAGGCAGCAGGGAATGAGCTTAGCTTGCTATTTTTCTCAATAGCTCTCTTTGAGATGAAAATTCCTCCTTGCCACATACAGTCCTAAATGAAAGAGTAATTTCTGACTTACTTTCACAAGCCTTTTGATTTTCTTCTTCTTTCGTCTGCACATGTCTCACAGATATTTCTCCAGCCCCTGCTCCTTATGGACCAGTATCATCTTACATCACTCTTACATTTTCATCAAAGCTTTCCTTTTAACAGAGAGATGCTCCTTAGAAAAAGTTCAAATCCAAGTTTCCCTGAGCTTTGTGAGAGGAATCAGCCTGGAATTCCATTTTTCTATGATGCTCAAGTCAATGTTTTTCTGGGATTTTGTTTTTGAAAATTTGGAAGAAAAATTGGTTAGGTTAAAATTAACATTACTTTTTGTAAATATAAACTCATATTAGCACCTGAACTTTGTAGCTTATGCCCATCTATTCCTTTAAATGTTCATTAGTAAAATACTCACTGCAGTCAGAGAAAGAATTAGTATCATCTCACACTACAGTCAAAAATAAAGGTTGTGTATATATATGTGATCAAACAGTACAATTAGAGTTCATTACAGAGATCTAATTCAGCTGACTTTATTTAAGCCTATTCTACTCTGCAGTTTCTTTGTTTCGAGGAGAAACAAGATAAAGGCTGGCTAGGTGAGTAATAAACATATATCACATATATTAATATACAGTAATCAGATAGCAAAATCTTATTCAAAAGACCTATTGTGCAAGACACTGTACAAAGACAAACACAGTTCCTGCCTGGCAACTCAGTAAAGGCAAAATGGAGAATGAATCAATTGTAACAGAAGCAGATCTTAACGTGAAGCATAGTAAAGTCAGTGCTGCTCTTTCCATTGACTTCCCTTGATTTCAGCTCACATGTGTCCATACACACACATGTGCGCACACATACGCACAGAAATTTGTTCCACCTGTGTTGATAGATACACACATTTTACTTAGATGCAAGTCTTGGAGTGACACTGTATGTGCACAGCAGCATATGTGATCATACCAAAAAAAGAATCCAGGCTTCACTTGGCAATGAAATCAATATCTACTTTGTTTAATTGCTGCCACTCTCCTGAAATGCATTTGTGTCTTAACAGTTGTACTATGACAGAAGCAAGTAGTGAGGGAAGATCTATCTTGAACAGAAGTAGCGGAATAGATTGTAGAAATAAGATCATTTTGTTGAGAATAACAAGCGTGTATTTTCATTCAAACAAGCTGTTCTATGAAAAGGAGAAGGAATTTTACTATTTGAATTTTCTCTTTTTTAGTGTAAGCTGAGGTACTCAAATCCCACACTGAATGCATGAGCTACAAAGGTTAAACCTAGCAAAGCAGAGTGTTAGCAATGTGGGGGCAGGGTAAGAATGTATCTTTTCTTTAGCAGCATTTCAAGAACTAGTTCTCACAAATTTTTGAAATATTTCATGTGGCATTTAATGAAGTCACATCAAGACTCCCTCCTCAGCCCTTAAGAGATGCTATTGTCTTTTTAAAACATGCTTTTTCAAAGTATACTCCTTCACTGGTAAACTTGTGATAAAAACAAGCATGAAAGACAGAGAAAACTTTGGATAAATTAAACATTCTGGTTTTGTGGCAAACAAGTAGGTCAAAAACTTGAGGAAAGAAGCCAGTGTTATAAAGTCTAATGCATGAAGGGCAATTTTCAAACTTAGGCTTGAGGAAGTTGGGTGCCTTACCCCATAAACAAAGATTAACCAAAACCAGTGTGAAGTGCTTGTGTCAATGTGAACTTCCAGACACAGAATTTTGTGCTTAGATTTAGGTTCTATTTGTGAATGCTTACTGTCTATTTGCCCTTTAGCCCATTATGTAGGAGGATGGCTCCTACATCAAAATCACTGTGCCTTTTACCTAAATCCTACTTCCTAGCCTTTCCTAGCCTAGCAAGAGTAATGTTAGTCCCAAAATCCTGTCCAAACTTCAGCAAATAAATGCAATCTGCCTACCTAGCTTTCCTGATTAGTTTCAGTTAGAAGAAAACTATGCTGCAGGTTCTATATTGCTGTGTTTTACGAAGTTTGTACAACATAGATGTACTGAGTCTTTGTCAAAATATGTTCTACTTCAGCCACAGCCACAAAAGTGGGTGAAAAATTGCTCAGTGCATAGTGTACAGTGATGGCTCTGAAATCTCTTTGTGTGAAGGAATTTCTATAAATGATGTATAAACCTAGTTTTGTTCATTTAAAGGCATTTCTTTTTGTTGTTTATTGTCTCAGGCTAACGTAAGCGGTTATGCCACTGTTGTGCATTTACAAATTGGGGTATGAATAAATGACAATGAAGCTGTTTATACGTTCATTTTCAAATTTTATATTCTACTGGCACTGAGAATGTATAACTTGAAGGTTGAATCCACAACTGAGGAGTCACTACAGAAGAAGAATGCACATGGCTAAGTACTGGTTTTATAACATCTTGCTTGCAGATATTTCCTTCTGCAAACTTTAGCGGGAGATGAGGGAAGATCTATGTTTCAGTTTATCTGAACCACCAAAGCTTACAGAGAAGGAAAAGAGTGGGTGGGAGAAGAGGAAAAGGGAGGGGAGGCTGGGGGAAAAAAACATTTCAGCTGTTGTCTATCTGTGTTCTAAATACAGGATCCTCTGATCTACTGATATGTAATTCATACCAGCAATTTGATACCTTGAAAATATTTTGCACGGACCTGATGATGTTATGGATATTTTTCCTCTACCTCCTTTAATAAACAGTGCCATCGGATGATTTTCCTATTTTAGCCTGAGTCATTTCCTCTTCCGTCGCTTCAAGCTCTTTTAGCCTTCAACTGACGCTAACCACCTCTCCATCACGGGAATCCTTCAAGTCTCTGTCCTCAGCTGCAGTTAGCTTGCAAGAAATAGGCGTTACTGTTTGAGGAAGCTATTGTGACACTTGCCAGGGTGTGAATTTAGTTATTGTGGTTTAAGTGCCCAACATGGGCACTCATATTCTGTACTAAAAGTGCCTTTTTTGTGGTTTAATTTGATTTGTTTCCAAAGTGGCCTATGCTAAAGCCAATGGACACATACACATGGAAAAATAGCTTGTAATAGCTTGTATTCCTTACTACCTCCTATGTGGAGATGGTTATTCCCACCCTAAATACACTCTGGAATTGCTTACTTAAATCTTGGGGAGTTTTACTTAAAAAATCTATTTTGTCTCTATTATCTCTTTTATGCTACCAACTGCCAGCAACTTTATCCAGCTGTATAAAATGCGATCATCCCTGATTTCCCTTTTTCACAAGCATTTCAAAACGCCTTCAATGAGTGATATCTTATAGACTTTACTGTAATACCACAGATAAAACACAGCTTTTTAGCAAAATTCATGCTGATGAGATGTTGCTATAGAAAAAATATAAACAGCTTTAATCTGCAGCCATTGTGATGGGGAAAAGTGACAAATACTTACAGCTTTTACAACTCCAAAAAGCTGCTCCAAACCAACAAACAAGGCTCATGAAAAGAGCTACCACAGATCCAGTTTTTCCTCTGATGTGCCCTTTTCTTCTCCCAGCGTCCCATCTGGGCACACTTGTAGGAAGCGCAAGCTGAGCCAAGTCTTCTGCAGTTCCCACGAGAGCAGGTCCGTGGTTTTGGCATTTATGGCTGAGCCTGGCAGGCAGTAGTGCGACAGCATCAGGTAGCAGGCAAGGACAGCCAACATGTGAGGCAACAGCGTTTCAGCAGGCAGAGCTGGAGAAGCCAAGAAGACAGAAGCAGCGCATTATTACTGAGAGGTTGGAGCCTCTGGGGCATATTCAGAGGAAGGGGTTTGGGCTTAGGAAGGAGTGGAGTGTACTGGTGGGAAAAGGGCTTGGGAGGAAGGACAATCCTGGCAGGAGGGAGGGGGAAGTGAGGAACTGGAAGGGCTTAAGGGCTCTGCAGTGGTAGAGGAGGGGCAGACCTCTATGGCAGGCAGTGTTGGGCAACCGAAACAGAAGTACTGGTGGATGGGAGCTCTGGCTGAGAAGTGTGGGAGGGCTCTGAGACAAAATGGGTGGATATTTGGCGTGCCCGGGGCTCAGACAAATTTGGATTTGCCTGGGACATACTCCTTCCCCGGCATTCCCAGTTACACCTGGGGTGTAACGGGGGGTGACTGGGATTACTTAACTCTACTACCCTATCAATTACCTTTACCTTCCTCATCCTCATTTTTCCTGTTAGAAATACCATAGCTCTGTTCAAAACTCTATGCTTAGTGGTGGTGGAGCCTTTTTGAATTTTGGGGACCTCAGCAACAGACTTGAAAGGACTTGCTGCCGCAGGCTCTGGGGAGTGGTTGCAGAGGTGCTGGGCCTCCCCAGGAGCTGTGTGAGCCACGTATCCATGCACAAAGCTACTTGTTAATGACTTTGTTCACTTTTGAATTCAGAGTTGAACATGAGCTGGACTGTGACACAGAGCATATAAGGTACCATAAAGATAGCTTTATTTGCTGGAAAACCACTGTAATCCAAGGGGTTTCACACTGTGGTACACAGCCAGGACCCATCCAAGGAGAACATCAAAAGAGTGATGTAGATGTTCTCACCAGGAGTCCCACAGACCTAGAGAGTGAAATCTTTGTCCCCTGGGCTGGAATTTTATTTGCAGAAACGCAACTAATTAGACTCCTGAGCAATAAGTTAAATGCTGCTGCTGCTGCTGCAATTGCTCAGGAGTCCACTTACCACCGTATTTGGCAACATCATAAGGTAATTTTCATTATTTCGTGTAGAGCATGGAAGACCTTTGGACGAAGAACTGAATGATAAGTTGCTTCGAGTTGTTTTTATGTTAGAGAGCTTTATCTTTTAACAACCTGAGTTATGATGTATTTTTAAAAAGCATTTGTCTTTATACCTAGCTTTTATAGACAGTCTTTACAAGAGTTGGGAAGGAAAAGGGAGAACAACGGACATTTAATCCTGAAATATAAAGGAATCATGTGGATCTTGGCTTACGGATGTTCAAGTTAATTTCTACTTAGGTGATAAATCTATTTTTCATGAATTTGTAACTTGGCTATAAAAGCATACTTGAATCTTGACAGTCAAAGCTTTCAGGTCAGGAGAATATTTTTAGCAATATTTTATTAAAAAAAAAAAAACATAGAAGGTTGGTTTTAAGTTTAGAAAGTTAAAGAGAGAGTTTTAAAAAGCATGGGTTGGGTCATATTTTGACACTTATGTTTGTTTTTTTTCCCTTTAAAGAAGAGCAACAAAATTCCTATCCAACCTGCTTCCAGCTTGACAGATAATAAAAGATATTTCAGATTTATCCTTTTAAAATTGCCCACAAGCCTGTTTCATATTCAAGAGTAAATAATCCATTTTAGCTAATAATCCTTAAAAACTGAAATGAAGGCACTGTTGTGAATTTTAATGGTTATGTTTAATAAGTCAATCTTCAGCTCATACAAGTCATCATAACTCCAGGAATGGCAATAGAACTACATCAACTAATACTCGCTGAAGATGTGGATAGTAAACATATACTATGCTACCTCCCTCAAAACACATGACTAATTTAGTAATACTGAGGCAGTAAATCAATTAAAGTAATTAATACATTAGAAGAAATGAAGAACCAATGAGAGGACACCAATCAGCTCAGCATGCCACGTACAAAAAGCATTAGGACAATTTTGGTCAAGCATACTGGGACAAACACTTTGCCACAAAATCTTTGGTTTTACAGTTTCGCTCAACCTCAAAATTACAGAGGGGCCGAGTCAATCCTGCCAGGATTTGAATTAGTGGTTCCAGGGAGACTAGGAGCTAAGCCACTGGTGTAGCTAAGCAGGGGGGCAGAAAAGGTGTGGAGCAGGCAGAGCAAACAGGAAGGTCCATTTCTGGTCTTTAACTTACACCCTCTTGTTTGCTTCTGCTGCACAATCTTCCTTCTGTGATTTAGAATCCCTTTAACATCATGGACTGAATTAATCTCTGGCTGCTAGTGCTAACCTCTTTGTGTTGTACCAGCAAGGCAAAGGGCTGTCCTAAAAGAGTAGCTGGCATTTTCTTGGCACTAAGAGAAATCCAGATTTGGTATAAAGATGGTTCATGCCACCTGCTCCCAACCCAGACCAGGAAACTCTTTAGGACACTGACCGGGCCAGACCTAAGGTACCCCCTGCAACGGAACCACCCATATGAGACCATTTCAAAGAAGATATGGGATTAAATACCCTGGAACCAAATTGGTCCCCGCCCTGCAAACTTTTAAGGGAACAGAAAGATGACTTTGACAGATTTAACTCTCACCACAGCTTCTGCATTCAGTTCAGCTCATTTGGACCTGAAGATCTAGCTCTTCTAAAGTGATCAAATCAGCATTTAAGAGCAATTCTTACCCCTTAGGCACCCCATAGGAGGCCTTTGAGTTTATCTTCAGGTGTTTTACATCCAGCAGTGACTTTTATAGGTCCAATTACTGTCTCAGCCTCCTCCCTCCACCCCTGCTCTTTCCACCCTCATCCTCCCTTGCTCTCCCCTCCCTGGCTCCTTCCTCCTGTGGCTGGGTTCCCCCCTCTGTGCTGTACACGCCCTACTAATGTTTTCTGCACATCAGCCCTTCCAAGCACACATCCTTCGTACAGTGTGTCACATAATGCACCTCCCATTCAGAACAACAAGCCTTTTCTTCAAGCGTCTGTCCAACGAAACAGCTTGGTCCATACACCTAGCCACAGCCCAAAATAGAATAGAGTAAGGAGGGGGACGACTGGGCACGGTTTCGGCTATGTTTGAATGGGCTGAGTTTCATGCACAACAAAGCTGTGGGACAGCTGTTAGGGTATTTGCAGCCTGTTCGCAATTAGCAAGGTAGCTACGCTCAAAGAGGTTATAAGTGCATTCACTTAAAGCACAAGGTACGGTTCTGCTAACATAATTTAGATGGAGAATCTCACCACTCAACTGTTCCAGCGAGCCTTTGAGCTGCTGTTGGAGTTCTTTCAGCTTGAGCCTAGGTATTATATAGTCCCCCTAGCTGCAGTATTGGAGCACCTCCCAAGTATTTAAAAATAGAAGTCACAGTAACACTCTCCCTTTCTTACTTGGCAGCTAGAAGGAGAAATACTTGGCGTAACTTAAACATTTGTTTGCATATTCGTGGGTGGGATCAAGTTGTTTGTTGATGTGTATAGGGGAAGAATTAAATTTCTCTCAGTAAGTTGAAAAGATTTTAGCCCAAAATTAGACTTCAGTGGCAGTTTTCCACGTATGCATACTGCAAGCTCAATGAGCTGCCTTGTGTCGCCTTGGATTCCCTAGGTTTTGCCCAGAGGGTGAAGGTGTGGTCAAGGCCACAATCGGGAGTGTGTCGTTCTTGTTAATTAGCTACTGGGGTCTCCACAACATGAAGAACTTTCTGTCCTGTCATTTCTGCTTCTGGGCAAAGCACGCCACTGCTTCTGAAACACTTCTGTGCTCTGGAAAGCCTTTTAGAACACCAGAGCAGCCCACTCATGTGGCACAAACACCAATTGTTTATTTGTAGAGGTCTCTCTCTCATAGAATGTTCTTCACCCCACACCCTTTGTCAACAAGAGTGGCTGATTGCCATGGGATGTAGTTTCTGATCAAGAGCTCGGTGTGTGGATCCCAGATGTGAGTGTTCTTGAAGTATGGCCATAAGTTCACGCATTTATACATTTAGGGAGGACACACCTCAGACTGAGGTCAGCACATTGCTGAGAAAGGCAGAGAGCAGTTTAAAGCTCCACGGGTTATCAAGGATCAAGCCCAGAAGGTGACTGAGCCTGGCTAATCAATGGGAAATGATGAAATTGCTGTCTGATCAATATTTGGAAGGAAAGGAAAGCGTAGAAATGGAAGAATTCAATCCAGTTGCCTGCCTTAAATGTAAATTGGAGGTAAATGTAGTGTACATAAATAAATGCGGGGAGAAATATGAAAGCTAAAATATCTTCCCAGACTGAGATTTTCCTATCTGAACACAATCTAAAGACATAGGATGTACCCTAGGACTGAATGTCTGAATGTATGTATCAGGAAGCTTCTACAGCTTGCCAGCTAGACGTAGGGAAGGGAGAAAGAGCAAGGGGCTTTTGCTCTCTGCATGTGTTCCTGAAGAGAGTAGATAACCTTAGATTTCTTTCCTTTCTGTCCCGTTTAGGCAAAATGCATTGTTTCTTACTGCTGTCTTGTTATTAACTAATTTTTCAGCATAGATATGAAATTTAACATATACTCCCATGATACTTGCATCCTTTTGCTTCTTGAAGCTTTAGATTTTCTGGTGAAGTGTCCCTGAAACAATGCAAAACTTTGGCAAAAGGAGCTTCTGTAAGTAATACTCATTATGGACTTAGAGGCCTGAAAACAGCCAAACCTGCTTCTTCTCACTGTGAGAGTTCATGCAGGTAACATTGACCCATGACCCAGCCTTTTGAAAGATGCAAAGTATCACCCCAACAGGAGTCTTCCTTATAATGCAGTCCCCTATAGACAGATGATGCAACAGGTGAGCTGCTCCTGAGATGCTGGATGCTAATTTGCCTCTGTTGCAACGTGTCCTACTCGGCCTGTCTGGCTCCTTGTCCCTGTTCCCGCAGTTCCATTCACCTCCCCAAACCTCACTTCTGAGGCTTCCTAGTGGGTGTCTACTTTTCCCACACCTGACTTAGAATAGCTTAAGCTTCCCATGTGGCCTGCTTTGATTTCAGTCCCTTTTGCCACACAACCAGACAGGTAAGCTAAAGATGCTTTTGTCTATCCCAAATCGTGGCTGACCGACCAACGATAAACCTAACCCAACAGCCTCTGTATGGTCACATCGAATTAGCAACACTGAGTTCATTATGGCTTTTCCTCACGCCATCAGTTCCTCTCCGTCTGAAGAGACTTCTACATTTTTCAGAGTCTGGTTTATTGACTCCACACATATTCCAACATGGTACATCATGATTTTTCTAGCTGGTCTTACAGGAAGCTAATCACTTCTCCAGACGCCCCTGGAGATCATCTAGTCCAACTCTCTGCTCAAAGCAGGGTCACCCAGAGCAGGTTACTCAGGACCATGCCCATTTGGGTTTTGAATATCTCCAAGGACAGAGACTCCACAACCTCTCTGGGCAACTTGTTCCAGTGTTTAATCACCCTTACAGTAAAAAAGCTTTTTCTTATGTTTAAGGTTGATTTTCCTGTATTTCAGTTTGTGCCCATTGCCTCTTGTCCTGTCCCTGACCACCACTGGCTCCATTTTCTTTATATCCTCTTGTTAGTTATCTATACACATTGATAAAATCCACCAAGCCTCCTCAGCCCAACATGCTCAGCTTCTCCTTGTATGACAGATACTCCAATCCCTTAATCATATTAGTGGCCCTTTGCTGGACTTGCTGTAGTATTTCCATGCCTCGCTTATGCTGGGGATCCCAGAACTGGACCCAGCACTCCAGATGTGTCTCACCACTGCTGAACAGAGAGGAAGGATAACCTCCTTCAACCTCCTGGTAACGCTTCTCCTAATGCATTCAGGGAGGCTCTTGCCTTCTTTGTCCCTAGGACGTATTGCTGACTAATAGTCAACTTGTCCACCAGCCCCAAGTCCTTTTTTTGCAAAGCTACTTTCCAGCTGGTTGGCCCCCAACCTGTACTGGTGCACAGGGTCATCCCTCCCCAGCTACAGTACTCTCTGTGTTCTGGTATCTTCTGTTCCCCGAGAAAACAAAACGAGCACCTCTTAGGATAAGCAAAAGCATACCTTTCTCTCCCAAAGGTTTCCTCTGTGACTGTGGCCCACCTCCACGGAAAAATGCTTCTTATTGAAACTGTATTTTCTGCTAGCAGAGGTGTACACCCAAAATAAACAGGAAAAACAAAACTACTGTAATGTTCCCTTTCTGTCACTGAAACACTACAGCTATCACTGGACTTACCAGGACTAGACTGTGATTCAGTCTAACTGGCAAACAAACATCCTACGCAATTCTACCACAATCATAAAATCCCTTCCATAGTTCTGGGCTTCTGGCATTGTTCTGACTATGACGATTAATGCCAGCCACCAGAAGACACTTGTTCATGGACTCCTGAATTATGAGACATAAACAGGCCCATATGGATCACTGGAGATACACCAGATAGCTTTTGGATATCCTGCAGAAAGGTTTTGAGCTGTTGGGCACAGAGACAGTACTCTAGTATCATGATTTTAAGACTGCCGCTCATGCAGGCAGGGTGTATCTTGATAGTAGATCCTTACCTTGCAATTGCCTTTAACATAAACCATAGCAAGCTAAAAGCAAATAAGAGCACTTATGTATAAAATCCAAACTCCATAACATGTTGTAAAGATTTATAAAGGCAGAGATGACAAAGATGACAGAAAGAAAACCATTTATCCCATGATCAAATCCTTAAATCATCCTCCTCTCCCCGTTCCCCCATAAGCTGATAAACTGTAGATCCCCTCTTAACCCACAGGGTTGGGACTCATCCCTGTGCACGCTCTTGCCCTCAGGACTGTGCGCAAGATATTTCCAGGTGATAGAACCACACCAGCTCTGTAGTTTTACCTTTGTTTGGGTGTTTGTCTTGGGACTTGCTCAGATTCATATCTCACACTTCTCCCATCTTGGCTCTGCTTCCAATCATTATAGACCTCTTCCTAAAGAACTAGTTTCAAACCTCACCTCCTGAAACTGCACCTTTTTTGGACATACTAATCCCTTTGCCAGGCCTGATGTGTCACAACTTTCCCTGAGGAGGTGTAAAATGCCTTTTCTCACCTGACAGGACCAAGTACAATACTCAGTGGGGAGCATTTCCCTACACTCAAACTTATTTTTCACATGAATATGCACATTGGCAACCACACTTAAGACAGATACCTATGCAGGCCTATTTCGTGCAGTGCTGGCTCCTGACCGAGATTTCACACAACCGTAATTAATATACATGGGAAAGCCGAGCAACCAATTCTGGGTTTAGGGGTGTTATTTGCAGGTGTACATCATAAATTTGCCAGGGTAAATTAAAACCAGCATTATGTACCTAAATTTAACACTTGGTACCTCCTTGTTTACAAGCATAAAGTGGTGCCTCGATTTTCAACCCCTTCACATGTCTGCAGTTGCATGACAGAAAAGTTGATGCAGAACAGTTTCCTCTCTTGAGTATTTTTTTTCCCTTGATAATAATAATATTGAACACTTAAATAGCACTTTTCATCCACAAGGTGCCTCACTAGTGTTAATACAATTAGCTAACTAAATTCTCCCTCCTCTTTCCCCCCGAATGTGCATAGAACAGGCGAAATAAGACGCCAAAGGAAGTTTTAGAGTCACTGGCATCCAGTCCTAAGGCCACACCCTCTATGAAGCAAGTGTTATAAGACACCCCCTACAATGCCCCACTATTACAGCTGCAATTCTGTAAGCACCTTTTTATAGCAGCTTTTGTTCTTTATCATCCAATGCATTGAGCAAATAGCTTCTGGGAAGGAACACACTCATGTTTACCTTTGCTCTATGTGCCACCACCAGTGCTACCCGAAACCCAGACAGACATGAAACAGGTGCCAGAGTTGCATATTTGAGTCACCATCAGTAAAGGCTGACTCATAATTACAGTGAACATATAGGCTGTTTTCAGATCTTTGGGTAGAGATGTAAAAACCGAATGTCACATAAAAGAGAGGCTGTCAGCCCTCTAGGTCTCTAAGGAAACAAGGCTTGACAGTAAAAATGGGTAATGATATTATTTCTGGAACATTTTTTAGAGTTTATGACTCCTAGACTTTACACAAATCAATTAAGCTTCTCTCTGCACCCCCTACAGAAATATATTTGAAAAAATACAGATTTATGGAAGAAGTCTCTCCGTTGTCCCCAGGTAAAAAGCTTCCATTTCAGTGAATGGAAGTTAAATTGGGAAAAAGACCACCAATTTTAGCTTAGACTGAAATCAGAGCTGATCCAAGGTTATGTCAGACATAGGTGAGCCTTCAACATGGGAAAGTTAGTTCATACTCAGGCTCTCCTTCTGCACAGTCTGTGCTTTGTTTGCTTTCATTACAGAGGATGGTCTCTATCTTTTCCAGGATACCTTTGAGTTTAGGAAGGGCTCTTCTTCCCCTAAGGAGCAAGGAGGAAAATGAAGTACAATGGGCTTCTCAGGAGGCAAATGAGCGTAGAGACAAATTTCTGCAACACGGAGCCTTTCCTACCTTTGGACTAGCAGCACTTCTCTCCGCCCCCTTCCCTTCTTTGCAGCTGGCAGCTGGGACCAGCAGCTGGAGACCAGCTGCAAAGGTCATCACGACATTAACTCCTATTGGACTGGTTTCCTACCCTTCAGACCAAGAGGAACCTGGACTGGGGAGGTCTGACTGTACCTTGGTGAAGGAGCACCAGATGACTTAGCCCATCCAAAATACAGTGAAGGATATATGTCCTATCACAAGGGAGCTATACAGATTAGCGTGCATGCACAGTACTTTTAACTGCAATAGTTCATTGCCTGCAGATTACAGATCACTGTTTTTAAATAAAGGAAATACTATTATCCTTATTGTATAGAAATATAAGGCACAGGAAGTTGTATGTAAACTTCTTAAATGCACATAAAAAACAGTATCTGAGCTGCAAACAGAACCCAGGTCACCTACTCTAACTTCCCACCGCCTCCCATACTCCCTGTTTATCTCTGCTGGGTGTATTACTTCAGATATTTCAAAGGCAAACCTTTTCAGAGATTAGACTTTCTAAAAGTTGCAGGAGAACACCATGATTACTCAAAAGACAAGTGCAAAAATACAGACTCACATTTCATCTTCATTTCTTCATTCCCTCATCAAAAATGTACTTGAGAGTGTACTAACTACTCAACACCTGGTTACATACTAGCTAACTTCCATTACTGTAACCCTTGAACACTGATCAAAGAGTCTCACCAGTGCGCAGATCTGCAGCAGAACAATCCTGTTTCAGTGAAGCAAGAGCCACTTCCATTCGCTATGATTATTACACCAGATCAGTTCCCTGGGAGACAATCTAATCAAATGATCAGTTTGATCAAAGAGGTTTCTATTAAAGTTTTATATGTTCCTGTCCAGCAAGAATAATATATTGCCAACCAAGTTCTGGCATGTTTGAAAGACTGAGAAATAACAGATTCCAGGAGTAGCAATTCAGAAGAATTTTTGCCAGATAAGGCCCAGATCCTGCAATCAAAAGTAGGTGAGCAACCTCTTACACCTACAAGCCATCAGTGACTTAAATGAAACTTTGCACTGACTACAGTTCTTGGCCATGTGTTCCCATTTATTATGCTGGAGCCAAAGACTGCACCTCCTAGCTAGGGGCAGATTCACAAGGAAACAGAAAGGCTACAGAGGCAGCATTCACACCATGCATGTGTATTCCAGTTGTCGTGCAGCTCCACCTAAATTGTATTTTCTCTTGGCAGAACAGAAGGCAGCTTTCTTGTATCTCCTAATGAGGTCTTCCTCCAGAATGACTCTTCCCTTTTCCTTTTCTTTACTTTCCTAAGTTTTGTACATTCATCTAACAGTCTCAGAGAAACTCCTCATTGCTAGCTTTCATACAGTCCCCTCCTGCATCTACTTCTGTTTCCACAGTACTGCTAAATATCTGGAGACTACATCAGTCTCCTGCCCTGCAGCATTATCCTCACCTTCATTAGTACCATCTTTCATACCAAGCAACAGTATTTCTCCCACCATGGAATATCACACAGACAAAGAATCCAGTATTCCATCTCCTATGTTTAAACATACCATCCCATTTTGTTGTCTACTCTTCCACCCATCGTGGATGAACAAAGCACTTTAATCTGAACTAAAAAAAAATGGGGAATTTGAATCTAGAACTGCAGCTGATGTCCTCTCTATAAAGCAACAATAACAGCAGCAGCAAGAACTAAAAAGCAATTAGATTTAACAGACATATCCAACATTGCTGACATCCAAAGAACTGGCAAGAGTTTGCCTCAAAGTCAAGGTTACGAAGCTCACCTACTTCACCATCTGCATGACAGCATAACCTTCACAGTTTTAGCAACTCCCTTCTAGGACAGGAGAGTCAACACAGACCAGAGCATCCCTGAGCTTTATAACCATCCACTCTAACTGCATCAGGCTATCTGGGAAACATTAGCAGCTGTGGTGCAAACCTCTGAGGGCTCAGGCACATCCTGTTGAAGTCCCAGTGAAGAGGCTCAGACTCTCATTCCAAAGGAAGAAGGGGAAGAAAATTTACTTTATTGAATGGGTTTTAAGAAGCATATGTTCATTTACTTTCTCAGCCCGTACATGCAATTACACAGGCAATTACACATGTAAATTAGGCATAAAATAGAACTTTACGTGAGTAAAAGTTAGTCCTTGCATCATGTCTATTTACAACTGCTAATTGTGAAAGTGCCAAGTCTTTGTTCTGGTCTGCAATTAAAAATGAAGCCAGTATAGTTACACGAGAGCCGGAGTTTCTGTGTGGATATGTGGGAACAAACCACTTCTTTCCAGTGCAGCTCTCCCTGGAAAAGCCATTTTCTGCTACATCACCAAAGGAGAGCCCATCATCTGGTATATCTTAGTGCTTCCAAGTTGCATAATACAAGCCGTCAAAAATATGTGTGTGACTACAGTCTGGTTCTGCATTAACTGGGAAATTTAGCTCCATAACACATCTATCCTGACAATTCCCTTTGGGTAGCCAAATTCTCTTTATGTCTTGTGAGGCACTTGAAAACACGCGCACTCGGTACTCAGTTCTAATGTTCCTACGATGATTTCGATGGAGTAATGCAGTGTGATTCAAGGTCAATGCTCCCTGAATCAATTTTCCACGGTCTATAATCTTTGCTGTAAACAACCTGCTCTGCAACTAAGAAAGCAGAAAGGGGTTTAATGCCATCAGTTTCATCCTTAATACCTCCACGTTAAGCTCAAAGAACTGAAAGGATTTCATATGATTTGTTCCAGGCTTGTATTAGACTCTACATCAAGGCACCTCCTGTATTCTAGACCACCACGGAGGCCTCTAATGTTTGGCTTTTCACAGGACCAGCCCTGTGTTCAGCATAAATTAAAACAGCTGGAGGATTATATCTAAAGTAGTAGGCAAACACTCTCAATATAACCTCTGCTCCGTTCACCTTCTCCATGCTTGGCATGTACCCATGTTGGGAGCAAGACAGAAGGACCACAGGCAGCCAATGCCTGCTTTACTTTCTCTTGCAGTATGGAACTCCCAAGAAAACCAGTTCTACCATGTGATGTCCCCTTTGAACAGCTTCACAGGCATTAAAGGGTCACAGTGTTGGGGAGGTGTGAACTGGTCTCTTTGTTTCTCATTTCCACCCTGGAGTCAAACATCCATTCTCTTTTTAGCAATCAAAACTATAACAGTCTCCGAAGGCATTTTCCCAATGTTCACCCCCAAATAAACCACACGAGAGAATGCCACAGGGTGCTAGAAAGACTTTGAAGTCCCCGTGAGAGAACTTTTCTGTGATGTTCTCTCTCTTATCATGCCTAAATTATGCTTTTAAAAAGACAGCAACAAAAGAAAGATAGGCCATACCCTCCATTTGCTACTGTCTCCATTTAAAACTGAAACACATGAAAAGCTGTAGATAAGGTCTGGCATAAATAAAAGTAGAGACTAGGCTATCTATAAAATCACAAGATAATATGGTAAGTAAAAGAGCATTTAATAAAAGAGAAATCATCCCTGCAATTCTCCAGAACCTCAGTAATACAGCAGGTTTTTCACAATTTAGTCAAAGCAGTGGGGTTTTTTTTCAGTGTTCCAGTAGATACTCTGAAATAACAACTGCATAAATAATAGCAACTAATCAAAAGCTCCTTCCACAGGTATCTCCCAAACCCAGGGTGGTAATATGTCCTAGTGCAGGCCACATCAAAGCCTATTGTATTGCCATCCGATACACCCACTCCAAGCAGACTGACCACCCACGACATAGCAGAAGACAGTATCGCTGAGTGAAGTAGCGCTATCACCATGTGATAGAGACTCAGTGGAAATTTTTTACTGACAGGATAGGCCCCCCATTTGTTTTAACTTCCATAGAATCTCTTTGGAACAAAGAGACTGCCTAAGTGGACACTATAGCTACTGAAAAAGAGTAAAGACAACAAAGGATAAAAAGGTTGAAGAACAGAGAGCCAAATGCTAAAAAGCAATCTCAATTTCTGATATTTCATATGGTTCTGCCTTAGTTTTTTAAAAGTCTTCAGTACCAATGTTTGAATTTCAGAAGTCCTCAAAAACGTTCAGTGTTTGGGTCTCAGGTTCTGGTTTGAATTAGCTCTTATTTTCAGACTCTGTTTTCCCTTACCATCAGCATAAGTACATTTTTACTTTATAATGCCTCACAATGATTAGCATGCCTTTTTGATTTTTTCATTTTTCTTCTGCATGGATATGGAAGAAAAACCCCAACACTTTCAATTTAGATCAAAGAAACCTTAAAAAAGAATCTCAAAAAGGACAGGTTTTCACTTCCAGTGTCCTAAACCTTGCTATTATTTTATTTTGGTAATTCCCCAAACAAAAAACAGTATTTCAAAATTAACTGAAACACTTAACATTTCCAACACTTTTGAACATCCAGTGAACTCAGAAACAGGTCCCTGCCCCCACCAAAACTACATTCATTGGATAGATGGATGGACGGAAGGGAGGAAGGAAGGAAGAAAAGAAGGAAGGAAAAGTCAGCTCCACGTATCCTGCGATACATAGTGAACCAAGTAAAAGACACACCAGAAGTACACTGTGTCTGATACTACAGATGTGACAGTCTTTGTGCTAATGAACTAGCTGTTAATGGACGTGGCTGTACAGAAAGTGTGGCAGCAGACATGTTTTCAGCAACACCTCGCATACCACATTGTACATTTTACAGAGACAATGGGTATTGGCCAGGACCTTGTGCTCATGTCTAGACTCAAAGAAACGAGACTGATTTTTCATTATGATCTTTTTAGAAACAATCTGTGGAATAACATTTTGCAATCTTACAGGTGGGCTGTTTCAACAAAGACTCTCAAGTTGCTTTTGCAAGCTGCTTCCCCAAGCCAAATCACCCCTGTGCAGTAGGCGTCACCTCCAGTTTGCAGCAGGGGAAACTGAGACACCACAGGCTCAAATCCCTTGCCCAAGATGACACAGTAAACCTGCAACAGTGCAGCAATAAAGCCCAAGAGTTATGAGATAATGATAGGAACTGTCAGCGTATCATTTTCTCATTACTTCACAGTTTGATGAGGGATAACACATTACAGAACAGCAGCTGTCCATGTGAAATTGTTAGCCTTAACTTTTTGTATGTGTGAACTGTTTACTGAAGCAGTCAGTAACTGCTGTGGTTTTGTTTCTGTATTCCTTGCCTGTGCAGTTTTCATGCAAATACCAGCTACAAGGTATTGCTGTAGTGGAGGTTGAGGGGAAAATACAAATATTGTCATATATTCAGTTTGTTCAGTTAATCTTTTTCTCAGTCTTCACAGCTTGTTTGTGGTAGGTTTCTGCAAGCAGCTGAGGTGCCTGGGCAAAAACGTTCACTTGTACACTTCCTCAGTTGTACAAGTAAGCATTTGCAGAGAATTAATCACAGATTTGACAGTGCAAGAATTCATGCTCCAAGTGTGCACACAACCCAGCCAGGCAACAGAACAGGGCTCAAGGTATTCAATCTCACAACTTAGCCACTGTTACAGACTTCACTACTTTGTAAAACGTGCTCTTCTTTCTCAGTGTGCCACTCCATGCGGGTAGCTTAATGCGGCTTTTGTCTGCTTTGCAGAGGTACCTTTCCCCTGACTATTAACAACAGCTTGCCAGACCAAACTAGAGTTTGTACTTGTGGTGTTTTTCTGTCAGTTGTGAGGTTTAGTGAGAACACGTGGCCAAATTAATTCTTGGCAAAATTCTAATGTGGTTTACAACCAAGCAATCACCCCCCTAAAACAATTATTACTAGTAGCAGTTGTGATACCAGTTTAAAAAAATCCCAGTTTTGATCCCTTACAGCCCAAATCAATCCTGTGCTTCCATTCCAGGGTTCCCCAGGAACTACAGGCCACTAGTATATTCAGGGCCCTACCAAGGGTAGGGCAGAAAACAAGCCAGCTCTGGATGTCCCTCCAACAGAAGCACAAAATGTGGAAAAGAACAAAACACAGCAGCTCCTCATGAATTTGGAGATCAGTGGGAGACCCTGCAGGTAGCGTCCATGGGGCAGGGGGGCAGGCAGGGGAGTGCTGAATTACTATCCTGCCCCAGACAGGAGCATGCCTTGCTGCAGTCCTGAACATCCTGTACCCTGGACACAGCTGACTGAAAGCTCTTGCTAAGCTGCTCAATAGGAAAATAAGGTTAGCCTTATCATCTGATGAACCAGGAACCTGACTGCAGAACCCCACGAGCAAGCGATCTGGTTCAGGTTTCAGAGCGGCAGGTTTCCACTGAGCAACAGTGATTCAGCTTCAAGGCATCAAATGAAAATGCACAGAGCTGGATCCAACAGAAGTCTCACATGCCTTATCTTCAGGGGCCTGTTCCCTGGAATGGGATAAGAAATGCCATTTTGCCTGGCAAGCTAAGCCTGGCAGCTAGGCTGCTTACCTATCTGCAAAAGGAACATTAGGAAAGTTGGAGTAAAAGAATCAAACTCACGGGGTCTTCAGAAGAGGAGGAGAAGAGGGCCCTTATTCAGAATATCTGATATTATAGTGGTAAGAGCACATTCCTGGGAAGGGGAGATACAGTTTTGAACCTCCTTTGGCTGAGAGGGCATAACACCTCCTTATGTCTCATCTCTGCGCAGGTGGTCTAATCACTGGGTATTACATCCCCTCTGCAGAGTTGATGGAGGTGACTAACACACCCTGACCCTCTCAACAAGTGCTGGCCGTGGGTTGAGGCTGTCTCCCGAGCAGCCCCAGAGCGAGCCAGGCGAAGGGCTGCCTGGTGTGGACATCATGCTCAGCTGTGCCCTGCCAGGGGCAGGTGCAGGATGGCTCAGACTGGGACAGCCATGAAAGTGCCCAAGGCAGACCCCAGGTGCCAGAAACCACAGAGTCGAACAGGGCACTGGGATGTGAGTGCAGACAGCTCTGCAGTTCAGTGGCAGCTGAACAAGGGACTTCTAGGTGACAGTCCCATTGGTGCCCCTTCAGTTCCAAACACTAATTTGGCCCCTAAACTGTTTATCAGGTATAACCCTCAGTCTCAGCCAGTGAATGAACTCACTAGTTTTTCTGCGTGCAGAGAGCGCTTTCTGCGCTTCGCAAAGCTCCAAGTTGCCAACACAAAAGGCCCACCAGGGTAAGGTAGTACTTCTCCCATCATACAATGGGTACAACCAGGGTGCCACCTGACACTGCAGAAAATGTGCTTGACCCAGAAATCTGAAAATGCATTTTTGTACTGACCAAGGAGGTTCCTCATCGCGGAGAAATTCAAAATTTCTGCTCTCTTACAGATAACACGCGTGAAAGTAAATGCTGAGGCTGCTGGCGAAAGAGTGTAAATTACTGTAGTTTGAAGTGTGGCAACCTACACCCTAACCTACCCAACAGGTTTTATTTAACTGTAAAATAAATGAGCCCTAGCTTTAAAAACGCATTAACCAAAACCACTGCTGCTCATGTACTTGAGAGAGCTTTTGTTTACTGATATTGAAAGCATATATAGAAAACTTATTACAACAGCCTATTCTTAGCTGAGTAAACGTCACAACATCATCACAGCAAAAAGCAGTCTCTAAATGCCATCACGAATGCTTGTTGCCCAAGATTCAGATCCTGCTGCGGTGATGCATGCCGAGAGATCCTGTAGCCCTTGAACACAAACGATGAGCTTTTCAAAGGGTCAGGTTAACAACATCTGATCCCAAATAAGCTCCCTAGTCTCAGAAGGAAGGAGAAAGAAGGGCAATACAAAGCTGTTAGGAAATAGCTCTTGTCAATGGGCCTGAACATATTTGCAAATTTCACACTACATTTAATGCAAATTTCATACAAAAAAGTATTATCAACTTTGTCAGTGTGGGATCTCTCACTAAGGGCCCATAAATTGGGCTGTATTAGTAATGCAGGAGAGGACACAGAATGAACTATATACTTAGCCTTTGAATGATACACTTGGGTCTGCCACAGATTAATCAGGTAACTTTGGGACAGCTTTCAAAAGCGATCTGTAACTATGAGGATTGCAATTTTGGGGAAACCCAAGTGTTAAAAAAGCTGCTTTCCTTTCTAAGTACTGAAAAATGAGAACCACTAGCTTGAGGCCACTTTAGGCCAAACTTCTCTCGTTTTCCCATCTACAAAACAGGCACAGAATTACCCCACATTGGGTTTTATCCTACAGTCCCTTATTTAGGGGGAAAAAAATGAAAATATGTCAGGAGGACTATTTTGAGTCTATTCGTAAGAGGAACAGTTTGCAGAACAGAGCTTAGAGATTACTGCATGGCACATCCTATAGACAGAGACGTAATGTTGGAGAAAACTAAATATGAGATCTTTAATCCCCAGACGTGTTTACACAAATGTGTTCTATTTCAAAACAGCCTCTAAATTATTTCAAGCAAGCAGAGAACGTTCACTCCCCAAAGTGTTAAATTATGCACAGAAATTGCAATTCAGTTCCAGTAAAATACTCATTCTGATGCTAGATTTATTTTTCCCTCCTGATTAATTGCATGTGCTAAAAAGACCGCAAAGTCCACAACAACCTGAGGCCATTTTACTGAACGCTGCAGAGGTCATTTAAGCAAGCAGCATAATGCACAAGCAAGGCAGTTCTCGTAACATGCCATAAGGCCTGGATGACACACCTTCTGTACACTCTGCCACCTGGGTTTCTTTCCAGAGTACAAGATTTTATGAAGGAGCAATTTTAGTCCACAGACTAATAATGCAAGACAAGTTGCCCAGGTTGGAAACATGGGAGGAGTCACTTAGAAGAACGTAGCTCTCAAAACATTGGATTAATAATTAACAAGACAGACAGAAGGGCAGAAAAAAAGAAGAAGAGAAAAGAAAGACGGCATTGAGAGCCACACTTAGGGCTATCTCCAGCAGGCCAAAATCCACTCTCGCAATGTTCCTTTGAAGTATACTTCTTTCAGCTAAAATAACCAAACCCTGTTCAGGTTTCTAGCATAACAGAAAAATGCAACCACCTTCCTCAACAACTCCGCTGGGTTTATGTTTCCCAGAGGATCCTACTCAGCATGCCCTTACTACTGCATTTTCTTGACGGTCAGGCAGATGGTGAGCCGAACTCCACAACTCAAAGTCCAATTTTTGTACCCTGATTCCTTTTCATATGCTCAAATGCCCTCAGACGCACTACTGATTGACATGATTCAAGTTGGTATAAGGATCCAAAGACTAGTGCAACTTACAGGCGGAAAAAGTCAACAAAAAATACATTAAAGTAGTCTGAGTGCTAGTCTAAAAAAGGCTTGAATACTGCTTTTTGTAAAGCTATGATGTATTTTGGATCTAGAGGTGATTTTTTTTTTGGCTGTGAACTTATGTCATCTTCTGAATCCGGCTGTGCCGGTAAAATCTGTTACCACCCCAAGCCCCTCTGCTGGATGTTGGCCTCATCCAACTGCCTATGGAGCAGTTCCAGTGAGCACTCCTCCTTTCACTTCAGATGAGCTCAGACTGACTATTGCAAGTATTCAAACCAGCCTGCCTGACTTTTGCCTGAAAAGAATTAGGATGTGCTCCCACAGACCAGCAGCTCGATGGGAACAGCAGTCTTCAGCCAGGAGACAATTACAAACAGCCAGAAAGCTGTATGTGAAAAATGACATCTTCCTATAGCCTCCCTGAAATAACCATACTGGGAAAGCAAATGTGGCAATTTTGGTTCATAAATGTCCTTGTTCTGCTGCCCAGTCTCATCCTGGGCCTAGCTTGTGGCTTCCAAAACAGGTAGCACGTCCCCTTTTCCCTTCTTCAGGCTGCCCTGTCTGGCCCCTTGCACTGCCTCTATTGCTTATTGAAACACGTAGGAAATAATTCAGCTCCTTAACCTGGCACAGAAATAATCACTTTTTTCTGTCATTAGCCTTAGCACTAGTAGTCTTCCACTGCATGAATGAATTGAGCCAGCTTTACCTGGGTGCAGACAAGCAACAGAGACAGTGGATGTATGGGACAGACCAATATCACCCACCCTGGAGCCTCATAGGGAGAGGTGGGAGCGGGTCACCTCCCTTCTGGTGCCAACAGGCCATTAGATCTGCACAGTCCCCACCACACAGCTACAAACTCCGAAGAGTCGTATTTATTTTTTTCAATCTAAGAGACTATTAATAGGAAACACCGGTGTAGCAGTATGCCTGTCACAGGCCCCATAGTGCTTCAATTCTACCAATGCAGTTCAAACCAGACAACTTCCACTTTCAGAGAATCCCAAACTTACACCTTTGTGAAACATTTGCAAAGAAGCAAAACCAGATTTTTCCCTACATATATATACACACATACCTATATATTTATATACACACACCGCTATATATATACCTATATATAGATAGGTATAACTACATTGATTAGTATTCAGTATCTTTTACTAAGACCTTTATTGGCACAAGTCTCAGTATGGACACAATTATGGTAAGCGAGTGTGTGCTGTTCCTGAAGCTATTGGGGACTTTATACCAGTGGAGCTGCATGCCTGCTGACAAGACACTGACAGCCTAAGGCATCCACTAGGCTATTCAGTTTTTCAGGGGCAGTGATTAAAAAAACCACACAACTGTATCAGAGCTTATGAGTAGAATGAGTCTTTAGTAAAACAACAGGTAATGACACACACAGGTGAGTACCTGGGAGAGAGGGACAGAGGGATTTCAGCATCACTCCCCGATTCAGGTGGCTCACCAACAAGTACAAGTCCCTGCCAGAACACACCACGGGCTGTTAAATTTCAGCACAAGCCTTTCAGAAAGCTGCTTACCCTCACAGGCTGCAGTGTCACAGATGGAGCTTGCTTTCCTCCCTTCCTCCCCTCTGCCAGCACAGGCCCTGCCTCTCCACCTGATCTTGCCCTGAAGAACAAAAGCCTTCTGCTCAGCAGCCACGGGGGACTGGTATGCATGTCTGTTCCTTGCTGCCCAGCTCCATCACATTTAAACTGGGATATGCAAAAGCCTCCTTCCTTCCTTCCTCCCCACTGATATCTGGTCATTTCAAATTTGAAAGCAGCTCATTTCTTTGTGCATGCTGAGTAGAGGGGTGGGGAATTGAGAATCCTTTATATTACTAACCAATATGACTATGCAGATGGTATTTGCCGGTGATGCTTCACAACCAGTTTAACTCCACTCTTTTTTGATCCGTTTGTTTAGTGCTTTCATGTATTAGAAAATACAATTCAGAGCATGAAGAAGGTGCAGAATTACTGGCCTAGTCAACTTCATACACTAAGCGGTCAAGCAGTTCGCTATGTAAATTTCCCTATATTCACTTGATTAAGCTGCAGACAGCATTAAAACCTACAGCTTTAAAACTGAATGTAAACATTGCAGTAATTTTTCAAGTATATGGCAACAAAAGTGCAGTTAGAAAAAGCAGAGAAAAACCCCAACCAAACAAAAACAGCTCACTTGAAGCACATTCCATCTATGAAATACATTTCTTCCGCTCTCCCACTGTAGCAGTGATGAGATCTTTAACCAGAAAGAAAATTGGTCAGCTTAAGCATTTCAAAAAGTCCTTGTAAAATGCACTTACCCATCACAATGTTTTAGCACACAGGTTCTTCAAGGGCCTGACCCAAATCTTACTACAATCACCAAGTCTCTGCACTGATTGAACTGGCATTGGTTATAGTTTTAAATGCGCAACAAGAATGAGCAATCTGTTGTCCTTTTTACTGATTGACTTGCAGTGTCTCTCCCTTTCCCAGATCCATTTAGGTTTTATCCTGGAAACTACTGCCATGCTCTAATGAAACAGGGGTCAAATCAATTTGTGCACTTATAGTACCATCTAAGTAAACCACTTCCTAGAAACTAGCAGCACGTATCTGAGGCTATTTGAAGCCCTTGAGGTCAGTCAAAACACAACACAGGGGTAGGCTTTGGGGCTGTTGAGGGTTTTTTAAAACTTTTGGATTTTTTTCTTCCTTTCCTGGTTTGAGGCAAATCCTAACAAAAGAAAAGCCAGAGGGAAATCCATCAGTCTGCCTCTGGTGGGCCAAACAGTAAGAGCTGGAGCAGTTTCCTGCCCCCATCCCCATCCTTCTCTCAATTACATATTAGCAGAGTAACCAAACTGTCTTGGAGGTTTTCTTCAAAATGGGAGTAGAGGCGTTTGCAATTCTTATTACAGAGTCAGTGCTCAACAGTACTATGGGAAGGCGAGAGGGGCACAGATATCAGCTAGATGTGAGGATTTGTAGGAATACACGTGCACTTAGAAATAGAAGGCTTAGTCTCCAAGTGAAGGGGAAAATGCTGTTGATTTCAGTGGGACTGCAAGCTATATATCAAACGCTGCATAAGGGGCGGGGGGGGAGCATTCCTTATGGAGATAAGCTGCTGTTTTTTTCACATCTAAGTTTTGACAGAAAATTCCTCCCGTGCCAATTCCTGAGAGATGACTTGTGTAAGAGGGAGCTTGCAAGATCGGGTTCAGATCACCACTGCCGCTCGCTTACCTTAGTCATTTATTTCAGTGCAGAATGATTACAAAATGCTGCCGCTCCGTTAACGCCTTACAGCCCGGAACAGCCGCAGATGCCGGGAAACCTCCATCAGCTCTAAAGCGTTATGTCTCCCTTCTAACTCTCACCACACAACAAGCTCCAGTAAACAGACTTTATTTTTTTTTTAAGAGGGTTAGGAAGGGAGCAGCCAAAAGGATTTCCACATTTCCAATTTCTCGGCCAAAGAGGATGATCTGAAAGCAAGAACACCTGAACCGCTTGGAAACAAAAATCGCTCCCCTTCTGACTAAAAACTACCTTTGACGAGCCCTGCATTGTAACTTTAGGTGCGTACGTGCCGAGAGGACACAGCCCGACATTCACCAGGCGCTCAGGCCGGGCTGAAACCGAAGGCCCTTCCTTCCCCGCCGCACGGCGACCGTAGGACCGGAGGCGGGCTGCGGCCGAGACAGCGCGGAGACAGCGCGGACCCGGCCGCCGCCCCCCCCCGGCCCCGCCGGCCCTCAGCCTGAGGCGGCGGTTGGGCTCGCGCTCCAACGGCCGGGCCGCGCGGCCCCGCCACGCCTTAGTTTCCCCTCCGCCCCTCCCCGCACCCCTCCGGGCGCACGTGCCCTCGCGCCCCACCACCGCCGCCACCCAACGCCGCGCGCGGAGACTCCCAGGGGCTCTTTAAATAGGGTCTATAAATACAACGGCGGAGGGCGCCTCCCCATTGGCCGCCGCCGCCCGGCTTGATTTGCATGGCGGGGCGGGGCCCGCCGGGTCACGTGGGGGCGGGGCGGGGCGCGTTGTGCAAGCGCGCGGTGACCCATTGCCCGGCGGGGCGGCGGCGGCGGAGGAAGGAGGAGGGGGGGACGGGAGCGCATCCCCGATTTCGTTCCCATCCCCGTTCCCACTGCCGGGGTGCACCCGGCCGGGATTGGCCGTGCGGTGCTTTACCCTGTCCTGTGTCACCCCGCGCTGCATTGCGTTGCTCTTCGACGCTGCCGGCAGCCCCTCGGGTGGTGGGTCCGTGTGCCCGAGGCCACTTGAGGCCACCGGCTCGGCCAGGGGCCAGCGGCTGCCTGCAAGGGGAGGCCAGAAGCCACCCTCGCCCCCCGCACCTCTTAGAGGGTTGCGATGCGGGGCCGGAGGCGGCACGTGTCACGCTCCCACCGGTGTATTTTTGGAATCAGGCGGGATGGGAAAGACAAACAAGGCCCTTGAAAGCGTGGACGTCACTTGTGTGTCATAACAGGGTCAACAGATGACAATGCAAACCACAGTCGGGCGCTAAGCAGTGGGGAGGGAGGGGGGCAAACAGAGTTGGAAGCCGCTGGCCTGCTTGGGGCTGGACCGGTGGCTGGGCAAGAGCGGCAAGCCCGGGATGCCTCGAGCATCCGTTCCCTGCGGCATTGAGTGTTGGGTATTTACTGGAATTGTCCAAAAATTCCTGAGAACAAGATGAGGTTCCCCTTTGAAATGGTTGCCAGGCAAAAAGAGCTGAGGTGCTTCACGGAAGCAAAATTTTGCAAATTTTTTTTTTTTTTTTTTTTTGTACCCCAAGAGTCCATCCAAATAGCTCCTTTGGGCCCGTTATAATTTCTGCAAGCTAAGTGTTTTATTTCAAATGAGGCCAAATTAAGAACGAGGGCTGCTGTTGACTTTTTGCTGATTCACTTCGAAATGGCATTAGAGGATGTCTTGGCACGAAAATCTGGAATTTCGACAACTCCTGGAATTTACACTGTTGCCCCGATTCCTTAGCGCAGCGCAGACCTTCTCCCCTTTGCCGGGGGAAGGAGAGGTCCCCTGTGCCCACCGGAGAGAGACCTCCCCTGCCCTGCAGCAGTCACGGGGCCTTACCTCGGACCCCAAAGCCCATCCGGGCGAAATACCTGAGCTTCCCCCCTCCAGCCCTTTTGGTCTGCGGCGCCTCCAAATTCCCGGCTGTGCCGCCAGGCTTGTGCGATGCCCGCCACAGCACGGGGCCCGACCTCACCAAAACAAGGCGATCCACGTAAATAGTGAGTCAGGGGTAAACAGCTCCGTTTCCTTAGGCAGAGTCTAGACCTGCAGGCGGGCTCTTGGAAGGCAGGAGGCATACTCAAAAGCCTGAGTATTTCTTAGGAAACAAAATACTTCAAAATACTTTTTTTTTTTTTCCCACTTTTTAGTATTTAACAGCTTAGCAATGCGACTTGGAGTTGTCGATATATGGGGATTTATCTCAAGGCTCAGACATCGGGTGCTTTTCTCAGACCTATGGCACTCTGAGTCATATCATTGTAGCAGAATCTCAGCTTTAATTAAAGAAAAGGAAAATGTTTCTGCATCTCGTGACTGTGCAGGAAGATGCATTGTGGTAGCTATGAAGGAGACACGAATAGGGAGAGAGAAAGAAACCAAACAGTGATGCAAAACGAGCCAGGATCTGTTGTATGAAGGATAATTCAAGATTTTGGAATTCTTAGCATTGGCTGTGCCGCATGGTGACACCGAAGGCCCATGTTGTGGGTGTGGGTATTGCAGCACTTGTAAGAGTTAACCCGCTCGCGTGGAACAGGCAAAACCGAATACTTTCCCACACGCTGCGTTCCCCAGTAATTTTACTCGAGCTGTGCTGACCTAGATCTGCCTGAGGATCTAATTTATTTTTGAGTGGAAATGTAAATACACTCTGTTTCTGCATTTAATTTTTGAACAGCTCTAATTAAACCTAACTTTATTTAAACACATCCAGAGCTCCCTTGCTACTTGGTTTTCAGTGTGAAGACTCTTTGCCATTCACAAGAAGAGCTGTGCCATAAGTGAACCGAGGAAGAGCGGCTGCTGCTCCTCCATCCCTCTCTCTTTTGCTGTTCTTTACTCTTTTGGGGGGAGTGGCTCTTGGAAAACAAGTTTCGAGCTGGCAGAAGATCTAATCGCACATCCAGCATCTCTCAGGGCAGAGGAGTCCTACTTCTGTGACGAACGTGGGTTTGATCTGCACAGGGGACGCTGCATCAGGACCTGCTTTTATTACCACTAACAGCAGCGGTGACAATAATAAATTTCATTTTTTAGATCACAAAAAGTGCCAAGAGCTTAAAAACTGCCCTTTTTTAGTATTTTGTCTGTTTAGACTGAAAATACGCCCACCAGCTTTCCCGTGACCCTTCTCCAGGGACACGTTCAGAGAGGAGGAGTCGCAGGGCTCCGGCAGGTCCACCCAACGCAGCCCCACAAGCCGCCTCCCAAGGGGACAGGACGGTGCCTCCACCCACAGCAAGCAGAGGTGCTGCAGCGCAGGTCCCGTGCAGGCACTGCCAGGCTAAAGCGGGGACACGTGGGACAAAGAGAGGGGGCCAGAGGGGTGGACAAGGAAGGTTTCAGCATGTCACTTGCCGCAATATTGTATAACAGCTGTATGGTGGCCACTGTCGTAACCTCTCTCGCCACAGCCCCAGTGACTCGTGTGAGCCTGCCGGGCTGTCAGAGGGCTTGTAGGATGAGGGCGAGAGAAAGAAATGCAGAGTAAAAAGAAAAAGGAAACAAACAAACCAAAAACAAGCTGAGAACCGCAGGCCGCAGGTTTCGGTTGTCACATTAACTGACGTTTCCCGGCTCCGTTGCATTTGCATGCCTAAGAAAAGCAGAAAATGCGTTCGCCGCCCAGCGTACAACTGGGTGCTTGTGTTAGAAGATAACAGTTAAAATCTGCAGTTCATACTTCTTTCCCTCTCTTGGTTTCACCATTTCAGCTGGCAGGGAGAAGGGTCCAGACTTTTAATATTCAATTTTTTTAAATTTTTTTTTTTGCCTGCAAGAACGAGCCATTTGCATCTTTGCACGCCCGAGGACCGGTGTCGATTCGCAAGAGGCTCAGGCAGACGTGCCTGCAGACTGGACTTTGTAAAGGGCCGCAGGTCAGACCTTGCCCTGTTTTGGTGATATTAAACAACCTTCTGCAAGGCTCAGCCTCGTCCCCTGCTGGGTGGTGGCTCTGACAGCGGCGGGGCTGTGCTGGCCCAGCCCAGGCAAGTTGGCCATGGCGGTGGCCCAGCGCCCTCTGCTCGCCAGCGGCTTTCTTGCCGCGGGCTCACTGGCCCGCTGACCACTGCCGGAACACCACCACCACCCCCCCGACCCCATAACCTTGCTCATCTGGCCGCTCCCGAAACGCCAACAGCAGCAGGAGATCATTACGGAGCTATAGATTTGGGCTGGTAGCCGCAAAAGCTGCCAGGGGCCAGCTCTGAGAGGGGGGTGAAGCCCTCTCCTAGTATGGACCTTCCCATCCCGCTGCCCAGCAAGGGCCCGCAGTTGGCTGTCTGGCTGTTTCGGCTGGCTCTCAAGTCTGTCGGACTTCTGAGATGTCCAACACGCTGGAATCCCTGCGGCCGAGTGCTCAAACTCACCATACCTAACAACGAGGTGTCAGTGCCTTTTCGTGTGTTGAACACGGACCCTCTATCCCAGCAGTAAAAGTCAGTCTGCTTAACAGAGCGGGCTAAATTGGGGGAGCTGCTCTTGTGTACCTGCCCTTTTTCCCTCTGCTGATGTCAAAGTTTCAAAAGTCGAAGCCTTTTGGAGCAGCTTCACTGGAGAGCAAGCACTGCGGTACCCATGGAGCTGTGCTGTCTCACCGCCTCAAACCTACTTAGACCGTGGGTCTGTTTGCACCTTCTACCACAACAACAGTCCGTTTGTGTCATTAAATACTTTTTGCACGGGGGGCTGCGCTGTAATCAAAACCTACTTATGTGATGCAGTTGGCAAGGCAAGTTTATCGCTTTACCTGTGCGTACAGGCATATCCAGAGATCGCCAGTTTTCCTCCAAAAGGCAAAAATAACTGGAACCTGATGGTGAGAAAACACAAACATTAAGGTAGGAAGATCTTGTTGCCTTAGTAGATTTAAAGTACCAAATGACAGCATGCTTTACAGTCATTTATTCCAGTGCAAAGTTGCTACGAAGGAGTCAGCTCTGAGGAGGACTGCTAACACTTATTCCCATTTCATGCTGTAATAAATGACCACACAAGATGCGGTGCCATAAAGATTCGGGTCCGTGATCTGTAAGTAGTCACACTGTGCAGCCAGCCAAGTCCTATCAAATCCTATATTGCTTTTGGCATTTCTATACTGTTCAATGCTCTTGTGCGTGCCGGCTTATCCTGAACTTTATATATATATGGCTTTGAACATTTCATCAAGTCCTGCTCTCACTGAAACAATAAATAACCAGTCCTAACCAGGTGCAACTCTGGCAAATTAAAATTGCATTGACATGGAAAATTAGCCCCTGCTAGTAAGGCTGTAGCAGCTGGACCAGCGGGACTGTGCAGACCAGCCAGGGAAACGCTGATGCTGGTGGTGGGAAGGATTTGGCTGCCGAAGCAGAGGTGTCTCTTGCTATTTTAGGCATATGTCTGTATCCCGCTCAGCCCTTCCCTGCCAGTCCAGAAGGGCGTGGGACTCTCCTGGGTTGCGTGTCAGACATGCCAGGCCCGTACGGGTGTTTTGAGTATTGTGAGATGCATCAACCAGCCAGTTAGAGGCTGGGTAGGGTAAACGAATGGGCTTAAAATAGCACTACGTGACTACATTTAGGCAAATGAATGTGGCCTTGGCATGTCTGAAACCCTGCCCTCTTATGTCATTTCGATACCTGGCGCACGGCAGGAGGGAGAATTGGTCTACCAGAGTACACAGATTACACAGATGCAGCACTTAGAAAAAACTACGGTCAAGAATGAATGTTACTGCCTCTAGAGTTAGGTGGAAACTGAAAGGGTGTGGTTTTTTGGAGGGGTCACAACTTTGGACTTGAGAGCTTTGGTTCCCTCTCGGTCATGCCCTAGGTAGCTACACACACGATATGATCTCGCCCACAGCCTGACTCCTGCAGCCATTGCTCTGCCTCAGGCACGTAGTGCAAATTGGAAAGTGCAAACGAGCGCGTGTGGCTCACTGCTAACTCCATGGATTGCAAATCTCCGACTGGATCCTGTGAAGAAAAAGAGAACTGAGGCCTCGTCAGAGCTGGAGGGGGACTCGTGAGTTCAGAGCAAAGAGGCTTCTCCCTGCTGGAAGTGTCTGCTGTAGCCAAGGAGAGGGAAAAAAAAAAATCGTCTTTGTATACAGTCTTTATAAATAAGTAGGTTACACCAAGCTCGTAACTGACTCACGCCTTTGTCATCCAAGGGAAGCGGCTCGGCCAGGCTCTGAACTCTGGCTGCCCGCGCAGCTGGCAGGATTACGCCGAGATGCAGCTCGACCGGAGGGATTGCGTTCAGCCGCACCACGCGACACAAACCCTGCTGCAGCGGGGAGGCCACGGCAAGCTCCTCCGCGAATAGCGCAGAACTGTAAAGCTGTCATCTTGCCTGGGCTTTGAGAGACGAGCCTTGCTGTCCCCGACCCCCCTGCCACGCTTCCCGTCTGTTTGGTGAGCGGGAGAAGCGGAGAGGGGCTGGGGTGGAGAAGGGACCTCCTTTTGCTGGAGGAAGGGACAATAATTTGAGCTTTTGCCTCATTTACAAATGAGCAGAGCATTGCTTCCGTCAGCCCCGCTTATTTCCAGTGACGATATCTACACCAGTAAACCAAAGACAGTCAGAGCACAGCCTCAAGCAGCAACATGCAGCCCCCTGTGCTTTCTAACTATTAACATGTTTAACTATTAACACGTTTAACTATTAACACGTTAACCCCACCACAGTTTTTGCCTGTGACACCCTGGGGTCTCCCAGTCGGCAGCCCCAGGGCTGGTCCTGACCACAGAATGGGTGAAGCTCACCCAGTCCTGGGAAGAAAACGAGGTCAGCCCCAAGGACGTGAGCTGGGCTCTCCGGATGCTTGCTTGACCTCAGGGCCAGAGAACAGACCCTGGCCGATGCGCTTGCTACTACAGACGTTGCCGACACGAATGATTTCTTGGGCTGTTTTGCTAGGGAAGGCATAACTGCATGGCATGCTGCAAGGGTTAATTGCCTGATGCCATCGCTGGGATTGCTGAGGTGATCTCAGGGGCTGTCACTCCATTTGTGGGCTTCCTGCAGAAAGTGGAGCAGCCTTGACCTCCGCTTTGGCAAACGCTCGGTGCAGATGCTTCCACGGAGCGGTAACTGCATCCTTCGAAAGTCCTCGTTGCACCATGCTGGCGTGTGAAGTCGCTTCTGAAGGCAAGTTACAGAGCTGCAGATACCCGGGTGAGAGAGACCGAACTTCTGCTGGGCCTGAGGAGCTGCAGCGGGTAAACCCCTCCTGCAGCCCTTCCCTGCCGAAGTGCTAATGCAGATCAGAAAAGGGCTTTCAAGCAGCGCCCCTGACTGCTCAGCGCTGTCGGCTCTCCCGCATCCCAACAGTTGTTTCCCAAAACTGCTGAGGAAGCACAGTCTGCCTCAGAAAAAGTCCTCAGAAACTTTCGTGAAGTTTAGCTTAATGCTTTACATTGCAAATTCCAGCTGCCCGACACTCGCTGCCGGTGGAGGGACACCTCTGCCCATGTCCCTGTGGTCCCAGTCCAAACAGCGGTCAAGTAACACACCTCACGTTACCGCGGGCTCTGCGTCCAGCCCAGGTTCAGGACCATCTATGGAGGGGCTGAGGTCTCAGGCTAGCTAGCAGGCAGCCATTCCTTGGCACCGTACGTAGGTTAAGCCTACGTTTCCTATACCTCACACAAAGTCTAGGCTCTGCTCTTGCCCTATGTAAGTCTAGTTTGAGACCTACAGAATTACACAGACCTTGTATGACCCAGACATGAGTTTCCGTGGGCTGACAACGTTCCTCCCCCAGACAGCCACTTTTAGAGGTAGGACCTGGGGCTCTGCCTGCATCTGAGCGGTGTTTACTGCCCCCAACTGCTCATCGCCAGAGAGCACCCGACTGCAACCTGGGCGTATGATGTTGCATCCGATGGCAATCCGAGTGAGATTATTTTTATTTTTTTTTGGATCCCATTGCAAGCGTGCTTTTTTCCCCAGCCACCACGGATCTTTGCTTCAGGCCATTTTAAGGCTTTTGGAAGACAGCGTGTCTGAGATGCAAACGCACAACTACCACAGCTTTGAACTAAGTGAAAGATCACAAGATGTGTTTGCAAGGAGTTAAATGTGCAGCTGTAAAAAAATAAACAAAAGCAGCAGTCTAAGCAGGCTTATTTAGGGCTCAAGAAGCAACCTGACATTTGAAGCCTGTCACGTATTTTCAGAAGTCTGCCTCTATCAATGTCACCACCACCCATGGAGTCACTGCATGTCGACGCTTATGTTCTGTGTTGTCATTTTTTCCCCAGCACAACCACTGCATATCAGTGGGGATGTCACGAAATGCCTTCTTTAAGGCTGGCAAGAAAGCAAAAAGGGATGGGGAGCCAGGGGAAAGCCGGGAATGGTGCTCCTGTGGCATTTGAATAGCAAAGCTTTGGACAACCACCCAAAGTTAGGTCGTTGTCCTCCCACTACCTTGCTGGTTCTCCAAGCATCTGGTTAAAAATAAGCCCAGCTACACCCCTAAGGAACTGGTATTAGGTGTGTAGCAAATGGACAGAAGATGTCTAGAAATTTCCAGGAAACTACAGAAGTCTCACCTATCGTCACTGAATTCCAATTATTCATAATTTGCTAGCAATCATTTTGTGCCTTACCTAACAGGTGGTCTATTAAGGGTTCTTGGCTGCAGTTGCAGGAATAATACTTCTAGGATCAACAAGCAGCATTCGTCATGGCTGGCAAGGTAATTTATGTGTGTCTTAAATAGTTGTAATTAGAGTGCCTCGTAGCTAGTACAGTGAGGAACAAAACAGATTTCAGTAACACGCCGATGAATAATTCAAAGTGTATTCCTTAAAAAAAAAAAAAAAAGCATTTGTTTTTCTCTCTGTTCCCATTGTCACTTTGAGTTCCTTGATCTAAAAGCTGGGACCGGTCTCCCTGGGGTTTGCAGGTCACGTAGCTGCCACCCTCCCGGGAAGTTAGGAAGTTCAGAGAAAACCGAAGCATTTCACAGGGAAAAAAAGTTCTGTAATGTCAGCTTCTCTATTCTGGATCCGCCGGCTCCCAGCTGCTGCCTCTCCAATAGGTACTCCACCCAGCCCTCAGATAATAATCACAAGCTATTTCGCCAGCTCTGTTTCCTTCTACATTTTTGCTGTTAACTCCATCAGCTGAATTGATAGCTTTTAGCTTGAGAGCACGGTGGCTTACAGAGCAAAAACCTGCTATTTGGGCTCCGGGCTCTGAAAATGTTGACCCTTGTGCTGCTAAATATGTGCTCGCGCCAAGCTTCGTTTCAAGGAGGCTTGATTGCAAGCGTAAAGTTAAGCAGGAGTCGTGAAGAAACAGGGCCAAAAATGCACAGGGTGCGTCGCCAGGGTGAGCCAATTTGCTAAATAGATGTGGACATTCACAATGTCACGTTCTTAGGAAAAATCGCTGCCATACCATACCGTACAGGCTCTCTCGGGGGGAAGGAACTACTCTGTTGTCAAGGGGCCCAATGCTCCTGTTTCCACTCAGGCAAAAATTCCACTGAGAGTAAGAGTTGATGCGACCGAGTGGAAATTGCAAAACTGGATTCAGATTGGCAGGTGGTTGAAAGCCAGAAATCCTCAGTGATAAAACGTTTTGGGTTTGGTTTGTTTTTTTTTTTTTCCAAAGCATGCATGAGTTTCTGAAGCAGATCTTATTTTTCAGAAGTGTTATTTCCTCCCTCAGTTGCTCATAGTTTCCCTCTTACACACAATTATTTTAGCAGCCCAAAATGTGTATCTGCATGTGCAAACTTCAGCAGCACGTTAAAGAGACACTGCCCAAAACACTTTAGTCCTCATGAAGTGAAACACAGTGTCTGACATGGAAAGTTAGTGGTAGTTTAAGCTTGAATAATTCAATCCATCTGTCACGGAGACCTAGCAGGGTTCATTTTGCTGGACTGGTTTTCTCTAAGGCTTCCCTTCGCCCGAGCAGGTCTCCAGGGTGGCTCTTCCTGGCTTCCCCTGCCACATTTGCTGCATACAAAGAGCGTCCAGAGGCAGGACCTGGCATTTCCCAGTAAAATTGCCCTCATGAACCCCAGGAGGGTTTTCCTCTCCTACCTAGTCACACGATGTGGCTTCAGACCATCATCTCTGAGGGCATCCTGGCATACAATCCACCTCTGCAGGGACCTGTGCAGCTGAAGAGAAGTGATGCATAGGTTTTTCCAAGGAATCAGAAGTACTTCAGTCAGCACACAAAGAAAACAGCTTAGAGATAATAATAACACATATATAATAACATCTCTCCACCATTTTGAGGACTTCCCTTAAAGCCCTCTAAAAAGCTCAGTGCCCTCCGTCACTCACAAGGTTTTCCTTGGGGTTGCAATTGCCCAGATAGAGCAGAAGCCCTCAGTGCCCTGAGACAAGTACTCTACCCAGTTGGCCGAGCTTGCCCTCTTGCCCTCTTCCTTTTAAAAGCACTAGTGCCCTCCACCACCAACTGATCCACATTCCCCAGTCGGTGACCACTTTGTCCTTTCTCTGGCATTCAGTCCTGAGAAAGCTAACTCAGCCTGGGCAGCAGCCATCTCCCCATCCAAGGGCTCTCCAGCTGCATGGAAACTCACCCACGCTCAAGAGGTTTCCATCCGTGCTGCCATGTCAAATAAAGGCATTTTCACCCCTCATCTCCTTCTGAAAGCTCCAAATCGATGTGGCAGGGAAAGAGGATGAGAAGGTAAACCAGCTCTCCAAATGGGGCTGTCCTTCTGCCAGAAGTGTGCAGAGAGAGGCCCTGGTATCAAACAGGCTTCAAGGGGGCACGCTTACCTGTGTGGCCAAAATCCTCCCATCAACACCCAGCAACTTAAGACTCACTATGGGCCTGATTCACCTCTGCAAAAGCACGTGCTTAGTGTGGCATAATTAGCAGCAGTATTTCAATACAGCCTTTGTATACAGGATTTAAACCAATAAATGGTATTTTAGTGGCATAAATGGGTTTCAGGTGTGACAGCAGTTGGCACTTAAGAAGAGGGAAACTCTCAGCTGGGTGCAGTTGTTGCAGATGATCGGTGGCCGTAATTTTCAGCAATGCAAACATGGGGAAGCTGTCCTAGGCTTCTTCTACCCAGGGCGACAGCGCCCCGGGCTATGTCCTGCCACCTTTATTTATGCTGATTTCAATAAGATGAGTCACGGGCTGAAACGATACTTGCTGCAGGTCGATGGCAGAGGTTGGCATGCAGAGGTGACCAGGGCTAGACAGAGGGTTGTGCTTTTTCCTAGCCGAGCTGATAGAAGTAGCTCAGCTCTGTTCAGCTCCCATTTATGGGGTTACTCGGGTGGGTAGCAGAACATCTTCTGCTTAACCTCATTGCTTATAGCACCGCTTTCTAGCAGCTACCTCGAAGATTTGAGTTTCCCAGTGGGGAAATCTTGATTACAATAAAATCAGCAGCATTTTGCCATTAATTTCGTGGCAGTAGGATTTGACCAGAGAAAGTCTATAGAAGTCACTATTTTGATTCTGTGAAGAACACACAACTGGAAAAAAGGCTTGACTCCAGAAAAATGTACGTAAACAAAGGGAAGCTCAGCTTAAACTGAGAAGTGTGAGTCTGAACAAACTCAGAACAGCTAATATCTGCCAGTCTGATTTGTAGGCATGAAGCTCCAAAATGACTGTTGTTTGGACAAGAACCAGAAGTTTGGTCTTCATTTATGAACTCGATCATCAATATGGGCTGAGGCCAAAACCTACAGTTTTTATAAGGCTGGGCTATTTCTTGCTTCATATTATTAGGCACAAGAGACAGAGCTGACTTAGATTTACAAAACCTTGGCTGAGACGCAAAAAGCATCAGCGTGACTACCGAGGATGAGCGTATTCTCGGTTAAGGCCCCTCCAGGAATCGGGATGTTTTGCAGAATTTTAGAAGCCCCCTTCCAGTAGAGATGCGGTATTCATTTCTACAATAGCGTCACTTGTGTATTACATGGAGCAGTTTAAGATTACATACAGGGCATTTTTCGATTTTTAGCCTTTTCCTTTTATTCAGCCCCAAAGTGCATTGCAGCGCAGGCAAATCCTGGAAGCGCTGCTATTTCTGCATGCCCTCAGCCTTCCAGTGGCGGGAGGTACGTACACAAGCTGTAGCAGTTTTCATCAGGCACCTGAGTTCCTTCGAAAAAAAAAAAAAAATCTCATTCAGACTCTTTTTCTCTGGGCTATAGCACTGAAATGCAGTTGACCGGAGTGACACAGGACCACTGGATTGCCGTGCAGATGCACCACAGAGCAACTCGGAATTTGAAGGGAAGAATAACTTTTTCCCGATGAAAACTTTCAAGGGGGATGGAGGCAGCGATCTTGGCGAGAGCAAGAAAAACAAACAAACAAACATCCAAAAGCGTCTTTTTTTTTCTTGGGAGGGTTGCCTGGAGAGGTGTTTTTTTCGCTGGCACCAGGGAGTTAGTACAGTTTTCCACCTTATCCAAAAGATGGCACTGTTAACATAGCAGCTGCGCTCGGCTCCCGCCGCGGCGGGAACGGGGCACCAGCGCGGCCCGGCCGCCCCCCGCCTCCCGCGGCTGCGCCTTCCCGGGGGGGGAGGTCCTGCGCTTGGGCACCCACCAAACGCAGCCCTGCTTCATTCCGTGTGTGTGTGTGTGTGTATGAGAGAGAGACAGAGAGAGAGATTTCACAGCCCAGCGTGCTGTGGCTGCAGGTCTTTTCAGCAGCGTTATCCATACCCGGTTGTCATCCTCCAAGGCACGAGGGGCAGCTCAGAGGCTGACTCCTTTCTTCTAGTTGGTTCCTCTAAAATCCGATTCCTGATGGTTTTGGAAGAGCTTTGCGTTTTAAAGTGAGGCGAGATACAGGGAGAAACAGGAGAAGGTTGAGGGGAAGAGAGCGAGAAGTTGCGAGAAGAAAAGGAGTGGCTGAGAGCGCTGGAGTAGGACACGTGTCAGCAGTGGGAGAGGAGAGGGAAGCGAAGAGAGGAGATGAGGAGTCGGCGTATGCCAGCAAAGAGCAAAGACATTCAAGGCCCCGGGAAGAAGGAATGGGGCAAAGAAACTGGGGTGGGAAATGCTCAAGTGACTTTGCTCCAATTTCTCCTCTCACCCTATTCTTGTGCTGAACATGCAATTACTTCGTAGCACTGAAGAAATGAGAGAAATGCCTGTCCATAGTCCATAAATAAGAGTTAACGGCCCAGGTACAGATACTTACAGAAAATACAAAAATTGCCACCCCCTCCCAGGCCCTGCAGTCCCCCTACACTAAGCCCAGTGGTGCATTACTAACCAGAGCCCTTTGCACAGGAGCGTCATGCAGACAATGAAGGTTTTGCATCGGTGTGGTGTGGGGGTCACTGGCACGGGCTGGGTGAGCTGGTCCACCAGGATCTGGGTGTAGCCCCATGCAAGAAGCAGCGACAGGGCACAGAGGAGTTGCCCGGCCACCGTCCTGCTCCATGGGTGAAGCAGAGAGGTTTGCTTGCAATGTCTGACCCTGCAAACAGCCACCGCCATCTCAACGGGTGAACCTGAACTCTGGACACAGCTCAGCCTGAGCCAGAGTGGCACAGTCTGGGCTGGGGGCTCCCTCCTTTTCTCGCCACAAGAATTACCCACCCTACCAGCTGGAAGGGACATCTGTGTCTGCCACCTGCCCAAAGCTGGATGGGGACTTTTACTTGGTCAGTCCAGCCTTGTGCTTGATACGTTGCGACCTGACTGGAGACTACCTTTGTAGAGAGATATGGAATATAATGTATCAGCTTTTTAGGGGACCACAGGAACATTACATAGGAGTGCTGTATAGGAAGCGAGAAATTTTGTACTAGCTTGAAACTACAGGAGAGGTTTAATTACACTTACATCCCTTTCAATCCAATTTATAACTTTAAAGATGACCCAAGAGGTTGTCAGTTTGAGTTTAATTGACCTATTTGCAATCGTGCCAGCTCATTCCTACAGCTGGGGGCTCTTTTTTATAGATTTCAATTCACTGATTCAAGATTTTAAGGCCAAAAGGGACCATTAGATCATGTAGTCTGGCCTCTTGTGTATCAGCTTTCATCCGGACATTCTTCTTCTGAGCTGCACAAGATGTGGCTGGCGAAAGCCTGCATCCCAGAAAGGCGCTCAGTCTGGACCAGTAGTTCCCAGGGATGGACAATGCACCGTTTCCCTTGATCATTTATTCCTGTGGGTAATCAGTCATTTTGAGATTAAAATGTAAGCATAATCAGGATTTTGGTGATCCAGGATATTGCCTGATCCAGAAATGTTGGACAGTGCCTGACAGATATGCTACTATTTCTTTAAAGAAAAATTCTTAAAATATAAATTGGATTATGAAGTACTTATGAGATGTTAATTTTGCCGAGTGGGCTGATTAGCTCCAGACGCAGAGCAGACCAAACGGTGGGAGTCACCACTTGTTCTCTCAACTTTAACTTATATTCTTGTGAAAACTCAAGCCCTTTTGGGTGATGGCGTATGTTTTACAGAACTCGGTCTTTAGTTACCCTTTGGAAGCTGTGACCGGGAAATGCCCCTGTAAGACATCACAGATGGCTCTTTCCACGCACTGCTTGGCAGATGCGCAGGAAAATTACGCCGGAAAGTTGGCTCTCAGCTGGGCTTTGTAGCGAGGCGCTAATGCATGTGCTGTAATGCTTTGTAATGACACGCTTTGGTTTTGGGTTTGGGTTGGGTTTTTTTTTTGTCTTTTTTGCCAAATTATAAACCCAGTGGCAAGTTGGAAGTGTGGAATCTTCCATCTTTATGAGAAGGTGAGCGGTGAACTGAACAGATGTCACCCAACCTGGAGCGCGGCACTGCCTGCCGGGGTGCAGCTCTCCCCGCAGGCACGGGCACAGCCGCCGGGGCCACGCGTAGGTCCTAGGGCAATGTTGGAGGCCTCCCTAGTCTCCCAACACCTCCCCAGGCCCTTCAAGCTCCCTTTAACCCTGATTTCTCTTGGTTGCTTTAACCCCTGGTCTCCTTCCCCCTCTCCCTGTCTCTGGACACCGTTGCCTCTCTTCTCTATTGTTTTTTTCTGCAGTTCGCCGGGACAGCCCCTTCCCTCACGGCCGCGGGCTGAGGGAGACAAAGATTTTCTTCTTCGCTGATGCCAGCCCCAGTACCCAACTAACTGGGGACCAGATGACACGAAATAACTTTTAATAAGGCAAAACACCCACCTGTCGATGATCTGAGACATAGCAAAACGCCCCGTGGCTTGCCAGGGTCTGTGCGGTCAGACATTGGGCTTCTCTTCGCGGCTGTGGTCAAACTCCCAACAAATGTAAACATTGCAACGGCCCTGCAATGTGTCCTGAGGACCCAAAGTCTGTCCAGGGAGCTGGGGCAATCCCCCCCCTTCCCAAAACTGAAGCCTCTGACACGCACACAGGGCACGCAGGGCTGGGGCATGCTGGCGAGAAGGAACCTTTGTCTTCGCAGCCTTTTGTCTTTGCCTCAAAGCCATCAACGCTTTTCCATAGGCGAGGGGGTCCTTCTCCATCCTGCTTCCACTCCGTTCCCAGCAGTGAGGCATGCTGCTGCTGCTCTCCAGGGATTCAGGCAATAATTGCATAACATGTAATGTTATTTATTCTTATTACAGTTATTTAACAAACAGGCATGAGAAACTGGGATCAGCAAAAAAATCCGAGGTTGAGGTCTATCATGCCTGCTGGTCAAAGGACACCGAAGCCCTGCAAATCCTGATGTGGTGGTGTCAGGGAAATGTAAAGGTCTCAGCTCTTTGGAGCAGGAATGAGGAATACTGCCACTAAAAGGAACTGCAAAGGGAATTTTAAATTAAATAGGGATTTTAAATTTTAACAGCATTTAAATTTTAAATAGTCCAGCGCTCAGTAAAATGAAAGCAATATTTCTATTCCAACATGAAATGGGCCAGATCCTCTGCAGCTGTAAGTTGGTGGCCCTCTGCGCTGGAATCAAGGGAACTTAATTGATTTGTAGCAGCTGACAATCTGCCAGTTCAGGCTCTCTCCTGGAAATACACTACTCCAATCTGGCTGGTAGTGCAGCATTGATGTTTCATTAATTTGCAAGAAAGCTGCTGCCAGGATAGACACACGCTCTGGCAACACGGCTGAAAAAAAAAAGAAAGAAAATTACTCTAAAACTTGTTATCATCTGTCATGTTATTGAAGCTAATTTAAAAAGCATTTCCCAGGCTCCCAATCTCAAAGGATCGCTTAAGGATCTTGTTTTTCTTTTTGTGTATGTGTTAGGAAACCACTGCTCGCATTGTGTTTTTCAGGCTCTGTTTCTTTCAGAAGGGTGAGGGCAAGGAGTCAGCAAGGAGGAATGGGAAAGACCCTTCATGCCCTGCCAACACATGACTATTCCCCACACTCAGAGCTTTGTCCTTCACAGTTGGAAATGACTCATTGATAAAGGTTCCTACTACCTCCTTTGGGAGATCATTAAACAGCCTTTTTGGGCTTCAATGTTAGGATGTTTTTCTTGATAGTCAGCCTAGACATTTCTCTGCTCTGTTTCCTCCCATTGCCCCTAGTTACGCTTCGTCCCACCCTAAACAGTTCCTTTTCCCTCCTTGTGTTGATACCATCCCTGTGCATATCAGAAAAAGGGGGGCTGACCGGCACAGAAATAACACATAAGCATGTTTTTAGTCTAGCCTGCAGAATAATCTGCACCAGCGCTCCTGGCATGATGCTGCGGCTGGAAGAGTGAGGAGAAAGAGAGATATTTGCTGCTACGTTGGCTGTACCAAAGCCAGGGCGATGCCGACTCAAATTAACGGGCTCAGGAACTTCACAGGTCTGAGCAAAGCTCTCTGTTAGACAGCTGGACCTCACAAAGAGGTGCATGCAAGAAGGCAGCCAGCAGCGGGGCTGCCAGGGGTCGACGCAGCCGGTGCTAGAGGTAAGGGAACTCAGCAGTTGTAAAAGACACATTACTGTGTTATCTGTCATCCTGCAGATAAAGAAAAAACACAGGGTTATAAAATGGCATCAGGAGCTGCTGTCTTGAAGGAGTGAACTGGATCATCTTCCCTGCTTTCCTTTCCCTGGTTCCGTGTTCCCTTCAGGGATTGAATACTCACGGTAACACCACCACTGGTAACTGGAGCCTCATGGTCCTCGTTCTTCTTAGTGATCACATGGCTTACTGTAAAAATAGCGAGTTTAACAGAAGCTAAAAGATCCCTCTGGATGAACCAGCATACGGAAAAAAGAACTTAATGGCAACACTCTATCATAATCACAAACCAAAAAGTACTTGAAACGTGTTTATTGACTTCTATGCAGCAGTAACAGCCTGGCAAAACAAAAGGGAAGAAAAGCTGACAAATGCGAGGCTACAAATGCAGTGCAAAGCAAAGCACAGAGCAACAAGGCATGGCTTTAGTGAGGCAAGATGCGCTTTTTCTTCCTGGCTTATAGGGAAGCGTACAGCTCCCTCTGTGCTGTTGAAGTAGAGCAGAGATTTTTTGGCTTCTCGGTTAAAGCTGCTTCCAAAACTGCGCTTTAAATATCTCCATAGGTTTGGGGGTAAACCTCACTGTTTCCAGATCTTTTCCTTTTCTCAGCTGCACGTGTGTTAGACTCAGGATTTAAAGGCACCTCTCAAAATCCAGACAAAAAAGTTGACTTTTTTTTTTGGAAATAAACAGCAAGGAGAAGTTGAGCTCATTGGCTCAAAACTGCTGCACTGTCGAATTAGCTGAAAGATGCATCGCTTCTGCAGAACTGGGATGGACAGGCTGTCTGGGAAGGAGGAGAGAGCTCACCTGATGTGCTGGTGCAATCCACACACACAGATTTTGGAGGGAAAATCTCCAGAATCACCTATTCACAAATATTTCTCCACGTTACGCCTTAAAAGATCCGAGCAGGTCACCTGAATGGTGTTGCAGGGGTTAATGTTGGGGAAAGATTCAAATGCAAGCGGCCAAGGAGAAAGCTGGACTTCAGAGACAGGAAATGGCAATTGTTTTGCCTCCTCCTATATGACTTCAGCTGACTTTCTCCTCAGGTTTCGGGGTCATCAGTTGAAAGCTTTGAGCTTCTCTGGCTTTGTTGCTGCTATACGGGTCGGATCATTCACTGGAATGTAAAAATCAGTGAGGTCAACAACACACCTCTGGGGATGCAGACCGCAAGCCCGCGAAAACTGTCTTCATCCTTCATCACTGAGAAGAAGCACAAGCAGTTCTCCAGGTGGCAGGAACCATGCACCTCTGTAGCCTCCTCCGGGGCAGCTGTTCTCTGTCATTCACATAAGGGGACGATTTCATAATCTAGAGAAGATGCTCAAAGCTAAGGGACTTGTTTAATAAAGTCTGTGGAAAAAAAAAGTCTGTAAAGATCTGCGGAAAGAACTGGAGCAAGTTTTTCTTGCTGACAGCAGAATTGAGGCTGAACCACAGCTTTCCATGTCTGGAGGACAACCAGGCATTTAGAGTCGGGACTCAAATTTCATAACGTTCTCATAATGAGTAGAATCAAAAGGGCCTTTGGGATTTCAGCACTCCCAGGTTTACAGGGAGCTGGAATCTAAAAAAAATTGCTTCGAAAGCCAAGCTCTAGCCGGGATAAACATGTTCCCGCGGACAGATCTGATTAGGAGAGTTCCTTTGAAGGGGAGCCACGATATATATATAGCTTTGGTTGGCTGCTATGAGTCAGCTAATCTGATCATTACACCCCCTCTGACCAGTTCTGCCTACCCGTTTGAATATATGAGCAGCTTCCACTCCAGTGGATGGTTTGCCAGTAGCTTATAAGAAAAGCAGAAAGCAAACAGCGACTGCAGGCAAGACAGTAACTGCAAAATCTTTTCAATATCCCTTGCTTCTGCAGCCAAAATGGCTATTGCTTCTAAAGAGCTCTAGAGGTAAAATCACTGACCTACCTAGCAACGTTTTTTTCTCTTAAACATTACATACATGCATGTATACGTATAAAGTTTATAAACTATACACACCTCAGCGTGCATCACTACAAATGCAGAATTGCTGGGAAATGCTGGTGGCAAGAACCGTTAAAGTAAACTTTATGTGACATGCCAGTCTGTATTGATAGGGTTGACAGTCTCTGGTGTCACCATAGAGCCAAATCTCCTCATTTCTTGAAGCAACAACCTGCACAACTGTTTGCAAAGGATTATTTTTTTCTTTTTGAAGGCCCAGATAGTCTCTTCCTGTTCATGGGAGCAGTGCTGGAAGCTAGAGCAAGTGACGTGTTCGTAGCACGGAGCTGTAAGATGGAGTGACAAAGTACTTCTGGAGAGCAGTGCCAGCCAGGGGGAGAGACCCTACATACATCACTCCACCAAAATTAGGCTGTAAGACAAAAACAAGATCTCTTGTAAGTACTGGCAGTGCATACAGCATTCAATCAATAATTTTTAATGATATCCCTGCTGATTTAGTTAGCTTTTCTTTCCTCTTAGTAATCTAAATGCTCATGAGTGCTTCTGATTATTTATTCAGTATTTAGCAGGTCAAGTGACAACAGAAGTATCTCTTGTGCCGCTCCTGCTGCCTCGGCCCTGACACCAAGGGTCCAACAAATGTCCGTTCTGTGTCTGGGTCCTTTTCATGAGACTCCAATGGAGAAGCTAATTGGTATCACAGCAGATTGTGGTGTTATTTCCATTTGAATTTATTCACTATGAACTGGACTGCACACGATTTTATATTTAACACTTCCCTCTCCCAGCTGTAAACTAAACACTACTACTAAATCACATTGGAAAAGAAGTCAGGTTGGGACCCTGGTAGTATAAACATCCCTGCCTTTCCCAGTTCTCTGACCCATATTTGCTCTGCCTAGCTCCTTTCTGGAATTTCATCAGAGCAAAAAGATATCAGGGCAACGAAGCTGGTGAAGGGTCTTGGGAATAAGTCTTATGAGGAACAGTTGAGGGACTTCGGGTTGTTTAGGCTGAAGGAAAGGAGGCTGAGGGGAGACCTTATTGCTCTCTACAACTACCTGAAAGGAGGTTGTAGAGAGGGGGGCATTGGTCTCTTCTCACAAGTTACAACCGATAGGACAAGTTGCGCCAGGGGAGGTTTAGGTTAGACATTAGGAAAAACTTCTACGCTGAAAGGGTTATCAAAGAGTGGAACAGGCTGCCTGGGGAAGTGGTTGAATCACCATCCTTGAATGTATTTAAAAGCCATCTAGATATGGTGCTCAGGGACATGGTTTAGAAGCAGGCCTGGTAGAGTTAGGTAACAGTTGGACTTGATGATCTTTTGACTTGATCTCTGATATGTCCTTTTCCAGCCATAACAATCCTATGATTCTATGAAAAGATAAACTGAGGTTTTCTGAGGGTACTACTGACCATGGAGAATGCAGATGGTATTATTCTAACAGGGCCTGGTTTTCATTGAGTGATGAGTATTCACTTTTGGAAAAATCAATGGTTACTTGAGGTGATCACCTAAATACAAGGCATTGCAGATCACTGGTCCCTTTCCAAACTGAAAGAACCTGAACTGTTGAAATTAATGACATTCAGACAACATTCAGACGGTCAAAAGTTTACATTTTCTGCTCTGCAGCTGGGAAAAATATGTGTCCGAATTTCAGCCACCGCACCCAAGAACTCATGCTAACAAATTGATAATTTCATTGCCTTGCAATCTTTAACTGTGTTCCTAAGGTCTGGTCCGTATGCAAGCAGCTGAGGAGAACAAGAGGCATTTTTAGATGGTTGCATGAAGAAGCACTGTGGAAACAAAAAATATAATTCTTGAACCACCAAAATGAGTATGAAGCTATTTCAGTGATGCCGTTACTGCTAAGGCACTCACAAAGTGAAGAACCAAAATGTGGAGTTCATCAAGGTCAATAGGACCTTCCACTGGCTTATATGGGCTTTTGCACCTTCGCAATACCTTGCTAAACTATGTAGTTCTCCCTCTTAAAAATGAAAATGCTGTGTTCTCTTTCTAAGTCAGTGGGGTTTCCATAAGGCAGTTGTAAGGCTGAAGACAATGTTATGTCACTGCAAGTCCCAGATCTCTCTCCTGTGCTACGTTCAACCCAGCTGGAATTGTCCATTTACTTAGAAAATGAGGTGTAAGACACAGGTGAGTTGACATATATGTCAAAAAAACTTGGCCAAGAGTCACTGGTATGCCAAGTATGATGTGAGACTGCAAGATGATTTTTGATTCTTGTAATGATTGCAGTGCCGTGACTGGAAATACATAGAGGAATAAGAAAGAGACATTACTGTGGAACGATTTGGGCTCGTAGCTAAAGCAGCAGCGTGGTTTTCAAGACAAGCTCAGAGATTTATCACTGGCAGAACTAGCTATTTACACTGTGACCTTGAAAAGGTTGCATTAGGCATCAGTCTAATAATGCCTAGGACATAAGGGTAGTTGAAAGGCTTAATTAATCACAGTCTTGAAGTCTCAAATCCACAGAAGGGAGGTGAAAAACAGTATTATAATAATTTGGGCCCTGTAGCTGGTTGCGTTCAGGATCAGCTACCTAGAGTAATTTAAGAAAAATGTGTTGGCAGGTGCCGCCCCTGCAGTTTGTCTGTTACAATTCCCTGCGGAGTGGCAGTATTTTTAGCTGTAAATGAACCTACAGTATAAATCAAAGGACTGCAAATATTTCCCACTGTAAGGTATAGGGGGCTGATGTTGAATTTAGGAATAGTGCCGTGTTAGTCGCTGGGCAGTGGTTCACTTAGTTCAATACCCAACCTCTGAGAGTGCACAGCACCAAAAGCTGCCAGAGAAGAGGAAACAGAGGCAGAAGTGGGAGTTCATGGAGCAGCCTCCCCACAGGATGACTCCTGGGCTCAATCACACCCTGTAGCGAGAAGATCTCATCATTAACCTTACGTTGTAGAGGAGAGCCCTCTTTGATCTGTTTTAAATGCTCAGTTTAATTAAATTGCTTTGATTCTTTTTGAGAAGAAAAAATAAGCTGAAGTAAAAAAGTTACTAGTGGTTTTCCTTTTATTGGTCTCTGAATGACAGCTCCAAACTTTTCACTTTCTCTTCCTATGAACACTTTTATCTAGTTATTTCACTGTCCCATTTCTAGACCTTTCTATTTCTGCAGAATACTTTCAAGAAAAAAATAACCAAGAATGAATACAGTATTTCAGATATGCCAATACTCTTCGCTTATAAAGCAGTGTTGTAATATTTACAGAGCCTGTTTTCTATCCTGGGCTGTGCAGTACTCACACAATTTGGTTTTTGGAGGACTCTGCATTTTAATTAGGGATTTTTACTGTCACCAACGATGACCCACTTTTTTTTCATGAGTAATTTTCAGCTATTAAGAGTAGCTGACACTTGTTTTTGTTTCTTTTTCCCCCAAAATCTGATTATTTTGTATTTATTCGAAACAGAAGATTCTGCTTGCTCTCATATTTCTGTCTCACCTAGCTTTCCTAGAGTCCACTAAAAGTTTTTATAGCCATTCCTAGTCCTCAGTGGCCTTCAACCATTTTGTGTCGTTTGCAAAATTTCTTACCTCACTGCTCACTCAGTTTTCCAGACCATTAATAAAAACAGCAAAGAATACATCTGACAGTATGGATCATTAAAACACCTGCTGCTAATCCTTTGCCAATGTGAAAATGTATCATTTCTTTCAGATGTTATTTTCTCTGTCCTACCTAATTTCTAATACTGAGTAGTAATTTAATTGTTGCTTAAAATGTTTACAAGAAACCCAATAAATAACTCTCAGATATTGGCATTGTGAGATTAAATAAAAAGTGCTTTGAATAAGAACTGCTGCATGAAAAGCTGTCTCTGATGATTCTTATCTTATGTTGCTATCGTCTATTCTCCTTATGCTCCTAATGTCAAATTGCATCAGTCCTTAAAATGACAATATCATGGGGCAATATAAAGACAGCCTGCTGATATTTTTGATCTCTATATTTCAATGCAATGTGGTCATCAAAACTGTTCAGATATTTTTTCTTTATTAAAATAGCAGTCTTAAATACGTATGTGGGAAGAATAAGTGGGTTTTGATGGAAAATAAATTCCATTATGTACAATGAAGGAAAACATTATTATCTTTACCTGTTAAACCAGGAGATCTATTCTAGGAATAAGTCTGCTGGCACTGATATTCAGAACAGATAATTTCTATATGTATGTGAAACCACCTTTAAAAACTGTCTGTCAAAAAAAAAATAATCTGCTATACACTGAGATTTAGTAAGGCTATAGATTCAACAGGCTTTGAATACACTGAATCTTTCTGAAATAATCTGATTTAAAGTATATCACCTCATTTTCAAGTGTTGACTTCCTTGGATGAAAGCGGGAGTGACTAAACTAACACATGCAGGAGATATGTTTGCAAGTAGAGAAGAAAGAGGGCAGCAAAAGGATACCTCATCCTCATCCACAGGACCAAGTTAATTTCAGCTCAGGGTTATCTGTAATCAGTATAGACCCACATGACGCAAAGCTTTTCTGTATGGGATACTGACCAAAATAACTCTCTGTGCTGACGCTGCATGCTGGACAAGAGATGCTTCTGCTCTGAAATAATGAGTGCATTTCTAAAGCCAGAGTGATTAGTCTGGGATAAAGTCACCATTCTCCTAGAATCGTATTTTCTTGGGGAGGAAGTCTGACATGGCTAGTGATTAAAATGAGAATGTACAAATTCTGACACAAGGTTGCATCCCACCTCTGGAAAATGCAGCAGAGGCAGTCAATACTCTGAGCTCTGCCAATATGACCTACTGACTGTGGGAATATCTGCTGTGCAGTGATTCACTCCAGCAGCAGCGACTGCAGCTAATTGTCCCTGGGCAGACGAGCTCACAGAGCTGCTGAAGAGGTGCAGTAAAACTTCATAAAGTGTCTGTCTTTGAGTCAGAAATGCATCTTCATTCATGAAGGATGGTAACATAAATATTTAATGTTAAGGGGTTCCAACTTGCGTGATTTATTTCCTCATTAGCAATTTCTCTGTCATTTACCCCATTCTTGCACCTGGTATCATCAGAGGGATTAGGTGGTCATCAGAGGGATACAGCATGGTCCTGGTGGCCTGGCTTATGCCCTTATTAAAGGGACAGAAATAGCCATTTAGCCTATTCTTCTATATCTGGGATGAATCAGAAAGAAGACATAAACATCAGCCTAATATATGGATCAGCTTAATTATTCTGCTGGCCTAGCAAAGGAGGCTATCTATTTATTAATGACAACAAAGGGTTTTTTACAGGAGTAATTGCTAAGCAGCACATTTAGAAGGTGGGTTGTTCCACTTTAGTTTTAATTACCGATAAAAAGGGAGAAATTAGAATACTTTAATAAAACTCCAGGTGTCGAGAAGCCACTGTAATAAATTGAATGTAGAAGATAACACTTTACAGTTATAATTTGTCATCTAGAAGATCCAGTGGGAAGCCACATCTTTCAGAGGCTCTTACAAGATCCAAAAACATGCTGCGTGATAGCTCCGATCCCACAAAACAATCAGAATCTCTGGAGTGGAGAGAGATGTCCATCTGCATTAAGGCACTTCTGCTCCCTTTCATCCACACATGCATCACTCAGTGCATGCTTCATTGCGAGGCCAGGTCTTTTATACAGGGCCTTTTATAAGAGAAGGTTGGGGCACACAACTGGATGCCAAATTATAGGAAGATGTGAACGGGCACAGGCCCATTACACAAATTGCATCTACTTGTACTGACTAGGGAACAGGACTGTGAATTCTGGTTGACTAGATTTTATCCTTATCTTTACAACCTGCTTAACGTGACCACTCACAATGTATTTGGCCACAAAGAGTCTCAGTTCTGCAATTTATAATATGTGGGGTTTTTTGACAGTTGACAGAAATCATATAGCTCAGTTCTGTTTTTGTTGCACACATCCACATTTCTCAGTGGAGGGCAAAATTATACCACAGTGCATACAAATATAACATTCCTTTGTTGGTTTTTTTTCTTTTTTTTTTTTTTTCTTGGGAATGACATTATCTTTACTACCTATTTCTGTCAATTTTGCTACAACCTTATTAGAGTTCTAGCTGGGTCCAAAGCCTTGACTGTAATAGAGAAGCCACAAAGAAGGACTGTAACCAACTACCTTTCAGCACATCTTTCTCACAAATATGTAACCATCTCAAAGGCAGGCGTCCTGTCCAAGTCAGTAATACAGGTTCCCTTGCTGTATGGAGAGAGAAAAATAATTCCAGCGGGAAAAACATCCAGTCAGTCCTAGACACCTATTTTTGGAAAGGATGAATCATCTTCTAGAAGCACCTCTCTCTTTACTGGCTACTGATGATAGAGCCCAGACTGAAACTAGACATCTAATTGTTTTATGCCTAAGGTTAATGAAGGAAACCTTACTCTAAATCACAGTATTGTTATGTTTCAATCCAAACAATTTGTTGTTGTACCTTCGTTGTGTAAAATCAACAATTTGTCACACAAAGACAATCAAACAGAGATACTATAATGATCCTGATAACAAAATGTGAAGCACTATTTATTCTAGAAATGCCAATTTAAAAATAGGACTGATCAAGCTTAGGGCAATCTCAGGAAAACTAGGTGGCAATCTTAAACCTCAGTAAAGACAGCCAGATGCTAGTTCTGTGCTTTCACTCTCTCCTTACAAATACAGTAAAAGTTCTGGGTATACTTCATGAATTTCCTTATTATACCTCTTGCTTTGTACCTGGTGTAGTAAACAAAAAATAGTCTTTAGGTACATGATTTAAAGTTCTTAACATGCTGCATTTATAGAATTTCTTGGTGCCCCTTCAGTATGCTGAGTAAATAAATCAGTCCTGGGAGCTTTTGGCTCCCCTCTGAACAGCCTTCTTATAAAAAAAATAGAGTCAACAGTGAGTTTGAGAGCATCCCAAACAGGTGTACACAGCAAAATCAATGCACATTGCTTTTATAACTGACCACATCACCAGGCAGAAGGGCTCTCTGCTCCATGGATATTGTATCCAGAACAGATATCAGAGGGTATGAAAAAAAGAAACGGTCTAAGAAGCTAAACACTGCTTAGTTAGGGAATATGTAGGTATCAACAGACACAGACCACATGCCTCGAGCCAGCTTTTAGAAGTTTTCCAAGGCTGCTATACACATGTTGGCAGGAGCCCATCTGCACGTAGCCACCACGCACCTCTCACCTTGTGGGTGGAGGCTGGTTTTCTGTCTGCAGCATCTGCTGACTCTCTCCACCTCCCCTCCAAAGTGGCTGCATGAGTTGCCTTAAATCTTTGTATTGCTTCACAATAATGGTAGTGCCAATGATTAAAAAAACCTTCGGAAATGAAACAAAACACCTTGGCTCCAATCATTCATTTCACAGCCTCCTTCCCCTTCTTTCTGCCAAGTAAAGGCAACTTCAATGCAGCAGTGTTTTCCCTTCCTCTAAATAAGGTCTTTTCTTGCTGGAGTTCCAGCCAACTCCAGTGATTTTTTCCTGTCTACCTGATCTCAAACTAATTAAAAAACAGTCTCTGCAAATGCCTCTGGAGGATCACCAAACTTAAAGTGAGTTTTCAAGAAAAGGAATACAGTCCAAAAATGTTCGACATATATTCCAGTAACAAATTCCCATGACTTCGGGTCAATTCCTTTGATGGATTAATCTGGCAAGATTAATTTCTGACAACTGAGGTATGCTGGCTTATACCAGCTGAAGGTTTCATCCTGCCTTTGTTTACCAAATGAATGCTGAACTTCCAAAAAATAATGAGGTTAACAGGTCATGCAGCTGCAGCCTTCTGTTCCTGATATAGAGGCGGAAGGGATGTCAATCCCACTTTCCTCCCTTCCCAACAGAGTCCTGTCCCACTGGTGGTACAGAGATGGGAATCCTTGGGGAGCCTTCTACACTCATTAGCCTCTCCATAACTGGAGAATCATTAGATTTAAAGCAAAAATGGTCAGGTCTTGTTCATTCAGCAATAATTACATAAAAATAGGGACTGATATATTCATAGAATGATAGGTGCCAATGGTAACAACTCAGTATTTAATAATACTTGTGATAAGAATCAGCAGGACTGAAGATAGATGATTTTGCTTTGAAATTAAAGCAACTCTAAAATTTGGACCAGATTAGAGACAACGTCCACCTATTTCTTCCAGATTCTCAAGTAGTCTGCTAAATTCTATGAGAAAAAGGAGAAAAAGGAGAGAAAGACTATACAGTGATCCTCCTGCTTCTTTTTAATTAAATTCGCAAACAGAGGAGGGTGAAGTAAGAATCTAGCCTGTAATTTATTTATCTAGTTCAAACATAAACTCTGCTGCTTTGAAAAAACACTATATACAAGCTTGTTTCTAGCCAAGGATTTCTTTATAGCAGGAGATTCTTGGAATGGGAAGATTTATGTGCTTCACATCTCTTTGTACAACCCCACAGACAGGGAGAACATCTGAGTGTGGGACAGGGTGTGTATGTGTGTGTATGGACGCAAAATCTCAGAGGATGCCCTTTCAGAAGAGCCAGATATATGCCATAGCATTAGTATACAACATATCTTGTTATTTTGGTCACAAATTACAATGGGGACACAGAACTACTCCAGCCGGGTGTAGTAGCCTTTGTTTACTATCTGCTTGGCTGGAGATATATATGGAACTATCTGTATGACACAAGTGGACTGTGCACCACAGTGCTCATTTCAGCCATAAAAATGCTCTAATTTATTGAAATAGTGCAGTTGGATGACACAAAAACTAATCAAGCTAGTGATGCCATGACTGCTTGGAACAAATCACCCCCATGTTTCACTATACCTCTGTTCAGCCTATTCCTCCATCATTTAGCAGTAACCTCAGCGCTATTAAAATGTGCTAGATAAATAGCACTTGAAACTGAAGTTCTCTGTTCTTCCATGGAACAGATCTAACTAAGAAACGGCAATGTATTCTCATCCTTGCAGTGAGACTGTGTGTTATTCCTGCCAACAGAAACAGCATTACAGTCAACTCTCCCTTTTCTGCGGGCAGCCTGTCTGGCACAGACAGGTCGTACCATGGATCCGGTGAAATCCAAGCGGTTTCTGGTTCATTGCAGAGCACAGTCTTCATGAATGAAGCTATGCTGAATGAAGCCACGCTGCTTTCTCTAGAAGAAACATAGCTGTGCCAAGAGCTGAGACTGAGCAGTTTTGTCCCAACAAACCTGAGCTGGCATCACTTGGTGCTAGTGTGGGTGGCTCTGCCTTAAGTACCCGGCTGAAGAGGACAGGGTGCAGGGACTAGAATGACTCAGGGAAAAGCCCACCTGACAAGACCAGAGCTCATGCACTAATGTGCAGCATCACTCTGGACAACCTGAGCTGGCTCCCTGCTGCAACACCGGAGTGTCTTTCCAATATGCTCCCCACCATAACCTATTGTATGTGTATAACCTCAATTAGTCTATTCGTCGGATCTTCGCACACCTCCACTATCACAGATAATGAAGAACCAGCTGTCTTTAAAAAGTACTGCAGCCCTACAGATTGTCAGTATTATTTTATAAGGGCTGTCAAGTGCTAGGAGATTCTGGCCATACCCACTGAAATAACGATGTGAAAGCTCCTTTTCCAGCTGCCTGAGCACATGCAATGTCCTAAAGGGACATCAAAAAATGAAAAAAACTGGACAAGTGAAGGCTGTTACCTCTGGGTGGAGGGAGAGAGTGGAGGAATGAAGGATCAGACACTCTCACTGTAAGCCAGTGGCATTCTTCTTCTCTTCCAGAGGAGCCCATAATAAACACAAGGTATTTTGATCCCCAGATCTTCTCAGTCCTGTGTCCTCTAAATGGTGCCAACTGTGAGGATGTTTCCTGGCCTCCGCTTGCCAACTCATCTCACAGGGCGGTATCTTTATCACACGCTTCAACTGTAGTAATCAAGGTGAAATAACAGGCCAAGCAACTACTAGCCTTCATTCACTATCAACCACAAGCACATTTAAATCTTCTAGCTGGAATGGGCTAGCTGGCCCATGACCTCCACCAAAGTATGTGGTGTTTCAGTTCTGGGTGACCTGGAGTCCAATGCCTCCACTTGTGAGGCCAGGAGGGAGCTGCCTAAGTCGCATTTGCAAGGAGGTTTACAGTAGACAGAAGTGGCGCCTATAGACATTTGCCTTTAAAAGAGTTTGGGAAAAAGCGTTTGTAGAAATGTTCTATGGTGTATCCAGTTTCGCATTTCCTTTTGGTGAAACCGGCAGCAATGCCAAAGGGTACAGTTATGACAAAACCGGTGAATTCATGGCGACAATGTCAATTCCTTGTGGTTTGTGGTTGTAGCGAGTGATGCCATCGTACAATCAGAGCAAACCACAGAGCATGTAATTTAGCGAAATGTGGCACGGTTATAAGGCAAATATATTTGTCATGCAATAGAAATGGTTGAAACAATCGTATGTCTTTTTGTGTGCTCAGGCTTCTTCGCAACGCGGTGCCCCGCTGCTGAATCAATTAACTCTGCGTCTGTAGGTTCCTGCAGTAAAACCTCACTCTACAGGATGAACACGACTAGGTGTTTCTCAGCGTTGCACATTACTTTCCCATTTGCAATGTTTTTTTTTTATAGGCTCAGGCTTTGACTGAGGACACAATGTTCTGGCCCAAAAGGACGTGTCTTCACAATACATTTAGAGCGAGACTACATCTGCTCTTCTGGAGACACACGAGTCTAATAGGCAATCTGCTTGATTTATGTACCATGAAGCATGATTAGAGTATGGGTAAGATTCTCATTCATTACATAATTTCTTTGAAATGATGAACCTGGCGTGTTTGTTATGAGATCCAAAACAAAAAGTAAAAGGACGTTTTCAAGGTTGGCTTTAAGCTTGTATTTAGCAAATCCTTTTTTGTTGTTCCTCAGACCTATGATAATGCTGCAGATTTTGTTTCCCTAAATAAATAACTTTTTTTTTTTTCTCACATTACTTAATCCCTTTTGTTTTAGGTACTTTAAAAACAAGCATCACTTAAACTTCACAAAGGCAACATGCCCTGGATTCAAATGGGTAAACTGAGGCAAATGGGCAGCTAAGCAATTTCCTTGAGAGACTGAGCTGAATATACAAGTTCAATGTGGTAACTAGCACATTGCAGATAGTTGAACATCACCCATTTTTCTGGAGTGAAAAATCAGTGCTGTCACCAAAATGCGCATTAAGAAAGCACAGTATGTTCTTGACACAGACATTGGCCAGAGATTTCAGTTTTATGAAGTTGCTCTGAGGAAAGGACAACCAATATTTTAGGAGCACAGAGGCATACCTTTAAATAAGTAGTTTCCCAACTGGGGGGAATCTTTGTGCAAGGAATGTTTAGGACCTGATCCAAAGTCTAGTGGAATTTCACACTGACTTAAATAAAGCTTGGATCAGGACCTAATCTCTGTATTGTGCAGATATTTCTCAAGTGTAAGAAGTGACAGATCATTCTGTGCACAACTTAAATGAAAGAACAGGGGCAGCAAAGGGAAATAATGTCTGTAAAAACAGAGTAAGGAAACGGTGGAAGATCATTCAGTTGTCACTTTCCCTTTTAAAAGCAAACTGTCAGAGAGGGAGGAGAAAGTAGTAATCAGGAAAAGAGGTGCACTCCAGATCTGAAAAGGTAGTGTCCATAAAAGAAGAAAAATATAACAGAATATTCATTAAGAATTACTTTCTCTCCCTCTCTCTCCTGCCAATTTCTAAGTATATGTATATCTTTTTCTATATAAGACTAAATATATGTATTTTTATGCTATTAGGAGTTTTGAAGCAGAGTTTGATGGCTCCCATACAATTACTATTTGAATTTCTGAGGCTATTAATTAAAAAACTTCAAAATACACTCTACTGATCTCCGTGCCTACTCCTCAACTGAGGTAAAACAGCATCTGTCCTCTGAAGCCAGCAGAACGTCACAGATTTACAAGGGGATGAGATCTCATTACGTTGGATTTGAATTTATGCCATGTGTACAACTGCCGTGTTATAGCATTCAGAGGTGCTTTGGGGTCAGTGTGCCACTGTCCAAAATACGCTGCCCATGGGAGGGACCGCAGCAACTGGAAAGCATCACATGGCAAGGGAAGTCAGTGTGTTGTATATGTGCATGGCCATCGTGGCAGTTGCTTGGGACTATGGAGGAGAAAGATTGTAAAGTAGCAGACTTTCTTAACTGCTCTCAAATTTTTAAGCCTCCACTGCCAAGATTTACCCAAACTTTTCCCAAAGTTTCAGTAATAAAGCCTGAGATCAAGATATTTTCCTTAGAGGCGACGGGGTCGGTAGAAGCACACCTTGATAAACGATGCTGCATGCTGTGGGGAGTTCTTTGCTTCTCCTTTAACTTGTGCTACAGTCAAGGTCACTGGTTAGTTTGCAGGTGTTTTTTTTATGTATACATTGAACATAAGGCAGAATTTGTACATGACAGAAGCAGCTTTTTTCAGAGATAGGCTAGAGCTGCTGAATTCAGAACCCAGAGGCAGAGTCCCAGCTGGCACACAACATACATCGAAGTCAGTCCATTTTCAGCTGAGAAACACAGCCTTGGGTTTTGCTTCCTTCAGGAAAGAAGAGGGGAGAGGAACTGTGTCTTGTTTTTACCACTACAAAGTATTAGCATTGAGAATGAATTTAAACTATCTGTAGGCTGCATGACTTTATATGAATTATTAGTGTAACTTACTATCTGTTGAGCACAGGTACTTACATGGGCAGACATGAAGGGCTGTGCTTCCCCAGAAAACATAATTCTACTCTTTCCCCAGGTTTTGCAGGAAAAGCATAAAACTGGCGTCAAGAGACATGAGGTCTAGTTAAGGTGATGGCACACACCGTGTAGGAAGGTTATTTCTGCTGTGTCTGATAGTGCATTGCTCACCTCGTAAAACGTGTGATGAAATTGTTTGTTTGTGAACGTACAGTACACTGAGGTTTTCGCATAAAACGTGATGCATGTGCTGCTGGCTGATCAGCTGGCCAGCTGCAGACGACTTCAAGTATGAGAAATGAGACTTAGACTGAATGAAACTGAAGTTACATGATTTCTGATGCACTGTTTGTGGCTTTGCTCCGGGTTTTTCTTTATCCTATTTTGCCAACTAAACCTTCACGCTGCCAGATGCAGAGCAGGATTTACTACATGATAATGCCCTCAGAAGTGAGGAGTGGAAGGAGGTGAGCTGAAGGTACCTTCTCAAGCTCCCCACCACCCTCCAGATCAGAGCTCACCCAGATCATACCCAACTTGCCACCTCTATTTCTGTCCAGTCCCCAGCACTTTATGTTGCCAGTTCCAGCCCCCCATAACACCTCAGTTCAGCACTGCTCCGGGGACTGGAGAGGCCCGAGATGTGATTTATGGGGGACTGGGACAAGGCAGGGTCAGGGAGTCTGTCTAAATTACCACAATCTTGATGGCTGCTCTGTAGACTGCACTATTGCCTCGGCTCCCCAAAGCTTCATCACTGCTCACCACTTTTTATTAAAGGTTCAATCACAGCTTGAAACTCATATGAACAATCTGGCTCCCTAGAGGATAAAGAATAAAATGGGCAAGCTCACAGACTATCTATAAATCGTACATGGTAATGTACCGGTGCATTTGTAATATTCTCTTGATAACAAACACTGCGAACTCATCTGCATGACTGACATATTTGTGAAAATTAGGGCCTGTTCTGAAATCAGCCAAGGCCAAAGTTTATTGGATAATTCACTCACAACAAATAACTCACCCAGCGCTATGAAAATGTGATCTAACGTGCTTATTTGGTGACCTCTGGGAATGATTAGTTGCCCTTAACCCCACTCTTACTGAGACATTGTTTACCCTCAATAAAATTACTACACAGCTGGCATTATTTGTTATCTCTTTTGACACTCTCAGCAGAGGCATTTAGAAATGAAAGGGCGAAGAGACTAAAGTATCATGAACAGTTTTCAGAGCACTGGCAAGATGATGAGAGGAAACTCATCCTGCCATTTCTCAGGCCCCCTCTGTTTTTTGGATAAAAGTAATGTCTCAAGGAAGATCAGCCTGGAAACTCTGAGGACCCCTGGGTTTCGTATGTACTGAAGCTTAACAAATTTTGCAAATTAGAAAGGCAAACTCCCATGATTAAAACAGTTGATGATACTGCACCACCGAAAGAATTTAGTTCATCTATTTTGAATTGTAACTTCAGGTTTATGTATTTGCAATAACACTTCATAAAGGGCCATTAAATATTCTGTAGCAGTGTGTTGTGAAAGCAATGAAATGAAAGGAGTTCTGACCACAGCTCTCCGAATTCATTACTGACTGCCTTTCCAGATGGAAAGTATCGAGTCTGCAAAAGAACTGAGAATGATCAAGATTTTACTGTGGCTAAAGGAACTTTGTTTAGATTGTAAGACCCTTGTGTGTGAGCAATAAAAAAAAAACACAACCAAACAACAAAGAAACCCCATAAGTTAGAAAAATTAAAGCATATGAAATTAAATGCTGTTAATAAAAAAATCAGTTCTCTTCAAAACCAGCTCTAAGGCTCCGCTCCTGTGCAGGTACAGAGAGCATACTGCGTGTCTTTTACACCTCCTGCCTGGTGTCGTGGCAGGCTCACTCTGGTTTGCTGCCTGCACCTCTTACTCTTGTTGCAATTCCACAGACTATAGAAGCAGCTGCTCACAATTTATTTAATCATCATTAGCCAGTACAATCACCTCCCCACGGTCACTAGGCCAGTGATGCAATGTCATAGGCTTATAAAGCACTTCCCGCCCCGCACGCCATTTCAAATGAGCACACATGTACTGATCTTGTGCAGCTCTGCAAGAACTTTTCTAAAGCCAAGATAGATTGGACCTATCTTTCTAAAATGTAATTCATAATTAAAGAAAAGGAAGAAACTACTCTCTGTCTAGTTTCTAGCTTGCAGCCATTTGATACACTTACATTCGGCATAAACCATGAAATGGTCCAGCACACGCTATGACAGCTGCAAGGAAGGCAAATGACAACAGAGCACCCTTAAAACTAATGTGAGCTAATGAAATAAAGCTATTTACATAGTGTATTTACCTGCCAGCTGTTCCACAGGCTGCAGTTCAGGCTACTTTAGGATAAATGGAAACCAAAAAAAAAGTTGCATTATAATGGAAGAAGACACCAATGTCATCCTTTCGTAAATGTCTGCTCGAGTGAGATAGAAAAGGCTGCAGACAAAGAACAGATGAACACAAATCCCATGTTTTGAAAGTCAAAAGAAGCATGAAAAATAATACACTTCCTGTTGCTTGAGTCCTATTAATCCCCTCCAAGGGACTATGGAAAATAAACTAACAAAGCTTTCAGCAATTAATTTACCAAATCACCATAAGGATAGAGTGGATTGATGATTTCAGAGGGCACTTTATTGATGATTTCATGATTTCCTATGTCTTTACTATTTGCCAGCACAGTAACCTCTCAGTGGGTGCCAGTGATGATGCAATGCAACTTGTCACTTTTCTGGGACCACACAGGATTTCCAACATGCACAGAGGTACTGGCCTTGTACACCTCTGCAAAAACTGTTTTCAAAGCCAATGCTGGTGAGAAATGTGACGTAAATCAAAATATTTTGAAGGCAGAGACTATGACAAAGATTTGGAAGAGCCTGAGATCCGTGCATTTGGGAAGGAGCCAGTAACTGCTCATAAGAGGGCGGAAGAATGGAGTAGTTGGATAAAGAGGTGGTAAGAAACAAGGAAGGGGAGCTAAGTGGAGAGTCTAGGACAGGAGCCAGCTGGCAGAGATAGGAAGTGTCTGGTCAAAAATACTAGTAAACATACCTGGAGGATACTGAGCCTTACAGGCAAAAGCTTGGGCCAGGCATAAGCTACTCAATGCATTGAGAGTAGGACAAGACAGGGTGGAGCTGTGATTCCTCAGGGACAGGACATCCTAATTATAGCATTTCTAAGAGTTTGTGTGTTTGTTTATGCAGTTTTGCAACATGAACGGTCTTTTAAAGTAACTTTTTCTGTGTAATGTAATTTTTCAGTGAAGTCATGAATAAGATGTAATCTCTCCCTACTGAACTCAAAGGATGTATTTTCATTTAAAGTTCTTTTACAAGCAGTTTTATGCACTTGCACTTCATTGTTCTAGATAACATTCCATTCCATTCCATCATAATACTGGGAAGCCCTGGACTTGCCTGGTGGGATGCATCAGAACATTTTGGCAATATAAACAGATCTGAATCCTTATTTCCCCCCTTAGTCACATCTCACTTAAAACTGCCACTGAAACTTAAAAACGGACCCTGAGCTGAACAGATGAAGTTGGTACTGCACTGTGCGCATGTACTTAGTCACAAAATACCTGTATGGACTACTATATAGCCATCCTTTCTGTGTTTATGGCTGGAGCTTTGAAACTGTAAAGATGTACCCAGTGACAATTTTTTTGTAGCTTTAAGCTTTGTTATGGAATTCTCTCTCAGCACTGTGGGGAAGAAAAGTGGATTTGTCAAAAGTACACTGCTTTCATAAGGTTTTGGGAATGCATTTTCTTTCAGCAAGGTTACAAAGTAGGCTTCTACAGTGCCGTGAGATCCACAGGAACCTCTGTTGTCTTTCTAAGCTCTATTACATCTGCTGTCTTTCTAATAACTGTGATATAAATAGCATGTGATTCTACTTTGCTTTCAGCGCTCTATCTAAAGAAAATGTGCAGTGACACATGGACATGTACCAACTCTCTGGGATTACGCACAGTAATATCAACCTACAGATTGGGCAATAAATTTTTAAAACTCATATCTAGTCCATTGGGGAGTTCACTGTGTGTTACAGTGTCTCCTGGATGCAGAATGCAATAAAATTGTGATTCACCAAGTGTTTTGTTTAACAGAAAAAGCAGCAGACTAAAAGAAAACAGGACATTCTCCATCCACCGTGTGTTGCCTGTGCGCTCTTGTGGCTCTGCAGTTATTCCGGAATGGAGTCATGTCTGTGCTTCTGTTGTTTGGCACTTGCACCTTATACTCCTGCAAAATGAAGTGCTTAGGGCCCAAACCCGTGGGCAAACACAGCTGGTGCATGTGATATGATACTGAATATAAGAACTGGTACCCGGGTGCTGGGGAGGCCCTGCACCTGTCTTATTGTGCATACACACCTTCCGTGCAAGAATACATCATCCAACAAGCATATTTGCTAGTGGTTTTTAATACACTCATTTTTCAAGCTACTAAAATATTGTAATGAACAAATCCAGCTTTCTCCTGTCTCCCATCAAAACACTTGAGACGGAGCCTGAAATTCACTTCCAAGGGAAATAACTGTATTCTCATAGTAAGAGTTAAAAACCTCCAAATAGCTACGAGGTTCACCTTTTCCTTATTTCTGTCAAGTCCTGCATACAAGCCAGGGGACCTGTTTGCAACTTGTCTGGTCTCTCCTGAAGTCAGAGTGCAGTTAGTGCACAAGCATTGCCTGGGACACCAGCAGTTCTGTGCTGCTGTTTCTAACCATCGTGTAAGGAGGCTGACGGGCAGCTGTGTCGTAACCAGGTCGGATATGCTGCCTGTAGCTGTAACATATACACATAGGATTAAGAACGAAATCAAGCCCTCCCCATACTATCAGCTTGGTTTTCAAAACTACTTTTTTTCCTCAACTAATACTTTTTTTTCTGAAACAATCTCCTTCATTAAAGGGTAAGACAGAGTATGAAGTGGCCTTGCCCTACATTAGTTAAATGGAATAAATCTGGATAGAAGATTTTCACACCATGAAAACTGTAAACTGTAGGGAATATGGGGATCAGAGATAAGGAGCAGATTTAATTTCCTTGTTTTGAAACACCCTGGTTTATCCTACAGTGTTCAAAGTAGCTCAGGTGGGTGTGAAGAATGGAATGGGATAACATTACACCAAGCCTATCTTCAGAGATCTTTAGAAATGCCTGGGTCTATGTTGGGGTGCTTGACACTCTCTTAGCTTGTAAAAGAAGCAATATTGCTAACCTTGAAGACTAAACTTCATAAATCCATAAATCCACAACACAGGATAAGCAGTAGGAACAGTGCTTTTATGCTACCCATCTAATTTGTCTTATAACTGTCCCACAGGTTTGCTTCTTTTCTATGCCCATGCAGTCTCTGTCTTTGCTATCGGAATTGCTACTAGCAGCACATAAAGTGATAGCTTCTCTGCTAGAGACTAAACTAAAACCTACGAACATGTCCCACACAGGTTGCAATCTGCTTGTGACAAGAACTGGGTCATAAAAATCCACACTGCTGACACACAGGTGAGAGAGCCTTTGCAATTAAATCCCAGTCATTAGCATCCCCACGGCTGGAGCCATTTAGTCTCACCACTGAGCATGACTACAAAGGTACTTGAAGTACGGTGGAAGGAAATGAGAAAACAAAAGGGTACCAGGAGAGACTGCCTGCTCTGTTTTCTCTCTAACAGTAATCTAGAGTGTCACTTGTTCCTGAGATACTCCAGATGACCTGAAATGCAGTGAGGAGGATATCAACATTAATTCTGCACTAGTATTCTGACAATTGACTGTATGCCTGCACACAGCTTCTTTAGACGGTTTCTACTTCATAGTTTAAAAAAATACCTTGGAACATAACAATAGCTGCTGCAGAAGAACCAAACTGAAAGGCAAAATGACTGCTTATCAACCACAGGACCTTACCAGTTTGAAATCTGGATTTTAAATGTATATGCACTGGTTCACTAGGGCTCCTCATGAGAAAGAATTGTGGGGGCCACTTTGGTGGGGAAAGGGCCAGGTCAGACGGCATCTCCTTCTGCCCCGACTCCTGCAGTCCACACGCAGGCTTGCAGATAAGCCAGCCCCTTCCCGTCTGGTTCCCACTAAGCCCCACAGAAGAGTTTGGAAGGCAGCCAGCCTTGTCCTCTCTACCCTGCTTTCTCTCATTCATGAAGCAGACATCTGCACTGAGATGGACAGCTACACTTCTGATCTGGCCCTGTCAAGTAATTGAATGTCACTTCTCAAATATCCTAAGCTTTCCTGATGCTTATTTGGCATGGAAACAGTCTGTTTTCCATCTAGAAAAAAGGCACTTTTTGGTCGATTAGCTTCAAGGATAAATCCTCTTGATTATTGCAATCAGGTTTTCCTTACATTAAACGCTATGAAAAACCCAATTCAAGAACAACAGAAATCACTCAGGAAGTGCTTAGTAGCAAAGGTAAAGTAGAAAGGAATGAATGTTTTTTAGGAAAGTGATGAGTACCAAGCAGCAGATTGATTTATTGTGGTATGGTTTTGTTTGAGTATTTTTCTGTTTAGGAAACACCTGAACCACATTGATACATCTTCACCTGTCTTGAAAAGCTGAAAGTTTGAGGTCAAACAAGTTATTCCTTTTCAAGCCAAGCAGTTGCCTTACAAGTTGCCGTGCCTCCTTCCTCCTAACAGCTGGTGACTGCATACCACACCCCAGGAAATCCTACTTTTCACTAGATACGCATTTCCTCCTCCTAGAGAAAAGTAAAATTGTAGCACGTATTAAGATGTGAACATCTCTCTGAGATGGGCTGAACTGGGGAGGCAGATGAGATTCTCACACATGCGTTTTTTCTAAGTGAATTTTTAAAGCCTGTGGTCATTGCAAGCTTCCTCACTCCATCCAACATGGTACTTCCACCTTGCTACAGAAATGCCACCTCCTGGAGCCGGAGGGGCTAGATGCTAGTCCTTTCCCACTCCATTTTTTGCTTGTCTGCTAAGATAACAAACCAAGGAAACCCATTTATTGTGTTGGCAAATACTGTCCACTGGGAATTGGAAGGAAGCTCACAGTTCCTCTTGATATCAGATAGGCACTCAGTAACAATCTGAGATGTATTCCATTGGGAAACCAGGAGCTTAATATCATTATTAAGTTATCTGAGCTCAGTTCATACTCACAGATATTCCTCTACAATTAATATATAGCAGAGGACATGTTGTCTATAGGATACTTTGTGTAGGTGTTTATTAAGGTGGTCTGTATGGGAAAACTTACTAGTACAGTTATATCACTGAGGTCACAGGGATTTAACTGCCTCTGTAGTTTAGCCTATGTCATTTTGAAAGCGAAATAGACTATGCCAGAAAAAGGGCATTCTAGTTTGGAATGAGACTATCCATATAGTATGCATTCAGTGATTTAATTTTACCTATTCCAGTTGCCCAGGTTGAAACTACCTTCATATGGGACCAAAATTTTTGAGTCATCAATCTCTGGTGTCTCTCAGAATCTCCTGTCTGCTATATGGTTTCATGACAGAAGTTAGGACTACACAACCATTATGATTGTTTCAATAAGAACATAAGACCATGGTGAGTCAAAAGAGCTTACACTCAAATGTTGTCTTAATAATCACCATTTTTACAGCACTATAAATGCATATAGCATTTGGGAAAATCATTAACAACTGTCTATAACAATCACTAGCAGTAAAATACATAAAATTGTCTTTATTCTATAAGGCAATTAGCATGTGGACTTGCTTGTGCATGGGAGGCCACACTGTGCAAAGCTACACCTGAGTTACTGTGTCTTCACGGGTGCTGTACGCACCTCACTTTCAGAAGCACGATGCACTGTCCTTTAAGCTGCAGTAAACTAAGCTGCTCTGTTATTTCTTACCCTGTGCAAGAACTTACAGATCTGCATCTCTCTGTCTCAGCTGGTTTGGACACCTCTTCATGGCAAAATGGGCAAGTGGCCAGTCCAAATGAGAGCTTCCCTTGGGATTTAAACTAGCGCTCTTGATAATCTGGTTTGACTGAAAGCATAACTCTATCAGGTAAAAGGATTTTGTACAGAATATCAGAATGAAAGCTTGACTCCGCTGTGAAGCAGATATATTTTTAGGGCTCTGCAGCACTGCTGTGACACCAGGGTTTAATGAGCTGCTACAAGTCAGCTACGTTAGTGTCAAGTCAAACTTTTAACATACTGTAATCCGAAGTATCCTTTTAAATCTCTTTTGCTGAAAATAAAGCAAACATCCTTGTTTTCATTTGCTCTGAGAGAACTGTGTGCAGAGTTAGTTGCTGCTGATAACATTACAGGTCACAGGATGAGCTGTTTTCTGAGCCGTGAAATTTTCATAGTGTGAACTGGCATCAGGCCCATAGCGCTAAGGGCTTCCTCCCCATAAAGCTGTAAAATGTCACATAGTTGTCTTAAGCTATTGCAATAGTTCCACTAAATCCTGACTATCATGTAGCAAACCTAGAGATTAGAAAGTAAGTTACTTGGTCATGGTTTTCTTGAGTGTTGCGGTCATTTTAATTCAGCAAGTTTCTCAGGAACTGTGGGATTCTTAATCAAAAAGCATTTAATCTAGTGTCACTGAGAAAAACACTAATTCTTTGCACTTCTAAAGTGCCTCTCATCTAAAGATAGAAAAGCCTTTTTACAAGCACTGCTGACTCACACTGCCCCTAGGAAATACACGTTATTACTGGCATTTTACATAAGGCAAAAAAGTAGTACTGGTGTATTTATTGGTGTAAGTCTCTACCCCACTTCATGTATACAATGAGCAGACAGGCACAAGCAATAGTCCTCCAGTTTCTTTTTTTCTTTATTTCTACCTGATGTAGATAGGTTGACTATTCTTTTTCTTCTTATTACTTATACTCATATGTATAAATGCATATAGCACTTTGGAGAACATTAACCATTGTAAGTAACATCAATACATATTGCATAATTTAATAATTATGGCAATAATAATAAGTTGTATATATAAGTTGTTTGATGGACAGAATCCATCAGTTCTTATAGCTTTTGTAACAGAACCTAAGTAGAGATAGGAAATTGGAATGATATTTAACATGTCGCAAGACATTTCCAGCATCTGTGTATCTAATGATATTTTGTAGTACAAATAAAAATATAAAGAAAATATTCTGCATTACAATGAATCATGCAACTGATATTAAGTAAAATCAAACAACCAACTTCCAGCAATAAGTCTAGAAATCAAGAAGCTTGAAAGAGAAACTTGCAACCACTCAAGTTTGAGGGTCTACATATTTACATATGAGGGCTTCATTACTGACCCTGGATTCTAGGTCTTTAGGTAGGGGATTGCAAGCAAAAGTGTCTTCAAATAGATTAAAAAGTGTGTAAAAAAGAGTGTAAGTAGATTCCAACTTAAAGCAAGCCCAAGATGCAAACTTAAAGTTCTCTAGACTTAGAAGCATGTAGCTGTGATCTAGTTGCAATGCCTGAATCCAGATGCTTTGTGTTTGTGGTCTAGCATAGGTCTTTCTCATAGAAAGAAGACTAAAAGAATTAAAAAAAAAAAATTATTGCATTCTGAATTGTGAAGTTTTTTAAACTCTACTGTTCTTTTCTTTGGTTTTTTGTTGTTGTTGTTTATTTTGAAAACCGAATTGTAGCAACTCTACTCACCCCTGCTGACCGAGTAGGCCTTCTTCTGCCTTCCCCACTCACACAGCTGGGAACTGAAGGATTTTTCTTCTGGCTAGTTCCTGCGTACAGAGTGCCTGTTGATGACAACAGTCATTATTTCCACATACCTACTTTAAAAAGAAAGCCAGTTTAGGAAAAAAGCACGCTAACACCAACTCTCTGTTTACTCTGACCTTATGGAAGAACATTTTAAATAAAAGCCACATTGGGATAAATATACAATCACATGCAAGGTCACTAGCTGTTGCTAAGATACCTTTACTTTAAGGGATCAAAGTGTCTCTTGAAGACTTTTGGTTGAATTGGATTTCAGCAAGCATTGGTTGGCCAAAATCACAGTTGCGCTGTCTGTCCATGAACAATATATGCTTCTCCTAACCCTCAGCAGCCTCTGAATGGAAATCACGTCATTTTCCTCCTCACTGTCACTTTCCCTCTAGTTGATGCTCTCAGACTATCTGCCTTATACCATCTCCGCAAGTCTCGCTGCAAAAATCATCATGTCTTTGGCTCCCTGTTTTCATTGCCTGCAGTTCTCCATAAATTCCTGGCAGGGAAGGAACAAGCTTTTTCACTCCTTGACCCTGGATTTCTGTCAGTTCCTTGAGCTGTGTTCAAACCTAATCTCAGCCCTGGACATACTTTTACCATAGAATCATCTTTTAAATGACTCCACATTTCTACTGACATGAACATCACCTTTAAGCGAGTTCACTTGGAGATTTCATAAGTGCTGTGTATTGTTATTACGAGAGCAATTTTCAGAAGTGAATCTCTGGACTTCATTTTATCACTCCATTATATGACTCGGTCACAGACTGTATGCTGTAATGGGCAACAAGAAGATAAAGGGCCATCCTTAGTCATGGTTTCCTGAAGGTCAGGCTGTTCTGCCAAAATTATCTGGGAGAGAATTGCTTTTTCACAGGCCAACCTGACACTTGCAACCACAGTTTCCCCATCGCGATCAGCTTGCAAGAGAAGCAAAGGGCAATAAATGTACTTTTCATTCAGACAGCTCTGCTGATATTTCCAGGGGACTTGTGTGCTTAGAAGTGTTCACATCTTAAAGGCACTGCAGCTCTCCAGATTTTCCTCTCAGTGGCAACCGGAGTTTGCAAGTGCCAAACGTGTTAGCACATCTCAGCATGGTGACGACGTTTTGTCTGGTAAGTGATGTGATAAGATATCACAGCTGAGAAAGCAGCGATGAAGAAACCAGAATGACTGTGTTTCTCATAATATGATGGTACCGCATTTGGTATCTAATAAATAAAGTCAGGATATTTTGTTAGCTTTCTGCCACCAGAGTGGTCTCCTTTACTGGACCATCTTCTTCCTCAGCCCTGTAGAACCTTGGAATTCCACATAAGTAATCTGCATCAGCAAGAAACCGAAAAGTTACTTTAAGGTTTTGAAGGCTACAGAAGAACTTAAACTGGCAGAGGGCACATAGACACACATAAAGATGCAGACTACTGGAGCACCTGGCTGTCAGCCAGACTGAATGACACTGGGTTGAGCAAGCTGAGAGGCTTTGCTTTGTGTCTTAGTAATGATAGGAACAGTTCATTGATATTCACTGGTCAATTGATCTACTGGAGAAAGCAGCTGACTTAGTTTCTTACCATGGGATATCACTGTAATATCTTGTTTGAGCTCTTTCTACTCAAAAAGCGCATTTGTGTGTTTGTATAACATAATTTACAAGAGCCAATGTAATGGATTGGTCTTGTCCATAATAAGTCAGTGTCCCATGAGAAAAGAGATAAATCTGCAAACGTTTCTCACTGCTACTTGGAAATTACATGGGCAGTCCCGTAGACTACAAAAGTCCTTGGGACAACTCAAGAGAGCAATGCATCATGATATGACTGCATCTCATCTCATTCAACTCTCAATTTCTGGGACAAAGCCCATGAGAACCGGTGGGAGGAACAGGCAGCTAACAGGCTTGATCCACTTGCTAGAGAAGACAGTGGTAGGAATTGGCTCCTTTTCACTGAAAATGTGTGTTAAATACGTTCCTTGTCTGCAGGTTCAATTTGCCACTGAAAGCTTAATTAGCATTCCTCGGCAACAGGGAAACATTCTGATTGACAAAACTTGTTGGTTTTGGCTGAAGCTTCAAAGTGCTCGCTTCACAATACTCCATGGTTATTTTTAAACTCTTCGCAAAATTCACAGCTGAGCATTTTGATTCAGAGTGAAATTCAACAACAACATCAACAAAAATGCCATCACCAGAGTGATGAAGGAAAATGGGTGGTAGGAACTCAGCTCAAACTTTGTGACCTATGGCAGTAGCAGCTTTTCCCCTAAACTCTCTGTCTGAGAAGAAAATGGTTGAAGAGAAAACCAAACAGACAGTTCAACACTTAATAAAAAAGATGATAAAGATAGCGAGAAATGAAGTGAAACCATTTGTAGGTAATTTGTGAGGTCTTTTGTTGTCAGCACCAAAGAAAACCATTCAGAAGAACTTCAGGAGGGACTCAGGAGGCAAAGTGGACAAACAGTAAGGTGCCAGTTAAAATTTCATATGGATGGGTATGTGCTGAAAGAAACAGTCACCACACACCCTACCATTGTCTTATCAACTGCGACAAATCAACAGTAAAGCCACAGGAGTCACTGGAACCAGGTAGTGAAAATCCCGTTCTGTAGCAGCTAGAAAGGTAAAATGCTAAGCTGCACGAGGAGAGGAGAGGCAAACAGTTCTCAAAACACCATCACGCCACTAAACACACTTTGTTCTGTACTGGAATATCATGGACAGCTGCTATTAAAATCCCCCCCCAAAGAGACTGAAAAATAGTGTTTTATTATTATAGAGGAGAGCTAGGAGCTAGAAAGAATACAACAGATGTATGAGAAACGAAATACTTAAGCTAATAAGCAAATGCCATCAAACAGTATAATCTGTGGGGCACATTTCTGCAGTTTTCAGTGGGCCTTTGCACTTCTGAAATATGAGCATATACTAAACTGATTTTGAAAAGCAAAAGTAAGTATCTAAGAGGAAAATGCAAAAATACTTTGAATCATTAATTCGATTCAAAGGCATTGACCTAACTTTGCTGTACTACAGCGTTAGGAAAATAACTATCCATATTTAAAGACAATAGCGATTAAAATTGTGTTTGCAGAGAAAAACAAGTAAGTTAACAATACTGACCTCTGTAAGTCTCTGATACTATGAAGCATTTATGAACAAGCTGAAAAGTCCTTACTAAACAGGGAAGCTTTCTTGGACCAGGACCTAAGCAAGATTGCATTTATGCATATTACTGTGGACCTCAGTTGTTCATGTCAGTTATAAGCCTATTAGTTAGAGATTTTAAGCAAGGAAAGAGAAAGAAAAAAGAAAAAAAGAAAGTAGTCATACATTTCAAAATCATCTTTCCATCATATATCTGAAAAGTATCATTCCACCACCATCGGTAATAATGTCTAGCAGCATACTTGTATAAATCTGCCTAAAGCACTTGTAATTTTTGTGTTGTTATAAAATAAGAATGATGCTTACATCTCTATATAGAGTCATTTATGGAAAAATCCCACGGTAGTATGTACTACACATGAATATTTATCAGAAGAAAATAATGGTTATACCCATATTTAATTTTTAATCTGAGATCTTGGATATTATTAACTTTCCTGGCAGTATTAAGAGGAATAATTTCATAATTCAGTAGTGAAAAGAACTGCAAATGAACCATAAGTAAATAGAAGTGAATTATCTTTTGCAAAGATCTGAGAAAGAGAGACCGAGGGTATGCAGGTAGCATGTGAAAACCTACAGAAAATCAAATATATTTAATGTGTGACAGACTACCTTATTTGAGTTCTGCCTTCAGAGTTCCCACACTGAGGAAATAAATTTGCAGGCAGGCCCTCTGTGCCTGCAGCCCTGGGTTCTGGAACAATGTGATTGCATTACAGTCTCAGAGGTGTTTTGTTTTGGTTTCCTATTGCTTGCTTTATTGAAAAAGTTTTTAGTCTTAACAGTTGCAAGGAAAAAATCTTGAAAACTGAAACCAAATGTAGCTCGTGGCAACAGCATTGTTCTCCATCTGTGGGGATGTGACAAAAGATGGGAATGTAGGAAAGATGACTTGCGTGCAGCAAACTCCCTTTGGCTTGGGAGAAGTACTGGGGGGATGTCCTGCGCGTGTCCATAGCACTTTGGGTCCAAAGAGGAGTGCACCCATGGAGTGGAGCTGCCATGCCCCCCACTTTCTGTGCTCAGGTTCACATCGTAGAGCACTATCAAGTGCACAAGCTGGCTTCCTCTTGAATGAAACCGAGCCAGGTGATGTCCTCTGGAGTCAAACCTCAAGGAGTCTGGCTGCAAGCAGGTATTCAGACAGAAACCACTTTACGCAGCCCGGTGGTGAGCATGAGTGGGCTACACAGCAGGCCGGGAAGTTTCATACCCAAATAGGACCTACGCCATGCAGAAGTAGGTGCCCCCTCATGGCCTGTTGTCCCAGCCTAGAGCTGGGACAAAGTAAATCACCTTTGAAATGTGTACAGGGTGGATGCCAGTTCTGCAGCACCAAGGGGTTTGCTCTACAGACCCACTCCTATTTGTCCACAGCATTTGCTCATGTGAGTACGACCTCTGATGCCACCAGCACCCCCAGGTGCCGATTCCCTTTCTGTCCCCAGTTTTTCCCTGTCCAGGAAACTAGCAGAACAGATATGGAGGAGGACCCAGCTCTACAGAAGACCAGAGTGACACAGAACAAGACAAACGAAGGTTTAGCAAATTAGACAAACCGACATTACACAAAATAGACACCTGGTAGCTGCTGCTACCAGTGATTAAAACAGAGCAGGAAACAAACCATGAAATTAGGTCTACTACAACTGACTCCATCAGGTTTTAATCTGCTTTGCCTGGATTTAACAGTTGAGAATGGCCTTCCTGACAGTCCTCCCTGGCTGCAGGATTACTATTTGAAGCAGGTGCATAAATGCTTTCCTGCTTCAAGCCAAAAGGTTTTTCCTAGGCTGGCACTCCTAGAAATGGGGGAAAACTCCTGACAACCGTGCAGTCACCTATCCACAGCAGCCACGGGGTGACCTCAGTATATTCAAATAATTTGACCAGTCTGGTTTTAAATGTTCACTAGAGAAATACCGAGTGTTACAAAGCTGTCTTCAGGAGCTGAAGACCTAGTTACTTTAAAATTAATGGAAGCCAAGCGCTTACAACTTGCCAGTGGTTTAAAATAACAAGTGGAACAACAAGCACAACAGGAAGACTATACTATAGATCATTAAAACTCCTTTTTATTTACATATTCAACCTAAGCTTTCCTGTGTTTCACTTGGTCCTATTCCTTCTAGTTTTGTTTCCTGGATCTAAGACTGTTTCCTGTGTTGCTGTGATGCTTGAACCCCCTCACACGACGATCACCTTGCTTCCCCAACACATATTTATCTCTTTTTAATCTTCATGAATCAGCCTCTTCAGGTGCTTTTTCACTCTGTCATCCTCCCCTGAACTCTTTCCAATGTGTCAACAACTTTCTGGGTTTGACATACCCGAATTACACACTGACTTTCTCACCACTGTCTCATTAACAATTCACAGCCAATGTAAGAGTCTCCTTCTCTTACTGATTCCTAATATTTTGTTTCATTTCCTAAATGCATCAGTATTACTAACAATAGCTTCCTCACATCTTACAACGTATGCGGTTCTATAGAGCATTGGTCTTCCAGGGGGAGTACAAGACAATCCATTGGACTGCGGGAAAAAATATTTTTGTAATATTCATAAATAAAATTAAATTTAGAAAAACTTTTAAAAGAGTATTTTTTTAATCTTTAACTCATCCTTTTAAATTTCTATTCATGTGTATATTTTATAATGTACATAATATATTACTGCAGTAGTAAATGTGCATAACTTACAAATAAATAAGTGTACATATATTGGGAGTCTGTGTTCAAAAATTTTTTTGCTGATAGGGGCGCACAATTAAACAAGTTTGCAGATCACTGGTACAGAAGTAAGAGGTGGTAACATATATTTATTTTAAGTCCTAAGCGATTTGTGTCAGAAAATCCACCCTGTTGCCACTGTGCATGCTTCAGCATATACTGCATCTGCTGTTGAACTCACCTGGCACGGGGTCAGGCCGTGATGACTGACACCGGGACTGCCTGCACAAACTGCTGCCATCATTCCCCATGGTTAATGATCTAAGCACAGAAAAGTGAGGGTGTGTGGGAGAGTTTGGACTTTGGCACCAGGCACTTTGATTAGGGAAAAGGGATGCAGAGGTCTTTTTTTCCCTGTAAAGAGAAATTCAATTAAGTTTACTGTGTGTATTTCACACATTTTGCACATGCATGTATGTGCACAAGATATAAAAAAATCTGTATATTTTATCTCTTACTGCATTATTTATTGTATTGCATTAGCATATTTATTACTGTATTTTGCATAGATTTACTGTGTTTACTGCACACATACATTAAATTTATGCAATATACCTAACAAACAGCACACATANTTGATTAGGGAAAAGGGATGCAGAGGTCTTTTTTTCCCTGTAAAGAGAAATTCAATTAAGTTTACTGTGTGTATTTCACACATTTTGCACATGCATGTATGTGCACAAGATATAAAAAATCTGTATATTTTATCTCTTACTGCATTATTTATTGTATTGCATTAGCATATTTATTACTGTATTTTGCATAGATTTACTGTGTTTACTGCACACATACATTAAATTTATGCAATATACCTAACAAACAGCACACATATATTTGACACATTCTGCATTTAGCTGTAGGTAGAAGAACTGCAACTTCTATGTTGTTTGACGTATCACATAATAATTTACCATTTGCCTTTGGTTATAGTTTTGCCAGACTTGAACTCTTTGCACCGAATTTTTACATAATTCCTCCCTGCTTCTTACTTAGTTTCTTTGGAGAGTTTGAGCAAAAGTGATTCAGCCATTTTTAGGAACAAAGCTTGTGAAGAACAGCCAGTTTAACCCATGCTGAAAACTGTTCATCATCTGAAGATCTCCAGCCACAGTCTGGAGAAGAAAATTAGAGAAGAGCAATTACCCCAAACATGAGAAGTGTCACCTGCTTTTTTTGTGAAAATGTATCCAGATTGCCCGATCCTTTATTTTTGAAATGCATGTTTTTCTGTTGTAAACCTGGCTAAAAAGCCCCTGGAACCAATATTCTGGAGGGGACTTAGGGAAAAAAAACATCAATATTGCGTTCCTTATTCAAAACAGTCAATGGCTCGGCTCAGGGGTTCCTGACTGAGATCTGGGTGGCCAAACTAAACTCTCCACAGCTAGACCAATGGACCATACTTTTTCATAGCACTGCCAATTTTAAGTTTGATACAAAGGCTAGAAGACAGTTCTGAAGCAATTTAGAACTAGCCAAGTTCAAAGTGCAGTGGACTGAGAGAAGACCGAGTTCAGGCCCACCCTTCTCAAGCAGAAGGTAAATACTTCTGCAAACATCAACATTTTGGGCTGAAGGTTTTTGAAGTTGTGTTCTCCAAATGATGCCATCCAAACACTTGGGGCTAAAAGGATAATTTGTAATAATAAAGTCACATTTTAAGAATTTTACTTGGGTTTCACTTTCCACTTAGTCTTGACTGACAATGAACGAACTCCTATCAGGAGTTTTGGGCTGGATTCCTGTTTCAAGGTTAAGGTTAATTCTTAAAAATTCCAAAGCTTTTCAAAAATTGCTTACCAAGATGCTAAGTTAAAAGCATTCACTTACAGAGGCAGTCTGGCACAATGCCACAGTTACAGAGCACACACAATGAACATCAGATACCTTCGAATGAAGCTTTGTCTTTTGTTTCTTGTTTGCCATGGGTCAGCCCTCTTCCACTCTGTATCAGTTATTGTAAACTCCTGTTCATTTTCCCATCCCTCTTTTTGCTTTGTTGTTGAGAAAGTTGGTATGACAATGTTCTCAAAATTTTCACTTTCCTCTTTTGCCACACATTCTTGCCTTCTGTTCCAGTAGACAGGAGTGTACCAAGCCACAGCCTGAAAAAAAAACCAAACCAATGTATCACTGCTTATTTATATTCTACATTTTTTCATCAAGATAATTGTTGCAGACAAACCAGGAAAGGCTGAAAGGGTAGGAGCTCCCATGTATTTCTGAGTTATTTATCATTTGAAAGATAATTACTAATCGCAACCACCACATTCCAGCTTTTTTCTTTGGTCTTTAAAATCCATTTCCAGTCTTTAAATATATTTAGGGTAGAGTCCTCATCTAAGAGCCTTAAAATTCCACTGCTCCAATTAAGTAAACCAGACAAAGAAGGAGAGAAAAGAGGACATGACAATTCTGCAAGTATGTTAAAGGCTGCTGAAGGAAGAAAAAGCAATCTGTTCTCCACGTCCACAGTGGATAGAAACAGAAGGAAAGGACTAAAACTGAGGCAGAAGTTCAGTTTATGCACTAGGAAAGCTTTGCTAAGCATACAGAGAGTGAGGCATGAAAGCAGATTGCCTGGGGACGTGATGAAGTCTCCGTTACTGAAGGTCTTCCAGAACTACCTAGGCAAGCCACAGCCAGGAGCAATCCTGGCAGAGATAATCATGTCTCAAGTACCCTTTCAGCCTCTGATTCCCTGGCAGTGATGTAACAGCAAGTATGGCCAAACTGAGCCCGAAAAGGAGTAAATGGGAAAAGGTGAGACCAGAAGTCAACATTACTTAACAGTTTGCAAGGTGTAAATTATGCTACCTTGGGGAAGCTTACAGCGTTTATGAAAATCACAGGTCTTTTCCACACTGTCACTAATTTGTCCAGTTTGTCTAGCTAAAAATGACCAAACCCATAGCTGCCAGTGGACAACTATAGGGTAAAAAAATTATCTGGAGCTCTTCCTCATCCCCCAGTCAACAGAAATTTGCCTAAAAATATTCAACATAGTTGCCAAGCTGATGGCAATTACTAATGGGCAAGCATAGGCTGAATAGCCCTAGGCATAGCTGGATCTTTCATGGCTGAAGCACAGTGGAAGAGGACAGTGGGCTGGCAATTAGCACTTGTGGAGCCCCTGCTTCAGTCACTGTGACGATGCTAGCCTTTCAGTCAACAACTGGTGTCATCAACCTACTGTTTTTCTTCAGCCCTTCAGATCCTGATAATTAGCACCCACACTGAAGCAAGGTTAACAGAGAGATATCACAGCTTTGCTATGTTTGGATGGTATGTGCTTGATTCTACAAGGAGTTTAACAGTATGATCCTGAGACTTTGAAGGATGTCCAGCAACAGAGCTGTCTGGGTAAAAAATACATGGTGATTTTGCTCAGAGCACTCACTTGACCACTAGGCTCACAGAGAATGGTAGCACAGTCGAGACTTGTCCTAAATCTCTCCAGGTCCTTCCAAAGAAAATCTGAGGGACGTCTGTGAAGCACTTTAGCATCTGCTGCCCAAACCTGCAAAGATCAAGCAGTCATTAAAGACCAAATGGCTCCTGGATATTTATACAATATAAGAACTCAGTAAAAACATTAGGTTTTCCTCTTCCTTTTTGACTTTTGTAACACTGGTCACCATTTGATCTGTGAAATCAAAGCTGAAAGAACTGTATTTCAAGACTTAGTTATAGTGATTATTTTCAAGTACCTCTCCTGTGGATTAACAGAGATTAGCAAAAGCTCATTTTTCAAGGTGTGATAGTAAATCCTGTTGGTTTTTTTTTGTCTGGCTTGCTGAGAATAAGATTAAAAATAGGCAGTTTCTTTTATTTTCTGAATTACCAGGGGCATTGGAAAGGATATGTGATATCAGCTTTAAAATTCCAGTCTCTGCTTGATTCTGGATTCCCTCTGTTAAAGGAGAAGCTGCCTCTGCTGGGGACTAGAAATTTTTTGTACTTTTATTCTTATACAAAAGATTTAACAACATTGTGCTTTTTAAAGGGAACACAATTATCTGTGACCTTTATCACTAACACAGTAGCAAAAGGACCCGCTATGAAAACATTTTTCTTACATAAGACAACCACAACAGGCTTTTGCAAATGGTGCTCCTACAGGATCTGGCATTTGCCATCTGTGAGAAAATGGCTTCAACCATTTCCTGGGAGTCAAAATAATTCTCATTCAATTTTAAAGGAGAAGTATCTTGAAAAAAAGTAAAGAGCTGTCTTCTAAAAGTGCTAACCATACAGCACTCTGCCAAGGTGTATTTGTGGCTTTTTCACACACATGTCCTAAGACAGAAGTGGCTATGGCTCTTCTGGGCCCCCGCCAGCTTGCATTTCCAGCTTTCTTCTAAGAGGGCTCACGCCGGGCTGCATTGACTTGCACTGAGCTTGGTGATGAAAATGGACTTTGCCTCCTTTTAGTCTGTGAGGCCTCAATTTTCATCCCCAAAAAAAGAAGCAAGCACTGGTGGTAAAAGAGACTTCAGGCCATCTTCCAACTATCTTATACTGGCATCTAACTTCAGTATTTTGCCCCTGTTGTTCTCACAGGGGGCTGGGGCCTGGAAGTCCTGCCTAGCTGGCTGTCTGACACAGACCCCATTGTCCACGAGTTTTAGATGCAAGAGTTGGCAGCCTGAATACGACCCTTTGAAATTAATAAACCAGCAGAAATTTTCTGCTTGCGCATACTGAAACAGAAGCTGTGGTGGATCTTCTACCTCAGTCAGTTGTTCACCCAAAAGCCCTTTAATGATAATGGGAACAGCAACCTTGTCAAAGACTGATCAGAGCACTTCAGAAAGGACTACCTTTTGCGGTGGGTGGGAATGGTTGGCGCATCAAAGCCAACTGAGAGGAAGCCATTTCTGGAGAGATCTGCAAGGTGTCTTGCAGCCAATCAAGCAGCCATCATCTTTACCCAGTACAGCATCTTTACCCAGCAGGCTGTGCCTGCTCTGAGTGTGGGTACATCCCAGAGGTTGCTGGAGGCCGCGTGCAGACACCAGCTGGCATTCCTCAGCTACGCCCACAACTGAGCCTTGGTCACATTTAGTTCACACGTTCAAGCCTTTTTCATTACCATGGATATCAGATGCATATATTTGTTGTTTTCTATTTAAAGCTTTTCTGGGGTATGATGAAGTCATCTGACTCTTTGCATCTTAGCTCCTACCTACCTCTCTAACTCTTATTCAAACTGGCAAAAAGATATATCTAAACTAGCTGGAGGGGAAGTAATTTTTGAAGAGCAGCAGCCCATGCACTGAATTTTTAACGTATAGTTCTGGCACAGCATCAAAGGAGAGCACATCGTTATTTTTCTTTTACAGAATAGGAAACTAAGGCACACAGTGTCATCATTTTGCCTAAAGTCATTCAAGGCAAAACCAGGAACAGAGACCCATTGCCAGAACAATGGTTCATGGCTTTCTCCGCTGGATAACAGCTGTCCTCAGACAGTGGCCACAGTCTGGAAAGCAACATCATTTTTCTTTTTATTTTCAGTTGAGACCCTGCTACAAGGAGACCTCAGATTATACACAAAACCATATTAATTGCTTCAGTAGCAACACATAAAACTCATTTCCTTTCCAGTTCTATTATTTGTGGGTTTCCAATCCAAGGTTCACACCTTCTGTTGGCAAACACTGGCACAGCCCAATATTCTGACAGTATGTGGAGCTTTTTATGGGAGCAATGGTTGGAAAAAGGAATGTATCAAACAAGGACCTTCCAGGATAGCTTCCCAATGCTGGGCAACACAAACTGCTGGATGTGTCATGCAAATGCCAGGTTTGTACCTATGATGGATATTAGCAGCTTCTTCTGAATTCATCATTATTTATGAGTGTTAGCTCTTCTAAAAATACAGACTTAGGTTTGACTCTATACAATTAGGCTAAGCGTGTCTCCTAGTCTGCCAGCTGAGAAAAGGCACTCAAAACCCCAACACTCACTGTCACGGTGGAGTTGGGCCCCATCCTCGTCTCGGGGGGGAACTGAAATACAGCTACAGGTTGACCTTGGATGTCCTGCTTCAAGAGATAATCCCCAATGCTTTCCTCTTTTTCAGGGGCACAGTTCAGGATCTTTACAAAATAACCGCCTGGATCAACTTCAGCAATTTTCAAATTTCCAATAGCACTGAAAGAACAGAAGTTGATTTGAAAGTGTAAAAGCATTGCTTAATTGAAAAAAAAAAACCAGAACATGTATTTCCTTATAACAACTACCCAAGATGTCAGTAATTAATGGTAAGTAAACGTACCATAGGCAGAATATTTACAGCACTGCCATTCTACTTTTTATGCATTACCTTTCATTTGCATTCAAGTTAGTATACTCTATTTCTCTTCCACACTTAGGTAGCATCCCCTACCATCAGAAATTAAAAGTTTTTTGTGGGGCAAAAAGTCATCAGTATACCATTTGAATTTGTTTTTGTCTAAACCTATATAGGCCACAACCTCTAAGGCTGCCTTGGGTATTTAGCCTAGTATGATTAGTGGGAGTTGTGTAGCTGACTCCCTTCATAAATTTAGAAAATTCCTCCCTTCCACCAGTATACCTTTCTCCTCCTGCCTCTCATTGGCTTTTTCCTTCCTGGAAAAAGACAAATCTTCATTACTAGCAGTTTCTTATTAACTCGGAGAGACTCCATGCTACAAGACTGAGATTTCATCCCTCCCTTGTTTCAGAATCACAGCAAAGCAGGGTCTGTTTTGCATCTGCAGTAAGATCAGGGACTCCTTGCGTGAACAGGGGAACACTCTATCTCCCTTAAGCACTGGAAAACAAATTTATCACTTGAGTGTTTCTTTAAGTAGCTCACATGTCAAGGGAGCACTTTTAAACCCTCAGTCCCAGACTGTAATACTCATCATAGGTCTTATTAGGCAGGTTGTGAATGAAATGTAAGAATCATTCAGCTTTTGATGCGGCATCTACTGCAATAAATTTCATTATTTAGTACTGGTGCAGTGTCTTGTCTGTCTTCTGTGTGTGTAATGCTTTTGCCCTTGCCACATTCATCTTGTTCTAGTAAGTTTAAGTCATAGACCTCTGTGTGTATACTCAAGGCTGACCCAACAGCCCAGACAGCCTATGTGCTTGCTTAACTTAGCCAAATCCTCGTTGACAGTGTGACAAATACTGCCCACCCACCCCAAATAATTCAGCTGTGTGGTGTAGCAGTGAGTCACACTTGCTCACGACAGCCAGGCTGCCTCCAGGCTGCCGCTGGCATTGATAGATTTGGAAGCAGAGCCGTGGGGGACTGCCCCCTCCCTGGCCAGAGAAGACACACGTAGCGATTGTATCGCTCGGCTGCCTCTCCTCTGCCTTCCTGCAAACTTTCGGAACTCCAGAGCGTCCCTCCTCCCACTCAGTCCTGGTCTATTTATGCTTCACATCCCCAAGGAGAGACTTGGAGACAGCTTTACCAGAGATGCAGAGCCTTGGAGGGCCTTTGGCAGCACAGCCAGGCTGAGGGGTTCCTCACCTTCAGACTCTCCTCTCTTCTGGCTGCTTGCTTTCATCTGGCTGCCAGTTTGGCACGTTTCTCCTTTCTCCCTGCTCATAGGACCACACCGTAAGGTGGATCGCTGAAATAACCCAGTGTAAAAGGTTTTGGGGGGACATTAGTTTAACCTGAGGTTTTTTTGTCAGTCTCTGCAAGCTGTCGTATTAGTGCAGCTGAAGGGATGGCCAGCTGTGCTTAAAATCTTTGCAAACCGCTGATGCAGAGAATGATCCTTCGGGATCCCTTGGTTTGTAAGTCATCATTTACACATGCAGTCCACGTGCAGATGTAAATACTGCAACTCAAATCCACAGTTGCTTTCTACATATATCACTACAGTCCCAGAGCTCCAGCAGTAGCCTAGGACTCCACTGGCCTCTAAAACCGGAACGACACCAGCAACAAAGAGAAATCCTGACATTTTTACCCTCTGGAAGGGTGTAGAGCCGGTTAAGTCAATGGGAGAAGACTTTTAAACCATACAGAAGGCAAAGATCTTCCTGATCTCCCACTTCTCTCTATCTGTGCAAGGAAAATGAAGGAGAAGGTTTGGGTGCCAAAACATATCTAGGAGGAGGACAGAGGAAAAAGCAGATGGGGAAAGAGACCTCCTAAAATGGTCTTAAAACATTTTTATGATGTAACACTGTAAACAGCAGAATCCTGGTTGATAATGGAGTGAATAATGAGGCTCTAGGGTAGCGTGACTTTCCCTAAAGAAGACCTCAGGTTGAACCTAGTGAAGCCAGGGAGACTTGGTGACATAAAACGGGGCTGACAGGAGCTTTTGATACAACACACAGGACTGTTAAAGGAGCAAATGATACAACATGGGAATTTGGTGTTGGAAGCTACTGAAGCATGCAACGTAGAGCTGCCAGCTTGTGTCCAGGCAATCTACTGCCTCACAGCCATGATGGCTGAAGGAAAAGGTCGGATCTAAAGCTGCAAGGGTTAAACAGCAAGGTTAGCTCAACCATGCCTAAGGGTGAACTGAATCGGGCAAGAGCTGTTAGTGATAAAGAATCACAGAATCATAGAATTGCCTAGGTTGGAAGGGACCTTGAAGATCATCAAGTCCAACCATCAGCCTAACACCAAGAAGATGGGCTTGATCATCCTTCAATCTCAAATGATTGTGAACCAATTGGGCACTCTCCTGTGCCAGCTCAGAGACCGCAGTACTTTTGATGGGTGTGGGATGGGAATGCACCATCATGCAATTCTCCTTCCAGGCATGAAAATACAGCCTCCTTCTGTGGACAACTCCCAGTATCCAGAAGACCCTAGGTGGAGCTGTTAGATCTCCATGATCCAGCCCTCGGTGGGATTTCCAAAGTAAAGGTTCTCTGGCATCTCCCTTTTCTTCCTGGGAGAAGCCACCAACTGGTCCCCTGAGTCAGCCTGGGATTAACAGCAATCTTTATTCTCTGCCCGTACGTCCCAAACAGAGCGTCTAAATCAAGAGACCCTTTTTTGTTAACACATGTAAATACGAAAAAAAAAAACCCTTAAGAACCACTGTCTGTTTTTCATACAGGCATGGAGTCTGCACATAGCAAAAGAGAGAGAAGTGGTAGAAAAGGAGGAAGGAAGGAGAGCAGGCAGGTCCTCACCCAACACCAGGTGCCTTGACTCCACTCACCACAAAACTTCAGGGCAGATATCATTCTCCTCACTACTTATAAGAGAAAGTGAAGCTCTCTCACACACTCCCTTACACTCTTTCCTGCTCTTTTCCTCAGAGACTTCTTTCTTTAGTCAGTCATCTTTGCTGTATGTTTCTTTACATCATAATTGAATGATCTTCCAGATTTTGGGGGATCCCTTTGTCAGAGGAATTCCTGAAGATATAGCCCCTATTTGATGAAATTCAGAGTGACTAAATTAACACAGGACTGACTAAAGATAAGATTCTTTGTTTGAATGGGAAATCCTGTTTTACCAGCAACTATTTTTAAGGAACCCCACAATAAAATGTGTATGCTTGTTCCTTCACGTTACGGTATGCTATTTTCTGCCAAACAAAACACTGAATTTATGAATGTCACAACCTATATGTATGTCTCATTTGGAATTTGGACCTTAGCCTGCACATTTCTTACCCTTAACCTTAAAAATCCCAAATGTATAGGCCCCATTTGCACTAATTTCCCAAAGCCATTTGGTTTTGCACTCTCTCTAAGTGTATATGCAGCTCTTAGTCCCATGCCCAAGCCCTACACGTAACAGCAGGGAGGGACCTGGTGGGGAAAGTGAGACCTGCAGGATTTCTTTAACAACTTGTATAGCCAGCTAGTTGCTGGATGTCAACACACTTCTGTGAGTTTAAATGAGGGAATAACTTCTCTAAGGAGATGTTCACTGAAGTCTTCAAAGCTTTTTTTAGCAAGTCAGTTTACCTTTCAAAATAGTGAACCAGCTCCTGTAACACAGAAGCTAAAGTGCAGGGGGAAAAGTCAGTGTGTGTTGGTGCTGTAGTTTTTTCTACTATGTGCTAATATTCTCTGGTGGAACAGAATCCAAAGTTTTCTACAATGTACATAGCACTGCACATTGCAGAGGGGAGAAAAAAAGTCAGTGCTCTTGGTAGCATGGGGTGTACCAGCCATGGACTTATGACCTGCCAATTAGGAGGCTCCTCTATGAGCTGACAGAGGTAGCAATAAGGCGTTTTAACTATAAAACACACAGAGAATTCAAGTCTTTCTAAGCTCCTAAGTCTTTAGGAAAGTCACAGATTGATACTATTATTGCGTTGGGAAAGACTTACCTCCAGAAGTACCAATCTATTTATTTGTACGCAAACAGATTTAACTATACTAGAGGGACAGGACAGGAAAAGTCCTGGGAGAAGGCTCAGTTCCCTCTTTGTGAAAGGCTGTGAAATGTTGTGTACCTAGTAACTGTACGCAACTGTAGGCCTGAAATGCCAAGGTTCAGGGGAGATCCTGAGTGCTTTGCAGATCAGGGCCTTAACTTAACTTATCCTTAGTATGTAGCACATGCATTTAGTACAAACCAGATATTGATGATTTTCAATAGGCATGCATAAAATTTCAAGTATCAGTTTCTATTTTTCTTGTTTTCTGCAAAACAGACACCCCAAATACAGCAGATTTAACACTGCTTAGGTGCAAAAGTCAGGGAAATGTTTAGGGCGACATTCACATGGAACAGACACTATGACTGTCTCTAAGCAACAGTGCCAGGACACCTGTGACAATACTATCACTCTCCTTGCAGACAGCTGATAGCTGAAAATTCTAATGCAGTGAATCCTGATGCTGCTGAAAATCCTGATGCCACTGAAAATCCTGACAGCTCAACTCCCATCCATTTCTCAGTATGACATTAGTTAACAATCTAATTAAACATATAACCTTCAAGATGCTCTAAGCATGTTCACATATTCTCAAAAGCAAATGGTTGTAAATTAAACTTGATTATAAATAATAAAACCAAAATCCTAGTTGGCCAAACCCACATGTTTCTACTAAGTTTTTATATACTTGTATTGTGGCTTCACAACAAATCAGATCCAGCCATACTACTCATCAATTCTCTATAGGAATATTATCAAATTAGTTGTTCAAACTGTGTACACTCAAAGGCTGTTGTATAATGCAATAGCAAATTTAAACATCGGGTATTGTGTACTACAATGTAGTTTTATTTATTTAACGTGTATAACAAGAAAAGGTATAGTTTAAATTCAAATCGAGTGGAGTAAAAAAAACCCAAACTACTAGCGTGCTGGCATGGTGGAATACCATACTAGTAATGAATCAAATGAGAATTAAAAGAATTGCTTAATTTATGCATTTTAAAAGTTTAACCACACACAGAGCGAACTGTCATAGCCTTTTGCTCTTTATCTTCAACAATTAGCAGAGCTAATGACTTCTTTTGCTTTCTGTATGAGACAAGATATGATTCAATCCCCACTGGAAAACAGTTCACGTAATACAAGCAAATGCATAAAGGGGAAGGTGATCTCTTTTATCTCCTAATGTTTATCTAGAGTTATTCTCTTCAAGCCCAGTCAAACAGTATGGCCTATCTCATTATTTGGAAACAGCTTTAGAGGTCTGAAAACAACTGGAGCTTTCATGCTGGCTTTCAAAGGTATCTTTTCATGGTTCTCCCTATAATGTCCCGAGAATTACACAGATCTCTTTATGGAAACATATGCAAGGAGCACCATGGGTTTACAAAGACTAAGTCCATGAGAAAAATGCATATAAAGTCCAAAGAATTGCAAAATGAATGAGAGCAGGGAGACCAGCAGGCATCAAAGAGCTGGGAGTCAGGAAAGCGTTTGATAAAGTGCCTCTCACAGTATTATCTCCCATTGGTTTAGACATAAATACTGTCACAGGAACTGTCTGAAGGACTGCAAACAAGGAATAATAATAGACAAGGGGGTTGCATCTCATATGTTCCCTATAGGGACAACTGGTAGCTCTCATTTCACCGAGCATCTCCACTTGTGATGTGCAAGGGGGAATAAAACAGCTGGTTAATAAAAATGTAGATAACATTAAGGTGAGAGGAGAGGGTAGGGGAACACAAATGAGAGCAAGAGAAATGTTACAAAGAGCCCTAGAGAGCTTAGAAATATGGACAGAAAATAAGTGAGATGCAGCTCTTGCAAAATGGTACACTCATTTATCAGGGGGGGAAATAGCATTCACTGGAGGGAAAAGTATAGAAAGCAATAACATTGAAAGAAGGCTAGGAGGAAGCCAATGATGCATTTGCAATTTGACAGAACAAAAAAGGCTGTTGCAATTTTATGGCACTGTCCTTGCGGAGCACAGAGTTCCCTTTGTGCAGCTGTGGAGAGGGAAAGCTGGAAATACCGATCCTGATGTTCACATGCACCAGTGCCCGGTGAGACCAGGCTTCACTGACTATAAGAAAATTCATCCTAGGAGTAAATGCAGGTAGATAGAGTTCTCCCACTTCTCATAGAGGCAACACAGAGTTCATCCACTCCTCACATCTTGGCCTGAGGCACCAAACATTCAACCTCATCCAGAATGCTTTGTTTTGTTTTAAGTACTACTCTGCTAGAAACTCTGGATTTAGGCTGGCATGAGACCAGAGAAAAATGTACTGCGTTCATTTTAGGGCATCTCATTGCCAGAAAAATATTGACAATTAACAGGGGATTATAGAAGGGTACAAAAGTGATGAGAGTTCCAGGGGTGGGGGGGGAGTAAAAGAGCTAAAATGCTTGGCTTTAAAGGATAATCACAGGGACAGGTGATACCAGAAGGTAGGCAGAAAATCCCAAAAAGGCAAAGGCCTCGTGCAGCTGATCTATCACCAATGAAATATCATTGTGAAAGGAGAAATGTAGGTTGAGTATTGTGAAAGCAACCTTAGCAATAAGCACGTGCAGGCCTATCCACTGAACAACGCAGTAGGAAGTAGTCTGTAGCAGACAGTGCCCACATAGGGACTAGCCTTAAAACTGGAGTTGTCAGCTGTTGTCATTTCTCTGACGGAGACAGATTCAAGAGAACTGAAACCATCTGAGGATCTGTTTTGATAGGTCTTTCCCACCTTTAGGGTATGTGAAGCTAAATTAAGGATGGGAAATGCCTTTTTGGGACAACTAGCTCAGCTAGGAGACAAAACTTTATATTTTAATGGGATTTCTAGTTGTTTGTAAACCACATACACTCCTTTGGCTGTCTGTCACTGCCTCAAATAGGTTCATGCAGCCCACATGGTGGGACCCTCTGAAATCCCCTGCAATATAAGTTCTATTCTTGGATTCAAAATTAGGTGGGATCAATTGAAGACAAGGCCAAACCACCCATGAGGTACCATGTTTCTGCTCCTTTTATGGACTACCTTCACAAGTGTCCTGGTTTGAGGTAAACAGGACCAATTTTGTTCAGTAGCTTTACTTTTTACCTAGGCCTCTTCTAACTACTGAAATTAACAGCATATTGTGCAGACACTGTTTGCTCTCAGAGTGATAAGACCTGTTTATACCTGATGCCAGGCATGGTATGCAGAGAGGCTCTTGCTATACTTATTGCTATAACACCCAAGGCAGCTAACTTTGTTATTTGCCCCGTTGGAGGGTTGGAAGTGGAAAAGGGTAGAGGGGTCGTACCTGCGGGGAGGAGTGGACAGGACAGGTGACCCAAAACTGACCAGAGTATTGCATCCCATCTGCCTCATGCTCGGTATAAAAGCTGAGGGATCAAAGGGTCAGCTCTCTTTCTTCTATGGCCAGCGTCTGAGGAGGACTCTCTCTGTTCGTCTGCCTTTGATCCCAATCCTGAATTCAGATCCAGAATCTAGTTCCCATCCATCACTGAGTCCAGTCTGGGACTTCCCCAGTGCCAGCCGGTAATGTGATTGTCATTCTGGGAGCTTCATATGGTTTTGTGTATATTTCATTATTTCCTTTTTATTTTATTATTAATTTTTCATGAAAGTAGTTTAGTTCCTCCCAAACTCATAACACACTCTCTCTCTCTCCTCTGCCTCTCTTTGTTTGTGAAGACAGGTAGAGGGGAGCATCTGTCCCTTGCCCAGTGGCTGGTTCGGCCCAAACCACGACAACAAGGGAGGTATCTTTTTTTATTTGTATTAGCAAACATTGAAAGGGACATGGCAAATAAAGGGTGATTTATCCTGTCTGAGGGTGAAGTCCAATTTGGGGGCAGCTGTCCCCAAAGCAATAAGTGAGATCCTTACATTTCAAAGCCTTTGATGTTCTCCAATATCCTCCTGGATAATGACTCTGTCTCTTATCAAGGGTTTGCTTGTGTTTCATAGCTCCTCTAAAGGGGATACTGCAGCAAACAGCATCTCTTCCCTACAAAAAAAAACCTGAAGGAAAGCCTCAACTGTTCATGTACCTGGATGGAGACTTCTGGTAGTCCGCATAAGCAGAATGTGTCTTTCCATGATTCTCCATGCATCCAAGGCTCTGGGCAATCTTCCTTGAGTCAGTAAACAAAGGGCTGAAATGATTCTGGCGTTGTCCTGACACCATCGTTGAAAGGCTAAGGTTTCTTGATGGAGCAGAGTTCCAGTTTGGAATTTCAATACTATCTTTGGGTTGAGCTGATGAGTAAGCAAAAGACAAAGACACTGAGCTATGCAATATTAACAGAAAGACAAATTATGAGAAACAAATCTTTTTTTTTTGGTAACAAAAATGGAACATTTAATTTCCTCTTTGCCTCTAATTGCAAAGCAGTGCTTAGCAAATGCTCATCTCAAAGTGTTAAACCTACGGCTATAAAATAGAGTACAGCTGGTAAACTGAGTATTTTCTTACTGACATGTAGATTTATTACCTCATTGGAATTACCTTGGGTAACAAAAAACCAATAAATTATGCCATCAGTGGTATAATTGTCATCCTGCAATCTCAGTGCTGTTAGACAGCATAGTATCAGCTGTGAGCAGATAATGAATACATCAAGGCTCCCTTTCAATTACAAAATGAAAGTGATAACAACTCCTAATCCCCTTTTTGTTCCCCTCTTCAAATATAAGTGTTCAAGAGATACTATGCAGGCCTCCCCATCCTGGCAAAGGCAGGGAGAACCAGAGAGAGGGAACATGCCCAGTGAACCTATCTTTCACCAGGAAAACTTCTCTCATCTCTCACACCAAAGTCTCCTCAACAAACTAAATCCTTTTCAGTGCCTGTTTCTCAGACTACACATTTGAGATTTCCTTCAATATTTTACGTTGAGTATTGTAGGAGACTCACTCCACCAGGCAATGTCTCTCTAACCAGATCTGGTGGGGCAGCCTAAATTTTAGGGGGAAGATGCATCCCTCAGCTCATCTTCGCTCTGAAACGATTGGAGCACAAATCAGCTTTGCTTGGATGAGTGTCTGGGTCAGACAGCATCACTGCAATGCAGATTAGCCTCACCAGCTCCCTGGGAGTGTTGTCTGCGGTGCTACTTTTCTCCATATGAGTTTGTGGGGATTTTTTTAATTACAAAACCCAGAGTGTTAGAAATTCTCTAGTCCCTTCTCCTTGTGTATTTCATCATGGCATGGTGATGGCACAGCATCAGACGTGTTTCCAGCGTCATTTGTAATCCCTTCCCTTGGGGTACCCAGGGAAGCACCACTCCAGCCCTGGGACAGCGATGCTTGTTCACCTGCCTGTGTTAAACTAGCAGTTAGTGGCAGGCAAGTGTAACAGCACAGCGGTAATACGGTGGTGAAACGCTACAATGCGAGCAGTCTAAAGAGAAATCTACAGCTGGCATACAGCTTAACGGTGTGTGACTTTGGCTGAGGATGAACTGAACTAGGAAACATTAAAGAGCGGCCTTTGGGCTTTTGGTAGCAGAGAAACAGCACAAGAGGCAAGGAGCTCCCTAAGCCAGGAACTAGAAACGCTGGGCTTTGTTTTTCTGGGCTGGAGCCTTTGCTAGATCAAACACTCGGAGTGGCAGCCGAACTGGCAGCCGCAGGGTGAACAGACTGTGTTGAAGCTGCTTTTCACTGATGTGTCAACAAGCCAGTCTGTTCCCGAGATCAGACCGATGGTTGCTTTTGCTGTTGCTAGGATCTGGCATCCTTAAAAGGGGCTTTTGGGGAACCTCTAGGAGGGGCCCTGACACTGTTGAAATTCAGTGGGATCCCTTAAGCTCCTTTGGAAACTGCGGTCTAAATGGTGGTAGTGCTCCACAGTCAGCAGGGAAAAATGCTGTAGGGGAATCCTCCAGGAAAGCATCTCTCCGGCAGGCAAAGTCACCTCTCCTGGGCAGACAAAGTCACCTCTCCTGTGGCACCCTGAACTCAAGGAAACCACATGTCCGTCAGTCATTAAGCTGCCTTAAGTAGTTCACCCTGGGGCAACAGCTCTGCCCTTTAGGCTCTCCTTTTTTTCTTCTTTTGTGCCATTTTGCTGTGTCATGCCACAGCAAGGGCCATCTATACCCCAAAATTTGTAGTGGAGCACTTAGAAAGCTCTCCTAAGAGAGAGGAGGCTCTGAGTTCAAACTCACCATATCCAAATCAGGTCAATGATTCAAATCTGTTTTACACTTAGGTGGCTGGATTAACTTCCAGGCAATAGTGTGGAGAGGAGAAGGGGTCTGTCAACAAATGCCACTGTCTAACATGCTTCATTGTTCACTGATACACATGTGAGAACAGGAGGGAAAGACTTGAGGCTAGTGGCTAGCTCATGCTCCAAAGGGTAGTACAGCAGAGGCCCACTGCTTTCCACATATTTTCTCCATATTTTCTCATATATATAAACATGCCCTAACTGGTCTAGTGGAATGTATCCCTGCCCATGCCAGGGGGGTTGGAAATAGATGATCTTTAAGGTCCCTTACAACCTAAACCATGCTATGATTCTATGATTAACTAAAAACACAACTGGGAGGACAGATAGACAAATGTGAGCATGCACACACACACAGATAGGTCACATCAGACCCTTTTCCCTAGAAGATCAGGCCATTAAAACATTTTCACACCTTCTTTTTCCATTCAGACACCTGTTTATGGCAGGAGGACTTACACTCCTTTGGGACAGCAGACAGATTGGGGTCTTTCATTGTTTTCTAATACCTGGGGTGAAATCCGTCTCAATTCATCAATGCTTTGGAGATGATCAACATTGCACCTTTGGAAAAGGAACATCACCCTCTCCCAACCCTGGGGCAGACAAGTGCTGCTAGAATAAGCTGCAGCTGCTCCCTCCCAAGCTCTGCATTACAGCGTTTCACCAAAGCTAAGTGTTTTGATTTGGTTCAATAGGCAGGAATGAAAAATTTCAACTGAAGAATGTCCAAGCATTTTGTTTAGGTCAAATGAAACGCCTCGACCTTTCCAAACGTGCTGTTCCCCCAGCAGCTGAATTAATGAAGCCTGGTTTCTAATGACTTTTCCCCTTCATTCTGCTTCCCCATCCCCCTGCCCTGGCATCATGTGGGTTCTCTGATGGCTGATAAATGGGAAGGAGGGAAGGACATACCAACCTTTTCTTCAATAGGACAACTAACAGTATCTCTCATGCCTGACCATCAATTTTCAGAAAACCTGTAGGACTTCATCCCTGAGGACACTATCCCCATGTCAGCCTGAGAGGGAGGAACTGGTGCATGTATTCCAAAGAATGAGGTTAGAAAAATGGGTGCATATGCACACAGACCAGTAGCTACGTACCACAAGAATAAAAAATCCAATTTTTTTTTTTCCCCCAACCCAAAATGTCAGTGTTTCCATTTTTATCATAGTGCAAGTCTAAACCAAATGCCAAAACATCAGAATTTCCCACTGACTAGAAACTCTAGTCATAACTGTGTTTCAAGAGCTGTGCTGCATCCCCTTTTTCACAGGATGTTGAGCAAACCCCCTAATATGATTGGCACCATTGCTCTGGTCTGTGTTGAAGTAACTAAAGGGCATTTTAAAATCTTTGGGGACAAATATGCTCTGCTTCACTGCAGAGGCAAGTAACAGAGATATTTCCTCCTTCTCTCATGAGCCTCCCTCGCACAGAGCAGCACTCGCACAAATCCTCACCCAGCACCAGTTTCTTCTTGGACTTGCCATGTCTTTCTGTAGGAGCCCAAAAGATCCGGTGGCCATATGCAAAGCCTGGGCCTTTGCCCCATCAGCAGCACCCTGCTGCAAGACTGCTGGTGTCATTGCTCTCTGTCTCACAAAGCAACACTGGAGAAAATGACATGGGGAGGGAGGCAGAGGGTGCAGAACCTCTGCTGGCATGTGGGCTGCTCTCAGCCCTGACTGTGATTTGGAAACAATCACAACCCCTGTAACAGGGAAGAGCTGGATGCTCACTGTTCAGCAATTTATTCTGGGCCAGTGACAGCCCGCAGAACATGTACACGCATCTTTCCACAAACCTCCTCCAGGCATCTACGCACTGCTTGGTGCACAGTTGCAGATTTTTCTACGTGGGAAAGCTAAGCCTACTATAACATAAGGCATGAAAATAAAAGGTTCTTATTACATATGGAGTCCTTATTGCGGCTACACCTGTTATGAAACACGAGGAAATAACAACTCTTAGTCCAGAGAGCGCAGGCATATTGTCTACCACCTAAGGCCTCACCTGCCACTCTCATGTGTGGAGACATGATCAGTCCCAGCCCAAAAGTGGGATGTGAAATGGCATGTGGGCTGCTCCATTCCACTAGTTGAAATACAACCAAAGCCTCTTCTCAAGCTATGAAGTTATATTTTCATACTCTGTTCATATGGACAAATAAAGGGCTGTGTTTTTCTGTCCTAAATACAAAGCAGTTGAGTCTCTAGAGGCTTACCTATGGCTTTCCTTTGCGAAGCCTGAGTTAGGCCAGAAGATTGTGCCAGACTGAGCATCTCTGTGGTCCCCATGACAGAGGCAGGATGAGACAAACTCACAAAGGACATGTCTGTAGAATATGTTGACCCATCTGCTGTGGAGCTTGGAGTGATGGAGCCTGTGACCAATAGCTCAGAAGACAGCTGGGAGGATGTCGTCTCTGTGCTGTATGAAAAAAATGACCCTGTCTTTAAAGCCAGATCAAAGCATACACTGGTATCTTCATCTACTAAATAAATAACTAAGTGAGAATAGGATCTTATATGGGGACAAGTCATATCAATGTTAACCCAGAGAATGATATCTGAACCTCTTCCTCATTTAAAAGTGGGCACAGTTCTAGCTGAGCAATACTGCATTGCAATACAGCCAACAAACCTATCTTCAGGTCTGAGCAATATGCTTGTACTGTCTAATGTGTCTGCATGCTGGGTTGACTATTTGCCACATCTTGCCATCTGAGCAGGCCCATATCTATGACAAGACCTTTGCATTTTTGTAGGCTACCTAAGCTGCCAGGTTGTGGGGAGTTTTGGCTGAAATCTGTAACTCTAATTGTCTTCTGCATGCCACCATGGGCAGGAGCAGACAAGAGTTGAGCATGTAGTGCCTGCTCCCTGGGCCAGATGAACCTAAGCCAGTTCCCATCTGGAAGCACCTTGCCAAGTCAGCACAGCACCACCTCCTAACTAATATACTCGCTTATCATAACACAGCTATGCAGGTTTTGGACCAGAGTTGGCTTATATCCATCCTGCTGGAAGCACAGACAGAGGGATTTGGATTTATCTGCAATTTTTTTAACCTAGATATGCTCCTAGGTGCCAACCATGGGGACTGCTCCCTTAGAAGGATGACTAGACAGTGGTTTGAGAGGCTCCTGATAATTTGACAGTGCAGCTAGCCCACAGGGCCATGGGGTTTGCAAACATCTTCCACCACAATCTTACAAGAATTCCCAAGTTCCCCCTATTAAGTCCTTCAGAAGAAAGTCTTTATCCTTCTCTTGAAGTTAAATAATTACGTGATTCATTTTATGTCATTCAGGGGACCTTGCAGAATTCCTTACTATGGCACTGAGAGTGGCTGCTGCACAGTCAGGACAGCAAGAGAGGTTTAGGGAAGGGAGAAGATGAAGTATGGTGTTCTCCTTCACCCAGCCTTGCCTCACAGGACAGAATGTGGGGGCTCTTCCAACAGCCTAAAAAGGGTGTGAGCTGCATGTTTTGTGAGGACAGTATGCTGCCCAAGCAAGAGCACTGTTCTCTGAAGCATAATTTCTCTGTTCCACTCAAGGCATCAGTCCTTTGCGTCACCTCTCTGATGGGCTATGCCATTGCAACTCCATAAGCCCTATGCAGCCATTGAAAACATGAAAGCATTTAACTATCAGAGACAAGTAAGTCAACTTATGCACTTTTTTAAGGAACATATGTGATTAAAGACAATGTGCCTGTAAACGCAGATGCACCCCTTGCACACGTACAGCTACTGGTACTCTTGGGATTTCCCTGGATCTGCACTATGAAACAGGACAGCAGAAAAAGAGCCACAGTTCATGTGATATTGACACGTATAGGACTTTTTTAATTAGAAAACTCAAAGCTTAGCAGCATCTGTTGAATACCTCAAAGGAAGAAAAAGTGTGCGTGTATTCATCCTTGTAAATATTCCCAAGAACACTATTTTCAGTTGTGGCAACACAGCTGAGGCTGACCTCAAGCTGGTGGCTTTTAGGCCGCATTGGCAGGAAAAGAGCTTCCTTCCCAAGCAGCTGGCTTTCATCTGGGCGGATACACTTGGTCAGGCCGTTTATTTTATGAACTCCACCTGCATGTATGTACCTATGCCTCTCTGTCTATGTGGGCGGGTACAGCTGAGTGTTTGCTGGACGTTGAAGAATTTCAAAATGAACATAATTACTTCCTGCTTGCAGCTATGGTGATACAAGTCCAGAGCAATTTCAATAACTTTGGTGAAATTACTTGTGGGTTTATATAGGTGTCAGTGAGAGCACAGCTGAGCCCAGAGCAAGGCTCTTCTGAGTGCCAGCTTCTAGAAAACATTGAAAGAGACTGGCAACTTGATTCTAATACCTCACAAAACCCTGCTTCTGCAATGGATGTCATCCACAAGCATTGTGCATTAAGCTATATTACAAATTCTAAAGTATGTGTAAGTTTGTTGCAGTCTTCATACTGGATACAACAAGAGGATGTTAAGATGTCCACGCCATCCTGCCATTGCTTAGAGTACAAAGCTCAATGCCTGCAGTACATGTTGTGATTAAACAGAGGAGTGGACCAAAGTCTCCCTTCTGTTAGAGGAGGCAGCTAATGACAGCAGTAGTACTGGGGATGACGCATCATAGCCAAAACCGCTCAAATTTGTTTTCCACATCTCTGCAGTTTCCAGTCAGAAAGGCAAAAGATGAGCCTGTGTTGATTAAAAAGGCTGGGGAGCTCTTTAGTTTATCAACTAGAAAATGGCTCCAGCAGACAGAAAAGCATAAGCTATGTGGCTTACTTTATATAATATATAAATTATATTTATAATGTTATGTTAATTGCATTATGTTTTGCTACATTATGTTATGATATATAATCTATTTTATTTTGTGATTTTATGTGTGTATGCATACAGATACCTATATAGATATATATATGTGAACAAATGAATGGTTAGCAGGATTCAGTAGGCCATGCACTACTGCATGAAATCAACAAGTTATGTCAGTGTAAAACACACCATTTCTGAAAGGGAGATCAGATCACTGAAGCAGGTTTATGTTAGAGAATTTGTTCTTTGCTCCTCTAGACTTTCTAATCAAAAGAGATCAGACGGGCCTATGTTTACTGATGTATACACAGCCCTTACATTTTCCTTCAAGTTATCCATTCCTTCAACAGGACCTTTAATTTTGTGGGGTTCAGCACCACAGCTGGTTAGTAACCCCCTTCCCACCACTGTAGTTTGCAGTACTCAAGCACATGCAGTTTCGAACCACAGGGCGAAGGAAGAGCAGAACTGCACCAGTGAAACTCGGGCCTACTCCAGGAACACGCAACACAGTTCAGCTACTGACTGCTAGGTGGAACCTGAGCAAACAGTTCTTGTTAAGTGGAGAGAGAAAGCAGAATGAAAATTGGCATGGTCACTTCAGTAATTTCTCTCACAACTGTTCTTCCTCCGCCTTTTCCAGGCACAGCCCTTCCAGCAGGTGCTTGTGTCTGTCTTGCTTTGCTCTAAGAGAAGGAAGCAATTGTCTTTAATGTTATATGTGCAGGGGAACAAAATAAGGCGGTACGGACCTGGGTTAGGAGGCTGGGTATGAGCTTCAGCAGTATCAGGTGATGGAGGTAAAGGCCCCCTTGAGTTCAGTCAGGAGTAGCCCAGAGACAGATGGGAAGAGGTTGGGTTGGCAAGTCTACATAGGCTGCTTTGCCTTGGGTGAGTTTCCATGAGTCCCAAACAAAGGATTTCTGGTAATTCAGTATGCAGGGGACTGGAAGTTGGCTTGGAAGAATACAAGGAAGAAGCTAAGAGGGCTGGCTGGGGCCTTTCTGGGCTTTACAAAACTACTTCCCCCAAAGGGAACACGTATTAACAAAGGTCCCACAAAGCAGAGCCTCTTTAACTGAGCGGGGAAGGCAAAGAGAGTATGGCAAAGAGAGTACAGCAAAGAGTAAGAGTGATAGTACACATAGTACTGGAATTAAAATTGCTGGGCTGGTGCAAGATGGAAGCCTGAGAAAACAGGGGATCCGATGCAAGCTCTACCACATAGGGTCATGGGTACTTCTGAAACAAACACAGACAAAAGAGCCAACAGCGTGTGAACAGCATGCTCTTCCCTAGGAGGTTAGACAGGGTAACAATGGGGCTCTCCAGAAAGGAAGAACTGGTAGGAACTTGGGAGGCAAAATTGTGTCTAGCACTTGTGGGTTTTCAGTGGCTTTTTGAACAACATGACAAAGAAATGCTATGTCATATTCTTTCAGTGATGCCTTTACAAACCTGATATTGTTTTTCCTGAGCTAAAGGGCTAATTATTTGTGAAAGGATGGTAGCACAGACCTTTCTTTGTCTACTCTAAAACTCAAAAAATCTGGGATATGACTATTCAAGTGTAGTTTTAAAAGAGAAGTAGAGCAAAACAGGAAATAAGGTAAACAGTGACTGATTTTTTCAGTTAACTCTCCCACCTGTTTCCTCCTCCAGGCACATCTCTGGGTGACTTGATTTCACTTTCCAGGAAGACGTAATTCTCCTGAACCTCCTTCAGTGCTTCCTTCTTGGCAAGAAGATCTTGTGCCTCCTAAGAAAACATTCACATGAAATCAGGGGGAAAATGGTTTTGAAGCTTGTGATCATCACACCAGCTAGCCTAACATGGACTTCAGATCTGAAAAACAAAAATTTCATTCACATTTTCATCATTGCGCCAAAGGAACTTCAAATGTTTTATAAGTTTGGCTACCTATAATATTGATTTTATGAGCCAAACAGGATGGTGTCCATGTAAATTGCAATCTTTCAAAAGCAGTCCTACATTCATTAAATCTTAAAAGTCAGCCATTTTCCATTAGTTTCTCAGGTAAGTGTGTGTCTGTATTTGTCATTTAACTAATGGCAAGATCATTTATAATCAATAGTCACTGTAGTTAAATACAGTGCAAGGAAGATAAATAGAGCCAATGTTTTGGATCTAACTTGATTGTACTGGGTTGGAAGTTCTCTCGTACATATATACACACAGAAAAGAAGTTCCTAAAATAACCATAAAGTGGTGTGCACTTTAAAGACAAAACAGAAAAACAGCAACCCCAAATCCTACCAACACAAACTGACCTCTTGACTCTCAGACTGGGAAAAGCTGGAAGAACTGGCATCTCCGCACACACAACAGTTACATCGCTCTGCTGGAAGATGGTCCCCACACTACGGTGTGAGTCAGGTGCAACCATCTCAAATGCACACCCAAACACGCATCGTGTGTTGCACTGAACAACTGGACAAAACATGCTATAGAAATGTATACACATATCTCAACAGGTTATGCACTGACCACATCTGAAGAAGGTTAATATCACTGCTCTTGGTGGGTAACAAAGTAAATCCAGGCACATGCAATTGCAGTGGGAAAAGAAGTTCCTCAGGCTCCTGGGAAATTTTTGCTCTGCATTACTGAGCAGTGAGAGCAGCACGAGGAAGTCTCTATGCAGCACATAGAGTCATAGAATCGTTTAGGTTGGAAAAGACCCTTAAGATCATCGAGTCCAACCATAAGCACACAACCCTCCTGACACTGCAAGTCAGGAAGCCATCTACCTCTCCCCAGGCAGGGCCAAAGAATCTCAGGGTCAACTGCGACAGTGGGCAATGGGTGTCAATCCGAAAATGCACCATGGAGTTTTGCCAGGGACAGGACTCTGGAAGCCACAACAACCAGTACTCCAGTGTCATTTGACATGCAGGAACAATTTGCTCACCGACAGTTTTGAACTTCTTTAGTCTCTGTACAGAAGGCAATACTCTCACAATCTGCAAGCGAATTGAGCTGCCTCTTAGCTCGAGTAGGACAGGTCAGTGCCCTGTTGCTGAGCATCACACTTCCAGTGTCATCGTTTTTCTTTTACCATGAGAAAAACTTTCAGAATTTTATTACAGTGGCATCCCAGATGATTTGTGCAATCAGTAACATAAACTATGGTTTCAAAGATTAAGAGACTCCATATTAATTATGTACACACATTACATGGCAGTTGAAACATTTCTGGAAAACAAATCTTAAATCAGACTTGTTTGTATAGCCCCTGGAGATCTTGTCCTTCTCCAGAATAAATGAGTAGGTCTACTGACATCTATGCGGTTTGATCACTGCCAAATCAGTACGTGTGAGAAGTGAACTTGTGACTGCTACACTGCACTAAATCTGGGAGCATGAACTGTGCAATATAAGTATTTTGAAAAAAGAGCAACCATCTCAATGCTAAAATAATATAACTTTGGCCAGAGTTAAGGAACCAATAAAGGGAATTTTGCAACGTAAAATCCAATAGTGCCACAATACACTTATAAACAGAACTATTCTGGGTTAAAAGACCTAGCCCAAATGCTAAACAAATACCTCTTCACATATAAACAGAGACATGAAATAAATGTAGGGAGTCACGATTTCCACTTCAAGGAAAGATGATCTAGCTAAGCTAATGTAAAGCAAGCGTTGCCTTTGCTCTGATTGGCATGATGCCATTTATGACCTCATTTAAAAAAAAAAAAAAAATCTAGACTATTGTTCATATGTTTCTGAGTCACGGAGATAAACCAAACAAAGTTAACTGGGGTAGCCTTTAGAAGAGCCAAACCTGAGCACGTCTCCGGCTTTTCCTTCCTCAGAGGTTTTCCTGATGGTCCTTCTGCAAAATAATGACAGCATGTCTGCAGAGGCCCGGCCAAAACACTGCTGCTGCCGGGCCAACCTTCTCTCCCTGAGGGAGGAGTGGTTCAGGGCCAGAGCTGGCTCACCGCTCATGTTCAGACAAGCAAGCCCTGTTGACAGCCGTCTCTGCTGCAGGGACCTGGAGGAGTTTCCAGCCGGCCTGCTCCACTGCCTGCCAGACTTCTCCTTGCACGTGCTAACTCATTTGCTTGACCAGCAAGACATGTTTCCGTTTGGGTTTAAAAGTGCTGTACGGAGGAAGTGAAGGAATTTGTTTAGAGGAGCGTGCCCTACTCCATCTGTGTGGCCGCTGCACATTTTGTGGGAGCAATGGCAGAGCTGGAAACATGGGTGCCCACCAGCTCCTGCCACCAAGCCTTGAGTGGTTGGAGAAAAATCCCGGTTCTGTAGAAACTGCTGTCCCTGTCACCTGGCTGCAGCTGAATGCTAGAACAGAGAGATGATACCAGACTGGTGCTGATCAGCAACTTCCAGTTCAGCCCACACCTACACCACTGCCTAGCCAAAGGGTGGGCAAAGCCGCAGCCTCCCCAAGCGACACCACTCACACATGACAGCCATGAAGCTGGTGAAGACACCAAGCCAACCACTCCTACACAGAGGGGAAAGTGACCTTTGGCTGCTGCATCACCCCAGTGCCACCACCCTGAAAAGACTGTCACCAGGCTGTGGGGCAGGTGTGCTGCTGATGGCAGGGCTAGGAAGTGAAGAAATCCTTAAGCCCACCTATCTTTCCCTTCCTCCTCCAGACCTGGACTGGGGACTCCACAGCAATATTTGTGGGTCAGCATAGTTTCCCCATTAATAAAAGGCACCCTTGAAATCAAACTCAAAGGTTTTGATTTCTTCATTCTCCAATGCAAACTAACAAAGGAGACAATAATAATTAACCCTGCCTCCTAAATGTTAATTACAAAGGCATATGTTTGATATTAAAAAGTTCATTTCTAGTGAACTTTAATTAACCTCAAAGCCTAGTATTATTTTACTTTAAGACTTATTACTCGACAATAGAAAAATTTCTGCTATTTAGATCTGAAACATAAACATAATCTAAGGACAGATGAGTTGCAAGGTAAAGGAGTCATCTGTTTGATACAAAAATATTTTCCTTGAATGCACAGTTATCTCACTTTTATTTAGGATTTTTGAGTTATTACTATTTACTAATTTTGCTAATACTTTATTCCATATAGGACATCTCTTGGGTGCATCGTACATGATGAGACTATCATATATATATATATTTAAATCTTATGTATACGTCTTCACCTAGGGGGCAGCTTAGGTTAATCGAATGCTGATTGAGTGTTCATTTCAGCTGAACACTCCAGACAGGTCTACATTCATCACTTCCAGGGTGAGAATTCATCTTGCTCTCACTAGTTGTTTCCTAATCAGCTGACTGCTCAATTCACTTGATTGCTCCCTCTGACCGTCCTATGGCTGGCTGCTTTCTTTGCCTCCCAATCACACTAATTGACCTCTTGATCAAAAATATTCCAGGTTTCAGTGCTCTGCTCACAGCTAATTGCACCCTAACGGATAATTTTGGCTGAGCATTCAATGTGTATTTCCAATATAGGCACTGAGAACAGTGTCTTAGGAGGCATTTTAATTAAAGTGTTAGCAGAAATAATCTGTATGAAGGCTCCGTATGTGGTCACACTATCACACACTAGCTAGCTAGACAGGCACAGCAATTAACTTGCGGGTCTATCCAAGAGTTTGGGCAGGGGGTGCAATTCAGTCCATGTAAATAATCACAGCAGCTCAAACAGCACCTTATCTACCCAGTTCTGTGCTGTCCGCTGCCAGGCTTGTATCCATCCATGGAAAATTGTTGACCTCTTGAGTCACTTCTCCTAGTTACCAAAATTAGGTTTTGTCAGAAGAACTCCACCATGTTACCCGTGGCTGGTGGAGAGAAGTTAATTCCAGCACCTTGGCTGACCGCTGCTGCGTGACATTCACGCAGACACATGCTCTTCAGGAGTGCCATCCAAAAATGAGAGTTATTAGGAGCCAGTGAGATCTGGATTAGGCTATAATTTAAAAGTAGTGTGTCAAGTAGTCGCTCAGCTGCCATTAAACATTAAAATAATACTGTGTGTACAATTTGCACAACCAGCAGGGAGCAATTTGAATAGTGCTCAGAAACTTATCTTTGTCAAGAAAAGTAAGTGTTGTCAGGAGACAGGAATTAATTTGGAAAAGTGCATTCTAGTCAACACTTTATTTCTATTATGTGCTGCTAGAGTAAATTAAGCACCATATAAAGTTTACCCGAGATTGTTAAAGGCTTGCTTGCTACCAAGAAATTAGTTTCTTAAGACTAGCCATCTCTGAAAAATCAAGGCAATTCAGCATGTAAAAACAGCAAGCAGTTTGCTAACTGAAAAAATACAATGTCCTCTATATTTAGGGATTTATCTGGGTTTTTGTTACAGATCTATTTTTAAAGGCATACAGTTTTGCATATATGATCTGATTTCAGATGACTCTCCAGAACTGTGAAGCACATCAGACAATGAGCTTATGAAGCACAAACCTTCAAAATCTGAAAAACATTTTTTCTGCGGGGCTTTCCCAAGAGATTGCCCTGTACTATTCTGCACCTAGTGTAAGCTCCACCTGCGTATTTAAAGATGGAGCTACCTGAACCCCTCCCTGCAACGCAATGCCTTCCCTGGGGCGGGCAGCCATGCAGCCAGCCCTGCGTGAGAAGAGCCAACGCCTCTCTGCAAATTCAGGGACACACAATAGGGGGCTGAAAAGGATCTGTGCTGTGCATGTTTCTGCTAATGCAAAGGTTTGGGCCCTTGGATTTGCTAGATAAGATTGATATAAACTTCAACTTGTCTGTGGGGTCCCTTCATCAGCTATAAACAGGGCTCTGTACTCCCTGACAAATGGGACTTCAAATCCTCAGCAAGGATCCTTTGTTTCTATAGGTCTTTCATAAAATGAAGTGGTAATTCTGCAGGGGCTTGAATTACATTAAAAAAATGATGCTTTTGTTGTTTTTTATATCAGGGCAGAGGCAGAACTTGGTGGGGCTGCCAGTTTGAAGGGATATGTGACAGCAGTACCAGTGTGTACCATTCTGTGTGTGCCCTTTTGGGAAACATTTGCAAGGAAAAGCAGCATCTGATAACTTTCGTTCTGATCCAGGTATTAAACTTTACAGCAATGCGCTTTCAGCGACATTCCCTAATATCCAGCAACCAAGGTTTAGATACATAACTGAGATTTGGTTCAGCCTGATTTCTAACAAAGAATACTATTTTGGTTCAGAATATTTCTTATTTTCTTAGTTTTCATATAATCATTAAATTAATATCAGTAATAATAATAACAATAATATACTGATAATATGTCTTTGCTCCACAGAGTTTGAAGGGACAGCAGAGGGCATATGTGGCCTTACTACCAAGAAATACCTATTTGATAGAGCAAGTTTTCAAAAGTATAAACTTTGGCATCTTCTTCAGTGATATTAAGCATTGGGAGAAAAGAGCTATTCTTGTCTGCTTAATTATAACTTGGCAACAACAGCGGGGCTGCCTTTAAAGGTACTATTAGAAACTGAACAGACAAACCAGCTTTATAAAACCATATGTCAGCAGGAGATCAAAAGCAATATATTAATTTGAAGCCTCATCATTATGAGACAATTGAAAACCCAGCTAACATCCCTCAGTGACACCTCATCTCATCTAACATGAGATCCTGTGGTCTGGCCAGGGCTTTGCCCCAGTACACAGGGTACCCATCTGCAGAAGCTGGATGAGAGCCCAACACCCACTGGTGATCAGCCCCATGGACGGCTGATGAAGCCTTAGGCTTCTGGAGCAGAATTTAGGTCAAGAAATGCACGTGTTTAAAGCTTTCCCCTGTTGCTGGTATCTTCAGACAGAGGCTGTAGCATCCTGATATTTCAGGTGTGCCTTATCCCCTTTCCAGACTGCCTTCATTTAGACCTGTGAAATGCTTTAGACTCAGATGCTTTGCTAATCTGAGGATTTAAGCACAAAGGAAAGGGACCAGCCAGGCTTGCATGGGGAAAAGCATTGGGAGCTGAAATAATATCTCAATTTAATTTTTTTTTGTTCTTTCTTTCTAATTCCATGTGTTTTCTCATCAGGAAAGTGCTGTAGGAGTATCTTCAGGATCCAGACTACAAGTGGAAGCAGTGGCAGCTCTGAGAGTGAGTTTATCATGCAGCCTCCATATTTATCCAGCTCTCCAGGTGGATGTGCAGGTCCTGTTGAGTGCCGTGTTGCTATGGCTACTCCCGTAGCACTACCTGAGCCCGCTGTACGCAAAAGACAGCTCAGGAGATGTCTATGCGAACCACAGTCAGCGCAATTAATGCAAGGCAGACCCGTTCTGAATCATGATTGAATGGCAACTGCAAGAGCTCTTTGGGAAGGTTGTGATCTGGGACTTGCAGTCCTATAAATACCTCTTGGGAGAAAAAAGCTGCAAGATTTGGTTCAACTTTTCTTCCAATTTGATTTCAGGCAGTACAAAAAGTCAGCTCCGAGTTGAATGCAGCATGCCATGCTGGGGGAGACAATAATAATGTACCAGGAGGATCATTAACAACGCTGCTCAGGTGCATGCCTGGTTGCATGTGCATTTTCTACTACTCACACTCCTTTTTTAACTTCTGTGGTTTAAAGTCGGCTTACTATCACCATGCACTGCCTGACCCATTTTGTTTTAAGTTGTCCACAGGCATTCAAAAATTAAAACAATAGTTTTAGATCTGAAACCTATAAAGCTTGAAGTCAGACTGAAAACACTATTTTCAGGTTGTGGAAATACTATTTTCAGTACTCAGGTTGGCAGGATAAATATGGTCACATGCACATATCTGAGCAGAAGCAAGAGTGAAACTCCAAGATATTTGAGTTTTCTGGTTTTAAGTATTCCAGAGCACAAAGGTAATACTTCAAACTCAGAGGGCAAAAAGGGGCTTTTCATCACAACAGCAAAATGTACTATTTAAGTCCTAACTATAAAACCTCTTCTGTGGACCATTTCTGCCTCCCTCAAGCAGACTCCCTCACTTCAGCACTAATTCTCACAAGCAAGGAGTAAAAATTGGCTAGGCATCTGGAGTGATGCTTGCTTTGTGACCCAAACCATCTTTTATGTACCATTTTGTCACAGGTGCAGAACTTTATGTTGCTTCATAGTTTTGAGTATATTACGGCCTTGGAGAGGCAAGAATGACCTCAGGACCCGTGGCTTGCAGGCTGACTAAGAGCTGGGACTGCAAACATGACAGCTGATATTGTTTGAGTTTCCTGTTGCAACATCAGCACAAATTACCTTATGGCTAAGCACACATCTCAAGAAAGACAAAAAACTTATTTTTCAGAACAAAAACCAAAATTTAAAAACACCATTAGAAGGTGATATGCAGATAAAGCCAATATGTAAAATAGTCACTGAAATATATATACATACAAATAAATAAATGGGAAAGCTAAAGATTGTGCCATGACTCTGTTCCTGTTACTCAAGCTACTCAAGAAATGACTAAAGTGCTGAGAAAATTTTTTGTTGTTGCTGTTTTTTCTTTGGAAACCACTAAGTGAAAAAAAAAATATTTCCTGACCAAAACTGTTGACTGGAAATCCCAAACTAGCATTCACAAACAAACATTCAAAAAGACAACTTCCTCCTGAGATCAATAGGAACTTCTCTGGTCTCCTGTAGATATAAACATACAACAAGAACTCATACTTTTCAGAACAGAATGAGATGCCCAACATATCAAAGTACATCCCTACCTCCTTCCCTGCCCAATTCCCACAAGTTTCCTTGGATGTGTAAGCATTTCAATGGACTGCCCTCTCCTAAAATGTATTTTTCTATCTGATGTTGCTGTTTATATTTTATTAGTTACTTCTCTGATGGAATAAAAAATCACATTCTAGTGTTGTAGAAAGCTCTTAGTGTTAATGTCTTTGTACTGTGTTTGGTTACACTGTGGCAAGCACGTTTTAAAAGATGAGAAACTTTTAGCGCGTTATTGCTCTGAAGATTACCATTATTATTATTATTTGTGTTACATTTATTCCTAGAAGCCCCACTGAGACTGTATTAGGCAGTTTTGAAATCCACAATATGAGACTAGTAACAGACATTTTCCCCATTCTAACACACGAAGCAAACAAAGGCTGAGAGGCAACTTAGGCACAGAAACTAACTTAGCTTCCCTGACGGTGGTACCTGGAGGAATAAAAACACATGTCCTGACTCAGCTACAGTCCTCATTCACTAAGCTGTGAATCATCTCTGCTTCTGCTCTATATCTTGAATTATTTTTGATAACTTTTACAGAGAAAACATTTATCAGTCCTTTCAGGTTAAATCAAATAGCATGCAGGGTACAGATCTGTACCATTGGAACATCATGCTTATTTAGTCATCAAAGGTTGCAAAAATTTTCAAAGAAGCTTCAGTTCAGCCACTGGAGGGGAGATGAAGAGAAATAGCGTGCATGAAATAAATCTGCATGAGGAAAAGTCTTGTGGGTCTTGGCAAGTCTGTGTGTTTCAGTGCTGCCTGGTTCATTCCTCTTTCCTGGTGCAAATCAAGTTCTCGGTATAACCCAAAACGAGGTAGGCAATTTTTAATGTTCCCATGCCCACCAACAGACTTGATGACAATATAAATGAAGCCACTTTGGTGATATTAACAATGTTAATTAACAATGTTAATTAACCAAAGCAAGAATCCAATTTCAGGAGTGATTTAGGTTCAGAGGAACCTAAACTCTACTGGAGGTCAATGGGATACAGGTTTCTGATTCTCAGGAACATCATTTCCTGAGGAACTCTTATGTCCCTGTGTCCACATATCCTCATCTGTAAAAGGACAGCAATGTCTATGCACATTGCTGTAAAGGACCTAACAATATATGAAAGTATTATCTAAATGCAAGCTTTACACAGAAGATCAGAGGTAGTTTTCAAACAGATGCTTCTATGTCTCTAGCGAGTGCTTATGCATGTGCACAAGGGCATGTGTGTTTCAGCAACCATCTAGGTGCATTTTTACGGGTGGCAAAGTATAATTTCAACTGGCCTCTTACTGAACAGTAAAAAATGTCATTTACAAGGCATTTTTGCTTGGCTTAAGGATGTATTCTTCACTTGGTGCATGTGCAAGTATTATTATTAACGCTGTGGAAACTGCTCAGCTGAATGAAAAGATAGGTTAGGTACAGAAGTTAACAGAACAGGAAAATATTTTTTCTCAAAGATTAATCACACTTTAAATTTGGTGATGAAAGTAAAAGGAGCATGTGGAAAAGATTGGAATAAGTACATTCTTTATCTTCAAAGAGCCTCCGAAAATTAATAAGTGAAGTTCCTGCTCTCCTGGAATGGGAACAAACTCAAATATGTGTTACAAAAAGAATGGTATTTCCAGAAGATTTCATGGGTGGCCCAACACCTCTTCCACTGAGCGCTGACCTGAGTGAGACCAGATGGGGTCCCACGCAGTACACCGGAAAATCCCACAACAGGCTCTTGTGCCGAGGAGTAGCTGCCATTGAGAAGGATGTGAGGGTCAGTGCAGAAGATTTCCAGTGTAGAAGATCAGGCTGCAAAAATTCACTGCTCCTCAAATCTTACCCTTCATGGACATGTGTCCTTGCACCAGCTCCATGGGCCCTCCCTGCCTTTTGGAGCCAGAAAGGATAGGAGAGGTATGCTGTAGACAGCCAGTGTTCTCCTTTGCTTTGTCAGGTTCTGTTTCTCCTCATACTGCATGGGGAAAATAACTCCTCCTGTTACAGCAATCTCTTTCTGTGTAATTCATAGTATGGACCCAGACGCTTGAACAGCCAGAACCCTCGGGGAAGGGACTTTCTTTGGTAGATGGTCATAACCAAAAACACACAAGGAGACACAATTTCTTGTGTGCTGAAAGAGGCTGTTTTTAGTCCTCTCCAGTAACCAGCATAGGAAGCGCCTCTCAAGCTTTGTTCCTTACCCAGCGCACCAGCGCCTGTCTCCCTTCTCCGAAGACCACTGTTAATCTGACTAACCCATACTAACCCCAGTGATGCAGATTAAGACTGAGCATACATTTCCACATGCCCATCATTTAGCATCCAGTAAAAAAAAAAGTGTTCAGAAGTATTTGTTAAAATTACTTGTACATTTTATAAAATATCGGTATCAATTAATTGCTAATAAGTAGTTCAAAGCTGACTCAGAACTGAATTAATAATTTAACACTAATAATTTATTCAATGAATTTAGCCTCTTCGCCTTTTTCTGGAATGACTTCTCAGGAGTTATCCTCTTTTTGTGTCCAGGCAAGGATCCTCAAATCTGTCTTTGAAATTACTTAAAATCTTTCCCTCTCTTGAAATGTTATTACTTCACAAGACTGATCTTACACAATTTATTACAAGTGTTTCATACTAAAAATTCAAGTACTGTTGAGAATTATGATGAGTGAAATGTATTTTTTTTTCTGTTCCCTCGTTGACGGTCATTCTTTTCATTTTAAGGAATGTTTAAAAAAAACCTCTCAAACTCTGCATTTTTCAGGGACAGACAAGCAGGGAGGGCAGAGAGAGCAGATAATTGCCTACTGGAATTTGGGAACGTATCACAGATTTTCCTCTCTGATGCAAAGGATTGGCTGGGACAGCATCGCATTGGAGAAAACTGTGAGATTACTGCATTTGCAAAACGATATGCACAGCATTTTAGATACCACAGGGTTTTTTTTCCTTTCTCACTGCAGGAAAATAATGGCACAATCAAAAATACGCTGAAATCACTGAAAGCCTTTGAATCTTTCAGTTGACTTCAGATGGCTATTTATGTCATCTGCGATGCCAATACGTAGAATTGCTTGGCCAACATTGACATTTTAAGGACAAATACTATATCAACACTGAGTGCTATATGTGTACCCAACTTCACATCGAAAAATTAAAAATGTTTTTCTTTCTTTAGCCGGTCCCTAGTAGCGAAGAAGTAGAGCCCGAATGAGTTGCAAAACGGAGGGAGAGGGGGAAAGTACCCAGAGTGGTGACCTTTACGTAATGCAGCCAAAGGACACCATGACAGGAGATCCACAGGCTTTCAGATAAGGAATCTATGACCCATGTGGCTTCAGTCCAGGCTGAAACCTCACTGTTAGCAAATAAAGCTGTAGGCTACAGACACAGCACTTGCTTCCAAATGAGAAGAAAAGAAAACTAAATAACAGCCATCGTTCCTGGTTCTTGAATGCCTGTCTTATATTAACTTCTCCCCACTGAAAATTGTTGATCAGCATAATACTTTCTTTGGTTTGCTAGAGATTTAGGTTTTGTATAATACTGCTAGCTTGGGAAGATACTGTGCTTTGATGCTCTTTTTGTTAATTATTTTAATGCAACTTGAATTAAAATTTTGCTCATTAAATATTTCCAGAGAAGAGCTTGAGGCATGGCATTTGGAGGTGGTTTTCTCTGAAGATCAGAAGACATTGCATCCAAGGTTTTAATGCCACTAGCTAGGATACAGGACTGAAAATCAACTGCTAGCACTGCCATTGAACTCCAGTGCCTTAAGAAAATAATTTTATCTCTCTGTACCTCTGTTTCTCTGTTTGAACCTAAAACTAATGATAATAGTATCTTAATTTTGTAACACAATTGTGTAACTTGACTTTGGCACCTGGAAATTGTTAACTGTTGTTTTTAGATCCACTGTGAGAGTGGTCCTGTCTGCAATTTTGGGTTTGGACCATTTTAACTTGTTTTGTTCTGAAATTTACTCACAATAAATACTCAGCTTTTCAGATAACTAGGGTGCCAACCAACACAGTCAGCTCTACTGACACATGAAGCAAAAATTATAACCTTCACACTATATAGGTAACTTGTATTACTTCACAAATAAGTAAATAATTCACAAGCGATGACACAAAGCAAAAATTATATTATCTGCTTTGCCTGTGTGTATTTCAGCTGCCCAAATAACAAGAAATCAAAGAAAAATAAAATAATTGTTCAAAAATCTAGTAGGCTGGCACTTACCACTCTAGCTGCTTACTAGAGCAAGAAAGAATTCCCTAAAGCCTTGCAGAGAGCTGGAATTGCCAGTTAGCTGCATTGCAGCTCTAGGTCTCAAGCACTGCATGGTCCCTGAATGCCAGCACAGGAAACACAGGACAGGGAAAAGGCTGGACTTAGAACCGGTCAACTTTACCTGGGCATGTAGGGAGAAATAAATCACCTTCTCAGAGCTGCAGAAAATCCCTTCCGTTCACCCTTCTACCCGAAGCGAAAAGGTAGCACAGCAGTGCTTAGGAGGATCCCAGCAGTTCTTGCCTGCAGTTTGGCCTTCTCCAAACAGCACTGCTTTCCCTGAAGGCTCCGTCGAGCCCAGAACCACTAAGAAAACATGATCAGATTATGCTGCGGCATGAATTATGTTTATATACATATGGTGGGTGGGTGTATTCATATAAAAATCTGTTTGATGTCCATTAATCAAACATGCCTGTGATGGAACATAAAATGTACCACTGATTGCAGCAACTCTGAAACACAACTTTTCGGCTCTTTAAAATTAACTTAAGTCCCACTGCAGCAAAGTGCCTGGCTAATTATTTCTGTGTCATTAAGCAGGGGTTTTGTCAGCATGTAGAGACCCGAACTCCCCAGTAACCACAGACTGATTTCAGTGCAAGTCAGGCACCAAAATCTCTCTGATGTACCAGAGAACCTGAAGGTGTTTACAATCTAAATAGAGAGCAAACCAAGAGACGGAGGAGACATAAGGATTTATTATATTTTAATTCATTAATAAAGGCCTTGAACAACTCCCTGGAAGGGGAAATGGAGCTTGGGTTTGTAAGTGTCCAGCTGCAACACTGTGCAGTACCTGAAAGGCAGAAAATAAGGTATTCTTAATAGGTTCAGAAGCGCAAAGTGGCTCAGGGATGAGGCAAGACTGTGCCTCCACATTGCTTTTCCCTTTACTACAGAGGACAGCAGAGAGAGGGCAGATCAGTGATGAAGGTAGCCTCACAGCAGGATACAGAGAGCCCTGAGGCTGCTGGGCCCACCAGAGATGGGGCAGCCATCTCTTTGACTAACACTATGGACACATCAGGTCTCTGATCTCTGTGGGTGTGCAGAAGTGAGCAAAAAAAAGAGTTCTTGCCCAAATGTTGCTCTTTTGTGTGATGAGTGAATCTCTTCCAATGTGATTTTTGAAATGAAAGCAACAGGCAGGAGCCAGTCTTTGCAGAAGAGCTTGGTTAAAGGACAATCCTGTGGGCAGCAGTAGTGGAAATGCTGCCATGGTGAAGAGCAGTTGGACCTTTTACGAGACAGTGAGGAAAAAAAGGAAAGACAAAGGAATTGTCTCTTTATTCCCCAGTGCATGAAGGGTTAAAAAAAATAAAAAGAAAAGAGATGAACTTTTTGAAAACTCTAGTGGTTTGGATTCTGTTCAAGGCTTGAATCAACCCATCCCTGACTCGAAAAAACAGGACAATAGCGTCCACTTGGCTCAGCTGCAGACTCCATGGATTTTTATTACCAGCGGCTGGAGTTCAAGATGAGTGAATTGTAAATAAGGAGAAATGAAACACAATAAAATAGTCTCCAGAGATTTACCTAGAAAACATCTGGAGTTTTGGCTCTAACATATAGAAATCTATACCAATGGGAACACAACATATTACTGTGAAGTGTAGTAAGAAACAGCACAGATAAATGAGAAGTTAAGGCCTCCTATATATCACAATAAGATACTTCAGCTTCTTTTGGTTGTGCAAGTTTCTAATACTCTGAAGTGCTGCCAAATATTTCATTGTTACCTTATTAGATGTTCTTGGTTTACTACCTTTTGCTTTGTAAAGCACTGATTTAGTGTCACTTAATTTAATTTTTAAAAACATAACCAGATGTCCTGTTCATTTAGCATATGAGAAAACAGTATCAGAAACATGTGTTTTTATGCATTCCAACACAGATACTAAGATTTCTTCCTTTTGCTAAAACAATATCGCTTCTGAAATAAGTTCCCCTTTTATCTTTGACATCAGATGCCACACTGGCACGCACCACTATTTTGATCTTTATAAGTCTCTCTTAATGCTTGTATTTAGCCAAAAGACCCTTAATTTGGGGGTCTGTCTCCTGGATTCCCACTGAGCTTTTCATTTCTTTTACAATACTGACATCATTGTTTGCATGCTGGACTGACCTGGCCCGCTCCGTTTCATAGGAGACGTCGGCAGGGGAAAGCACTTGAAGCAAGGGGCCCTCCCAGAGCTGGAGGTAACCAAGCGTAATGGTATGCTCCACAACCTACCAGCATTGTTTAGGTAGAAGAGTTTAAACACTGGCAGCACAATGACCTGAAGAGCAAAGGTTAAGGAACGTCCCAAAATTCAATCTGGGTGGTGTTCAGCTCAGCAGGGACGTGCATCTCCTCCCAGTCAATGTTTAACTGGCTCCCTTCCCTTTTTGCCGGGGGTGCAATATCATTCTGTTTAAATTTAATAGCGGAGAATGAGCCACTCAGCACCCAATACAGAGAAAGTGTAAATAAAATTATCTCTGCACTACTGCAACTTTTAAATCTGTTGCTCCCTGATATATTTTTCAGAGAAGACTAACACATATCTGTGATTAGCAACTGTTCTGGAATGGCTGTAAGTTTGTAGGTTACTCTACCTTGAGAGTTGCCTTTGTTTGTGGTTATGATATTTCTTTGGCTGGCTGGGGGATTACTTAGATGGTTCGCAACCCTGTAGTTTTATTGCTTGCCAAAATCATAATTCTAGGTTTGGCTAAACCTGAATGTTTTCTTTTTAAATAATTGAGCCAAGAACTAAGCCTAGATGCTGCCTATTGTGTCAGTACCACAGGCACTTGAGTCTTTCTGTGGATGTTTACAGTCACCAGAGCCAAGTTGGGCACGCAAAAATAGCCGGGTGATAGACAGACTGACGTCTGACGTTAGCACTGAGGCATCTTTGTGCCTCTCTCTTATTTAAGAGTGGTCTTTTTCTGATGTAGCTGAAGATGATACTTCAGGCCAGCTCTTCCAAAGCTCCACACCAGCCTGAGGAGGAGCCCAGCACCCTTTATGTCCAGCATCCAAACTCTGGCTCTTTACCCCACAGCGGGGGCAACCGTTTCTGGGAATGGTGCCGTGACTGAGAACTTAAATGCTCCTCCAAAATCTGGCTCTGGTGACTACAAACCCCCAAATCCACCTGAATCAATAGCCCAGATCTTCCCAGTCCCAGACACAGCTGAGAAGAAAGCCAGGACCTGAAGTCTAGGTTGACATTCATACCAATACTCTGTGAGCACAAGCCTTGCAAAGGTGAGCTCAGCCTAATCTCAGACATTACTGAGGAAACCCAGAGGAGCTTCTCTGTCTCACTGTGCAGCCCTTGAGCTCTCTGGAGCTTTAATTTTCTCCCACAAATTTCATCATACTTTCCCTCTTCCATCATAGCATTTCTAACAGTACACTTGTATTTGCTCCCAAGTTCCTTATAAATTACAGGCTGTTACAAAGGCGGCCACTGTATAAAACGTGAACTGTTGGACTGGCACAAAAGAGTCAGCGAGGGTCACCCACCTCTTATGGATCAACTTCTCATACAGGCTCCACTTTAACACATGAAGAATGTTGGACATGAATGAATAGCAAGAACAGGTTGTTCTCCTTTACTGTGTCTTCTTCATGCCCTGGATGTTGAGCTCACCACATCGAAAATGAGCCAGGAGCAGCAGCGGCTGGGATGCCAGCTGCAGGGTAGTGCCCTCCTACATGAAACTGAACATAGTGGTGGGTGGTCAGCCTCCACCCCAACCTTTGCCTTCCACCACATGTGAGGACAAGGCAGATGGGGAACTTGTGCCAAGTGTGAAAGCTTAGGAGACCTTGACACCCTTGTACACTGCTGCCTAACCAACAGCCACGCAAGCAGCCCAGGCTGAAGGCTGCTTGTGTGGCTATTATTTACCACAATTTCACAGGCCTGCCACATCCCTGCACTGGTGCAAAGAGGTCCGGTAAAAAGCAGTTGGAGGGTGTCTGCTGACTTCAGTGGGTGCTGGACTGTGGCCCTAGAGAGGATCAAGCATCTGGCTGAAAAAGGCTCTGTGCACCCAAGGGTTCAAAGTCCTTGCTGAACCTGAACCTACGTATGGGTTCAGTATTACTTGCATTTCTGAAGGCACAAAGTAGGATTACAACAGTGGGGGGCCAGGTCCAGCATTTGTAACACTGATCATGTTATTGTCCTAAAAGGCACAGTGGCAGTGTTAAGTTAAAAAGTTTCTGATCCGTCAACGCCTAAGAAGCTTGATAAGATCACACACCTTAGCCACCCATTTGTCCCTGTGGCCTTCTTCAGCCAAACACACGAAGCAGAAACCTGAACTGACTCCCCATGTTCAACCAGTTAAAACAATCTAGGACTCCTCAATCCTGTAATTACTGGACAGAGCCATCACTTTATTCCCATTTTCCAACCACCAATTAACCAGAGACTCTGATATGCATCATAATAAAAACCCCTTTCTCTTACTGATCATGCAAAAATGAGAAGGTAGACAATGTAATCACGTTATAAATGCTATTCAATTAATAGTTAGCTAAAAATTATTCAAATTATGATTCACAGACTGAATAACTAACAAATGGGAAATGGACCAATTAAGCAAATGGACAGGCTAATGGCTGCAAAGTAACAAAGTGAGCCCAGTGACAATTTGATAAATTAATAGAAAGCTTCTAGGTGGGCTGACACATAAGGAGTAGGGGAAATAGGGAGGTATGGATAATTGACGTTCAGCAATCAGAATGCAGCTCTGTTAAGAGACAAAAGAAGGACTTCAGGCAAGCAGAGCCTATGGAAATAAGACATTACCCTATGACACTCTTTGCAGAGCTCTATAGTGATATTTTAATAACATCACTCTGACCTAACACAGCACCACTGCTTCAAATACATACTGGCTTTAAATATACACAGGACGCTTTTGCTATTAAAAAAATACATATACTAAAATCTGAATAAGAATAAAAGCTAGTTAGAGGAACTCACTAGAATTAAAACATTATAGGAAACTCTTTAGACTCTATGAGAAAGTGATCATTTTGCTTTAAAATGAGAAACAGGCTAACAGGGGACTAGCTACACCACTGAAATGACTGTTGTAGTCTCAGCAGCTGTGCAATACATGTTTAGTTCAGAAAGACATAAAGGACATTGCATCCATGAGTTAGTTGCCAAATGATGCCAACATACTCAACCATGTCAGCCTAAGTCAGTCTTGAAAAGGTTCATACACAATTTCCATGCCAGGTTATCATTCCCTGTGTTTTCCCCACTAAGAACCTCATTTTGGTGTTTGATCCCAGCCAGATTTTCTTTGTCACTTATTAAGGAAACGATCTGATGTTTCACCCCCAGGCCAAAGTTATAAGCATCTGGAAACAGTTGAATGACAATATGCATTTTGCCTGAAAGACACTTTTGCTAAGTGAAGCCTTGATACACGATAGAAACACATAGGTATTAAGGAACAACAACGACGACAGGGCGTTTGCCATTTCCCCTTTTCCCCAGAGGTCAGAAACCCCTCTTTCTCTGTCCTTCAGTTTTTCCAGTTGTTCATTTCCATCAGAGTTGCAGCTACTCGAACACAATCATTCACCTAACCTTCCTCCCCATTCAAAAGCACTCCATTATATGAAACAATAACTCCAAACACATCTTTTTCACTGCAATAAGATGCCCTGAGCTGCTGGGGCACTATTACAGAGGACTATAATACTCCTCTTGTTCAGAGAGGCAGGGGAAGGAAGTGACCTGCTCTGGGCTCCAAGTGACAGTAAGAGAAAGTTAATAGATGGCAGCACAGAACTTACAAACTGGCAAAAAAACCTGCAAAACCAGCAAAACAAGAAAGTCAGTTCCTCTCATATTGTGGTTTCTTCAGCCTTCCTATTACCTTCACATAACAGAGATCCTATTCATTATGCTGGAGCAAAACTGTCTTTGCGCTAAGTGGTCCTTGCAGTAATATAGAGCAGTAGAGCATTTTGTGGCTTGGGGAACTGGTTCATTTACTTGTATAAGACGCTTACAGATTCATAAACCCTCATCAGGAATTATCCCAAAATTGTAGCATGTTTTCCAGGGTCATCATGTTACATGAAATGTTTAGCCCTGCCTGAGGCATGGTAATATGCAAGAAACACAGATATGCCTCAAAGCAAAACAATAAAAGGAGGCTTTTTGCTTGCTCCCATGATTCTTGATGCGATAGGGTTTTAGCACACATTTACTCTTCATACTTCATTTCATTTCTAAGGATATTTTAAAAGGACTTTGAACACTTTCCAGAGGCTATGTCTTGCTCTTATTTTTAAGTGACTATTTACAGTTATGATTCAATCCTACTAAAACATAAGCATTATTTTTTAACTTTAAGAATAACGTACCGGTGACATGCATGGAGATTTCTATTGGCAAGTTAAGGACTACATCTGGGAGGCCACAAAAGTACTTCAGTGCTGAGCCACAAGACAGTCACTGGCTGCCTTAGGCTTTCCAGAAACCTAAAGTTTTCTAAAAGAACCTCTTACACAGCAATTTTACCTGGCACAAAGAGCAGATCAGACCTTTGTGGGTGCTGTTCTGCCACAGAATTGTCTACTTCTTCAGCACTGCAGTGCCAAAATCATAAACTTTGCCTTCACTTCCTGCCATTTTCTTGGTAATATGTGCAATTTAAGGTAACATCATTGTAATTGTTTTTGAAGTTAAACGGATTTTCCAGAGGGGTTAAAGTAATGAACTAAGAGTTGGAAATTCCAGGTTTGAGACAGACTTGCATACTCCTGGCTTTGTTGCCAGGGTAAAATTTTGCCCTCTTCTAAGCAAGGCTGTGAACACTCGGATATGAACCAGGACCTGGCATGAAGAATGAGAAAAGATTCAAATTCAGCCTACGATCATGGCAGATCAGGGGAAGTTACAGGGCTCAGAACCACAGTTATAAACCAGTCTTTTCTTCTGGTCTTAAAATCTGAGTAGCCACTTCAAAAAGAGGCCTTCTCACAGTAGCTCAGTATCTCTGAAATTTGTACGTACCTCAAATAAGTACAGTCATGTAAAAAACCCCAAATAATGGAAAAAGTCATAGCTGTGCAGCTCATATTCAATAATTTCAATTGATTATACAAAACAAGCTTGCAGAGCATCCTTCTCACAACTCAAACCAAATGCACCCTACCCGTATAGTTGAGTGTATGTATTCTGACAATTTAGTTTGCAATGCAAACAAGAATGCCACCTACCCATGTAACAGTAATATACACTTTTACTGCCCACTCTGTTAAAAGCCGCAAAATGCACGCACACACACACATATATATATACACCAGTCCTCAAGAAACAGGTCAGAGCTTTAGATTCAGTTTCCATCTGGAAAAGGATCAGGGAGAAATATGATTTCAATCTGAACTGCCATGGCCTACCCAAATTGGCTGCTTTTACTCCCCAGCTTTCTAATTTGGCCCACAGCAATCATGTCAATTCAAGTCATCTCTTATTCATCTCCGATAAAAACACACTGCCAGTTTTCATGACTTCAAGACTACTTTTTTTGTGTTTGTTTTGTGTGCATGACCAGTGATGTGATCTTGTTTTTCAGGTATTACACAGATTCTGACCTTGTTTCATCAAATCTTTTTTTAGCTGATCCCCAGTCCACTAACAATCCCTTCCAGGACGGCAGCACCTGCTGGTGGACTGCTCCTGGGCCCTTCTCTTCCCTAACAGTGGTGCACACTGCCATAATCTGAGCTGGCTTTAGTCCCCTCCCCTATATATCCCTGTGATCCAAAGCGTGCTTGCTGCTTCTCGGCTCTGTTTCAATAACAGCTCCTTCTCCATAAAATATACCTTTGGTTCTGTTACATCATATATAAAACATTATAGCCACCTCACTGGCAACAGGATCAGAACAGACCTTAGGCCATGTTTATGCTTCTATGGATCTGGTTCAAGACTGTGATGAACAGCTCAAGCCACCTACTTGCTGGGCTGATGGACTACCCACCCCTACAGGCAGAGAGATAAGCATAAGGTCCAGCTGGTGTGAACAGGACCTAAGCACATGTTTAACACTAAGAGCAGTGCTAATGGGCTTACCCTGGTGGAGGGGACAGTTTGAGGGCTGAAGGCAGCGGCAATGCCTGTTCAGTGTAGGAAGGACAACATGAGAGCCATTGTCCTAGGCAGCTCAACCATCTACCAGACTGTGCAGCAACATATGCGCTGTCAGCTCTAACTGGAGCATCACCCAAGATGCCTGAGGGATAAGGATGCCACTAGGCATGCTTGCACAGGTACTCTGGGAGGCACTGGCAGAAGGTGGGTGGGATGCAGACCCTGCCAGGTCTACGGCTGCCTTGGAGACTGCTTCTGCAAGTAGCTATAAGGTACCTGATTGTCAAGTACAGCGAGAACAGAACCGAGCCTAGGACAAATGCAATCAGACTCAGAAATCTTTCCCTAAATGATCTTTCTACAGAAGAATGAAATGTTCTGCTACCCCTCTACCAACTGGGAACACATGGAAAACAAGCAGACTGAAACTGGCCCTCTAATACCATCTGTAGAGTTGCTGCTGGCTATGGCCTTCTATAATAAGGTTTTATATCAATGCTCTCACACAGTCAGGCCTCCACCTTCATAGAACTTAATAAAATAAAATTCTGGCAGTGGGAAACTTATCTCAAGGAGATATTATTGGAAAAGGAGTGGGAATACCTGGGAGCTATAGTCAAATTGTAGTTGCCGAAGATCCAAAACAGATCCAAATCCTTATTATATGCAGATGTTTTATTTCACTTCATCTCCGCAACCTGGTATATAAAAATATCCTTATGATGTGCAAGGCACTGTATGCTCCAAAATGTCTCCTTCCTTTTTTCCAAACTACGTAGGCTTCTTTTTTTATGTCTCTCTATTTAGATTTTATTTCTCAGTAAGCAGAAGATGTGTTCAGACAGTATCCATCTGAGCTGAAAACTACCTAAACCTTTCCAAAAAAGGTTTCTAAATTTTGCTAGATAAAACTCACTCAACCTATTTTAAGCCTTCGTTTTAGGACTGGCATTCCTCCTCTGCAGATCTGGATTTTCTGTAGCACAGATTTACTGTGGAGCAGACAGATTAGTTTACCAGCAATACCTGACTGGTGTGAAAACAAATAGATGAATTGGAATATTTTCAGGAAGAAAAAGTAGATTTTATTTTCTCATTTCTGCGCTTCATTTAGGGCATTCTTTCTTTCTTTTCCTTTTCCTACAAACAACAAACACTGCAAAAATGATGTGTTTGTGTACTTAATGTCTTGTGCATGACGTGATCTCGAATCAACATGCTGGAAGCAGTAACGGATCTATTGCAGCCCCCAAACTTCCATCTACTTTCATTTCCTGGAATCATACATTTGGGAGCAGAGATCATCCTCAGACATTTGGAAACACCCAACATACAATGAGGGAAAATGATTACTTAAAGTGTTTCTAAAAAGTGCTGGACACACATCTTTGTCTAATATTTCTCACTGTATCTCCTTTAAAAAGCAGTTCTGGGAACACCCTTCCTCAGGGGCTGCAGAGCACAGTTTCACCACAGGCTCTGCAAACCAAGTCCCGAGCAAACTGCAGCAGATACTGCGAGTCCCCTACTGCTGCAGTGCACCAGTGAAAATATCGTCACGCACACGCAGCAGAAACGAACAGCCGTCCATCCCTTCTGCTACTCCTTTTGGCACCTGTCCCCCCCGCGTCCTGCCTACATGGAGCTGCTTGAGCAGCACCAGTAGGGCTCCATGGGAGCGTAAATGCCCGCTTGGCAGCAGCCCCTGCATCATGAGAGCCCACGTTTCCCACCCCATGAGCACACCCTGCCTCATCACCTTAAAAATGAAGATTAACAGCTATACTGCCTGCTGGTAACGGGGTCCTGAGGCCAGGGAGAGGAGAGGTCAGCAGCGGCTGCCCATGGGCAGGGGAGGTGGTACGTTTTCCCCTGGCACTTAGGTAGCAGGGCATTGGGTTAAAAATAAAATGGTGCCATGTGGCACATGATGCCTTTTCTGGAAGTTGCTGTGCTCAGGCCATCTCCCAAGGTGGGGTTCAAAACTGGGCGTTTCAGCAGCCATCATGCAGACTCGCAACATTAATTAACATTTGGGGGAGACTATTGCCAGCAGGTTCTCTGCAACTACAGGCTGTTTTCCACAGGAATATACGTGGGTTTTAAATTGACTTGCTGGTCTCAGGAGAGCACTGGAGTCCAGCGCTGTAAGTATTTAATTACTCTCAATGGTTTTACGGCCCGGGGCAGGCTTGTGGCTAGCCACATTGGTTTGGGAGACCCTGAAAAACTATGGGACACTGCATTTAAATGGAAGCAGTCTTCCCTCATTTTAAAATAAGTACATCTAATGAAACTTTTCAGGCATTTCAGACTACATAACCAAAACCACAAACACACCCACGTTCACTGGATGCTCACTTTGAATCTTTATCAGAATAAACCCGAAATAAATAATATTTTATTAAATTACCAGCCACGCAATAATAGCAAAAAGCATCAAATGCTCTTAACCATTTCCCATAGCCATTGACACATATATTACATACATATATATATATATACGTATGCATGTATACACACCCCCACATACAAATTTCTCTTTTTTGGCTGCCCTCTGAATGTGCAGAGTTACACACAAGTAAACCCTTACTTAAATCTATGAATGAATTCCCCCAACAGTTTCACAAGAAGTTTCGGATTTTTTTTTCCCCTAATTCTTCTCTACAGGGACACTTTGCAACGCATAAAGAAAACAGAGAAACAAAAGAGATGGACCTGGCCAGCCATGCAACTCCCTTTGCCAGACTGCAGCCATTCTGTTTAACCTTTTCCCTTCATCCATGAGGATTCTCCTTTTCTTTCTCTAGAATCATCACAACAGAAGCCATTTGAAGTACACCCACTCAAATGGTTTGCAAAGTCCTCATGGATGTCTGTGAAGGCGGTAAAGCTGAAAGCAAATTCCTTTTTTTTTTCTCTCTTATTGAAATGGGCTAGAATTGCTCAATGAGTCAGTTACTGTGTCTTAACTGGAAGAGTAGAAACCTCTAAAATAGCCTGAATTGTACTACAAGTACTTGTCTGACTGTGCCCGTAAATAAAGTCTAAAAGTAACACCATGATTTTTGCCTACGGACACAGCTCATGTCACCAGCCAGAGGAGGAAGACAGCTGTGAGAAACGGCCCAAGTTTTTACCCAAAGGTAGTGAGACCTCAGTGCTAACATCCCACGGCAGCAACTTCATTGTCTGAGATTAGGAAAGCGCTCTCTCCAAATAAAAATCCGCTCTTCAGGCTAGGATTTCCATGGTCCTTCCGAGACACAGCAGACACTGAGAAACCTCAGTAGTCTAGGCGACAGCCAAGGTCTTGTAAGACTCACAGATGGGGACTTGGTATTCAAGGGTGAAAAAGTACCAAGAAAGAAGCACAGGAGTGGTGCCCATGTTCAGACACCTCAGTGTTGAACAGCTCATGCGCTGAACAAGTTTGAAGCTGGCAGGGGCAGGAGTCTCCTCCCTAGCTAAGGGTCCAGACGAGACAAATCTCAGACACAGTTTCTGCATCTGCAACACCTCCTGTCTGTCCTGTGGACAGACTGGGCGTCTGTCGAGGGCAGCAGGGTGGTAAGCACAATTCTCCTGGAGAAATCCTGTGGCAGATGCACTCACCCTGATAAAAAAGGGTTTTAGGACTGCTGCATCCTTACTTTTCACATCTATTACAGTATGGTCATGTACACCCCTCGGGGGAGTGCCTATCATCACAGACACACCTTGGTTCAGTGACTATGGTCACATATACACCTTGGTTGAGGTATAAGGAAGTTAATGGCCCTCAGCCAATGGGAGCTGACATGACCATATACGACCACAGATCAGATTCGACCAGGGTATAGACGGAGCCCTGCCAGAAGGCAACTTGAGTTGGTTCTCCTCAGAGTAGCAGGTCTGCAGTGGGGGACTCTCCCCTTGGGTTGGGACGTCACCCAAGGAACCTCCTTGAGGTTGAGATCCCTCATCTTATAGGTGAGGGACTGTACACAATTTGGATCCTCATTTCTAAAGCTTAAGAATTCTTGATTCGGTTGTGCAGTATTAATTCCTCATACATCCTGAACCTGTGGTTTACTAATGTTGTCAGAATGTTGAACGATTTTAATAAACCTAATTTTTAGTTGGTTCTCTGCTAAACAATTTTGGTTAGAATAAAGTTCATTTTGAGTTTATCACCTGTGTAATTTGATTTTGTACGCCTTCACAACAAACCCATGTGCACAGTTTGGTGACTTGGTGAAGCCACTTTGACAGTCAAGTAGCAATATTTATTTTACCGGTACGGAGACAGCCACATTCTTTTTCCTGGCTTTGTTGGGGCCACTGGATTTTCAGGGGAGGGATAGTAGCAGCCTACCTGCTCAACTGCTGTGAGCTGGTCTCTGGGAACCAGAGGTCCCCTCAAGAGGCACCAGCTTGTCCAGGTCGGGCCCATGCTGATCTCGTCACACAAGTGGTGGAGCAGAGCCAGCTCACCTCTGGCTGGCTTTGGTTCCTGCACAGCTTGTGTATGACGGCCTGCTCCCATGCATGCAAATCCACCCTCTGTGCGCCGGCGGTGTTTGCTATCTATAGGTCTATGTAGGAAGAGACGCCTATAACATGATGTTGAAACCCAACAGGTTGCAGCAGCCCCTCCGCAGTCCCCCGTGCAGAGTGGGATGAGCTGCTTGGTGTGCCTTTTGGGCCTGGGCCAGGAGCAAAAAGGGGATCCTTGTTGGATGATACCTCTATCAGATCAAATCCATTTTGTAACATAATATGTACTTTTCAAAAGTCATTCCCTGTCAGCATCAGGCAGCTGCTACTGCTGATTACAGACCATGAAGTCTTGTTTAAGTTCTTGCTCACTGATAATGTGTCTGCAAGAGGCACCCCTGGGTGAGGGCAGTTGTTTTATTTCTTTCTGTTTAAAGAATATCTTTGTAAAACTTTACTGAGCTACACCATTCTGTCACAAGCCACTGCTCTGACTCTGCCCATGCCTCTCTACATCCTCCTCCCCGCTCACTCCTTCCTTAAAGCCCGGGAAATTGCAATAATTGTGCTTCATTTTAAGTGGTATCAGAGACATTCAGATGTCATTAAATACCCTTCAAGAACATGTGGAAGACATGAACAAAAAAAAGAGTCTCTCTGGCTGCTGAGGAATGCATGTTCGTTAAGAACAGAAAGCCACCGCCCCATGAGGGAAAAGCTGATCCATGCGCTAGCTGATGCAGTTAAATTAGCAAGGTTATTTCCTTGCCAGGGGACATTTTCTGTCATTTGCGCTCACAAAAAAAAAAACAATTGTGATCCATAAATCGTCTAAATTTATGAATATGTATGCTGCCATCTATACATCCAGACACCACAACTGTATTATGCCTAATATATGCATGTACATGGACTGAATTAACTTGGTGCAAAAAATCATGTATCTTCCCAGCAGCCCATCAATTTCTATAAAAAGTGGAACTGACTATAAATGATGACATTTGAATCCAGTGGCCAGCCTGCATCATTTTCAAGTTGTTTTCAACTGACTGACGTTTTTTTAATCTGCTGTTGTCGAGACTCAACGTGTCTTATGCACCCTGAGAGCTTTCCATGTATTCTCTCATCAAATATTTCAGTTTGGGATGTTTTGAAGAGGAAAGTTTACTTCAAAACCCCCCTTATTTCATTAGAGAAGATGCAACAGTACAGATAATATCTTCCATGTGTGAAGGCACGCACAGCATTTCTTCACATCAGCAGAGTGCTGCGTCTTGCACACCGCAGGCCAGATGTTTGCAAAGCAAATACTCAGTGTCCTCACAAATCACTGTCGAGGCCTGTAGCAGCCGTCCCAGCTACCTTGGTACCAGCAAGCACCAGGGTTCAGGCTTTGCAGTGCTCAGCTTCAGCTGAAGCCAGCTGCTGCGGCTCAGGAACAACAACTTCGTTTCCTATCGCAAGAACCAGTGAAAAAAAGGTTTTGCAACGAACCGCCCCGTTTGGGCTGTGGGTCAATACACACACTGAAGGACAAGATTTTCTTCCTTTCCTTTTCCAAAGCTATAACGTGTCATATTAAGTACAAAATTACAGGACTGAGTTATATCACTGAAGAGTAGTGGCCTGCAGCGCGCACCCACCAGACACAAGATCAGCCTCCGGGTTTAGGGGTCCGGGTGCATGTCTCTCACGAGAGCCCTCATCTCCACTTTGATAAGTGCCACACAGAGATCAGGCCCCTCTAGCAGCTGAGATATTTAGGCTTTTGCCATTAATACTGACCTGCCCCAACCAGCCTGAGGACTACAGGAGTACAGAGCAACTCTCCTTCCTCCTTTGGTCACCGCAGACATGAGGCGTTGGGGAAAGGGGTCCAAAGGCAGTAGCTGAAGCTGAGCACCCCCAGTCCATGGCCAGTCACTCATGTATTCTCAGGTGCTGGTTTCCCATGCATGCCTCCGACACAGGGACAGCAACAGTTTCCTGACACTACTAGAAAATCCAAACATTTTAAGTTTTGGGTCTCTTTTTAAAGAACAGATAAATATCCCCAGTATTTGTAGTGGGAGAGAAAGCAATGTGGATAAAGACAAGGCTCAGCGCAGGAACTGTAGGCTGGGCAGGCCAGGGAAAGCAGCACTGCTTGTAAGGTGAGCCAAAGAAAGGAAATCCGGAATATTCAGAGTGTTTTCATTTTTTAATTACCATATTGTGAGCTTGAGTGTGGACAAGTGAAACTACTGCAGCATGTTACGTAGGCCTTCCAGCTGTGTCAAGAACCAGCCACCGGCTGCCTCAGTTTCTCCCCTCAGTCTCAGAAATCCTCCTCCTACCCCTTTCATCCTTACCTCCACTCTGGCTTGCTTACACCTCAGCATTTGGTAGCCAAACCTTTTCCAGCCTATACTTGGCTCACCAAAGAGGTGAGCCATTTGCGCTGCTGGGGAAAGGCATAGTTTGCTGCCTTCTATGTTCTCTTCCAGATCCGAGGCAGAGGTGCCAAAGGCCTGGGGATGAGCCCGGAGCTGGGAAGACCTGCCCTGTGGTGCACAACAGGGCAGGAGAGCAGGACCCTTGCGAGAGGCTCCTTCTGATCTCCCCAGGACACAGCGCTGAGGAACACCAGGCGCACCAGCCTACTTATCAGTCAACACAGATACATGGACAGAGCCAGCAGCTGGAGAGATTTGTGCATGCATATTTAATAGACAAGTAGTAACTTGTTTTACGGTCATCCTTCATAATTTACTGTTCTAGAGCACCAAAAGTTGCTAACGATCTTCATAGTTTTGTGTTAGCTATGATTTCGGAAAAACAAATTGGAGCAGGAATGGGCAGAGGGAGGGGAAAAAAAAGAAGAGACACCTCTTGTTTTTTTGATTTAATCTTTGGACCAGACAATCAGGGCGAACACAGGACTGCACCTCTGCTTGGCAAGCTCTGCTTTGGCACTGGACATGCAGAAGCATAAAGCACGCTTCATTTTACAAACATAACTTCTTTTTTTTTTCCAGATTCTTTCCAAGAATGCTGTAAGGACATGAACTGACTTTTCAATCACTTGTTTTGTGCTCTCCTCATTGAGCGAACAGGCTTGTGGAAAAGGCTGCTGACAACTGTTGTATTGTTGAGCCAAACCTATTTATGCCAAGATAGATTTGTTCATTTCTTCTCCCCCTCCTTCTTCTCCCAATATTTTCCTCTCTTAGACTTTTAGTAAGGCAGTAAGGCAGAAAAGCAATGATGCAAACCAACAGAGTCTCAGTGTGACCATATGCACATCACCCCCAATTGCTGGATCCTGTAGCACAGTAGTTAATTTTGTGTGTCATATTTTATGTCACACTTATTAGCCTGAAGTGCAGTAATGCACGTTTCCATTCACAAGAGAACCTCTTCTGAATAACAAGGCCATGAATGGGTAACAATAAAAGTATATTCCATGTGGCAGGGACTGTGCTAATTAGGCAGACTTGGAAATCTCTGTCAAACACTATAAAACGTTACAGTGCTTATATAAATGTTTAATAATGAAAATGATAACAAACTGAATGGGGATGGCTTGGGAAAAACGGTAATTTGAATAGTTTTCTGAGCGTGAGGGATGAAACAGTCTACAATTTCTGCAAAAGAGGCTTTTAAGCAAATGTTTTATCTGGTTGACACATTTGACTAAAGGCTTGCCCCAATCTGCAGTCTAGCACACTCTAACAGGTACAGCAGAAATAGAGCGAGCTTGGTCTTTTTCTTTTGGTGCTAGCCCTCAGCATCTGGGGGCCACTGGCTCATCAGTCCAGTCCCCCTCTCCCAGCATGGCAGAGGGATCAGCAGCCACTGCGGTGCAGCTGGGTAGCTGGCACTTCTTTACGTTCTTCCCTGGACACCTGAAGCAAGGTGTTAACTTCTTTTCCCTGATGCTGTGAGCTAGCGGCCAGTTTTAGGATACCTCTGTGGGATTCAGTCACAGGACAATGATCTGCTTCTTGCACACTGGAAGATTTAGAGCTATGGTTAAGAGCTGGGAAAAATCCAGTCATTCCCAAGCCTCTTGAACAGTAACACAGAGTTCCCCCCTCCTGCGCAGCCCCAGCCTGCAGTACAGCAGGGAGGCAGCGGGATGCCAAAAGTGCCTGGGTGCTGCTCATGGACCGCAGGACACATCCCTCCTCCCCAGGCATTGCTCTGAAACAAAAGCAGCAAGTAGGAGAATTAAAAGCAGGACACAACAGTGGCAAACCCAGCACATGCTGACAACTGACTGCAGGAGGGAATGCCCAGAGAATTAGTATTCACCCTTTCTCTGCTTCGCTTCCTGGCTGTGATATCCTCCCCAAAACTGCAGCACTGTCCTCAGCCATAATAGGCTATATGCCTCCTTTGATGAATGAAAATATGATAAGTGAAAATATTTTGACAAGTGAAATGAAAATAGATTTCATTCCAGACGAACTAATTGCAGTGCTGATATGCAAGACTAAATCAATGATAAGGTGATAGAAACCTATTGTCCACAGACACTTTTCAGGAACATGTGATTACTTCATAATTTTCAAACGGCACGTCTGTGATGACCTCAGTGGCAGAGCTCCACTGACTGCAGTTCTGCTGAGCACCAGGTAGAAGTAACCTTGCCCCAAGCAGGGTTTTTTCATTATTGAAGAATTTTTATAATATAACATTTAACATTCAAAACTTCTTAAGAAAAACTCCAAAGTCAAAAAATAGCTTTGCACTAAACCAAAAGCAATTACATTGTTCTTAAGTATAATTACATTATTATTATCATACGTAATATATTCATAGCTCCCTGGGCTGGGGGAAAAGTGTACGGTCTAAAGATAAACAAAAGACAGCAGGCTTTCATCTGATACCAGTTCCACATGCAAAGACCAAAATAATGCTATTAACATCAGTGTGGCAGAGAGCAAAGCACATTCTAGCATTCTTGTTGTGAAAAACTTTGCATATCAAAAGGCTCCCGGGCTATCAGGCAGGTCATGCCAGTATTCCTCACCTACAGAGACAAAGAGCTGCCCCAGCTCAGGGGCGACCTGACAGTGAGTTTTACCCTGTGACCATTCAACACATACAAACTTCTTTTTAGTGCCAACTCCCTTCCTCACAGGCAACTTTAGAGAAGCTTTCCCATGAATCACAGGGTAGGATCGCTAACTGTAGCCAGAGCAGGACCAGTTTGGGGGACCGATTCTTGTCCCCCATGCTAGGTAGAAAAGGAGGGTGTTAAACACTGCAGCACAGCTCCCAAAATCCCACACACGTTCTTATAGTCTGCTTTTTTAAACACTGAAGGCACACCTAAGTTAGATACAAAATGCAGCTGGATCTATCCTCAGCGGAGCTGAGACACAAGAGAGCTTGCCCCATCACCTCGTGGCCCAGGGAACAGACCCCAGTATGAGGAACAGCTCAGAGGCTCAAGCCTTGAAAAGCAATAAGGAAATAATGAGTTATAGCAGCAAAGGCCCCACTGCACATCCCAAACCCTGCTCATCACCAAGATCTGTGATAAGGAAGAAAGGGTCCTCCATCATTTTACTGTGGCTGGGAAACCCTACTGTCTAGAGAGATGTGAGAAAAGTTAGGCTGGAGAATTAGGTACCCTTCTTGCTCCTCCTTCCCTGTGCTTTTTCAAAGCTGAATCCTGCCCAGGTTTTACTGAACCCTGGTATATGGTTCATGAACCGCAACCCATGCAGAAGGTGGCACGATAGCTTGCCAACCTGTTCACATCCTGTTCTTCCACCATAACTTGAAATAAATGTATAAATAGAAATATTTGAAGGATAGAGTCGGGAGATTCCCCTAGGGTTGGAAAGTAAGATTCAGCTCTCCTGGAGTGCGTGTATATTAGGCTATTAGGACCAGCTGAATCTCAGGACTAATGATGTATTATGTCTGTGTTTTCCTGCAAAGCAGGCTGCACTTGGAAAATGGAAATCTGAATCTTCACCATCTTGCTGAAGTCAGCTAAGTGAGCTCTCTGGCGCAGAACTGACAGGAAACGGAGTATTAGCTGAGGGAAAATAAATGGAAGAAATGTCCTTCAACTTGGGCCCCTTCACAAGAACAGTAGGTTGCTTCCCTTTGGTCCTTAGGCAAGCTGTAAGCCTCCTGTTTGTAGCTTTGCATTTAGGCTCAGCGTGGCTCAGCATCTCTGAGCTGCTACAAAGCCGAATGCCCATGAATGTTGACATTTTTCCTTGCCATCTAAGATGCACCACCTTGTCCGTGTCTGACTTAGTAGCTGATTTCAGCTAATTTGCCTCTTTTGTTCAAACATTTATTATTAATAATTTGGGGAAAAAATTATTTTTGTCTCTTCAACATAAAGTCATCAAATAAATACAAAGTGAACAGATATTACCACACAGCTAGAATATTTTTCCTTCGTTACGTAGTTGCTTCCTTGGTTCATTATAATGTAACTTTTCTTAATTCCATTTAATTTTTTCCCCTCTATTTTGCTTGTTTTACTTCACGGCACCTTGAGAAAGATATTAACATAATGATTTTCATTCTTGACTTCCTATCTCAAGAACAAAATTGCTGCGTACGGATTTCTCAGCAGTTCAAAAAAGTGTTTCACTTACTAGCTCCTGGTCCACCAACAAAATGGTTCATATATTCCTTTATTTTTATCAGTGACAACTGTTTATTATTTCTACTGCCTCTGATCCCACTGTACAGAGACCAGAAAGGGCTTACTCATTCTGGCAATAAAAGGGGCCCTTGAAGTGGTCCTACAGCATAATAATACTCTGTTTGGTGGGTTTAGCAAGTCTTTCTAAAGCCAGACCTATATTTCAACTAATAAATCACCTGTCAACCTCTTTAAAACATCCTAAGGATAAAGAGAACAGTTTAGGCTTAGAACAGAGCAGGCTTCAGGAGTCTGGATCTGTAAATCCTAAGGATGAAAAGGGAAGGAAAGAAAAGGATTCGATCATCTCTAGCATTGCTTGGCAAAGATATTCCATGAGGACATCTAAAATCTGAAGCATACAATTAATAATACTTTTCAAAGACATACCAAGATATACTTAATGACCGTGTTTAAAGTACTTTGAAATCTTCAGAATGCAAATTAACTTAAATGCAAGACAGTAAATGAAGCACAGCAAACTGCTCCTAAAGTCCAACCACACATCACAATGACAGGAATAGGAGAGTACAAGCCACTAAAAATACCAAGGAGAGTATTACAAAAACCAAAGATGGATAAATCTTTAGTCCAGACACTATAACTTAGTGTCCAGATGCATTAGATCATGAAACCTATTAAGAAAAGAGAGTCTATTTTAACTTTTCTTCTAGCTCCTTTTATCTATGTCTTAAGAACATGCCAACAAACATATCTGTGTACTCTGTGTTATCAGATCTGCTCCACTAGCAATTAAATCAGCCTACGCACCCTTCATAAAGGAAATCACTTGCAGGGGTACAGTGTGTGCTGGCAGCAAGGAGCAGCAGCAGTGCTGAAAGTACAGTTGGATCCTTGTCACCTCAATGTATTCACTGAACGTGACAGCGCGCAAACTGCCAGCTATGGACTTGTCCCAGAGGAGGACAGGGCCTCCTAATGGTACCATAACACAAATAATTAAGAGATGACAATACTAAAGGCCACTTCCCCCCCCCCCAGTAGGCCAAGACCTGCTTTATGGGCTCAGTCTGTTGCCTTTTTCGTTAAATGAACAGCCTGGCTGGTCACTGGAATAACCTTTGGTTCCTCTTGCTTTCCCACACCCCCCATCAGGCAGTTTCTCAGATCTTTCTGTTGCTTCTACAGCCTCTGTTGTGCTGGTGGACAATAGACCTTTGAGAGAGCAGCGCAGTCTAGGGCAAGGCTGGGGGACTCGCACAGTGACTGGGAGCACACAGTGCAGCTCCAGGCTCACAAAATTGTTCTGGGACAAGGGCAGGACAAGAGATGACACAGACAGAAAACTGCTTCGAAAAAATCGCTTGTGTTGACAACAGGCCTGAAGACTTTCATCATGGAGAAGCACTAAATAAGAGGTTTTCTAACGCCAAGCTGTTTGCAGAGGTGATCACAAACCACAGAGCTGAAAGCCAGAAGGCAAACGCCAGATGTCTGCCAAGTCTGAGAGCACCTGAACCTAGTGTTTGCTCGCTCCTGTATCTATTTAAATGTCACAACAGCAGCTTCCTTCTGCATCTTCCCATTCTTTTGCTGTTAGCTGCAAAGAAAACACACTGGGGAAAGCTGACTGTGGAGGCTCAGGGCAAAACCCAGCAAAATGCAAAGAAGGGGAAGATGCCAGAGCAATCCAAGACAGTCACGAGAGACTATCTACCTTGTTGATAGAGCACGTGTGTTGTGACTACAAAAAGCCATACCCTTCTAGAAAGAAGCTGTAATTAGGTCAAAAGCTGACAAGTACCAGAGATAAGTGTGAAAAGACACCAGGAAGAGAAAGCACTTTGCTACTGAGAAAGGCAACAGTTATAACTCACACACTGTGCAGGCAGTTGGGTATTTTGCCAGAATTCAGCCCATGAAATCAACTTACTGCCAATCTCAATTGTGTTGCTGCCCCTCGAGAGGTGCCAGCTGGAAGCTGAAACAGAGTTTTGCAGATAACGTTATTTGGTTGTTACCAAACTCCAGCTGCTGTTCTATATATTTACTCACTTTATTCAAGGTTAAACCAGCTAATTCCAGGCCAAAACTCTGCACCAGTTGCTTGCCACATTTGAGACTGACAGCAGCTAACTGTATGGATGGAAATGCAATCAGTCTTAATTTTAACACTACACTAGTGGATGACAGCCACAACTGTTCTGGGAAAGACAGACTACAGCGCACATAATGGAGCCCACTGCAGGGAGAGACAAACCTGAAGGAGAGCTTAAAAGACCCTATTTTCTTCTTGCTTCCATTCTTGGGGGTGGGAGATCTTCAGTGAAAACCCAGATCTGCACTTGGTCTCCAGGTCAGGTTCAGTTAGATGGAGACTCATTTTTTTAAATCTTATTTCAGTGTGGAAAGGACAGGTAGAATGTCATGAGATCAGTTTGTCTTAGTATTTTTTCCAATTTTAGCTGACCACATGAGTACAAACACATGAGGGTTCAGCAATATCAAAACTGAATCCACATCTTAATCCTAGCTGCACGTTGCAGCTGATTTTTTAATATTATCTCCAAGTCTAAACTTGTCCAGAACGTTACCCTTGAAAGCTTTGCTTTTTTTGAAGGCTACATCTATGCACTTAACGGGGGAGCTGGCAGGGAAATGGGGAAAAAAATTCTAATCCTTTGAGATTTGTCAATGAGTTGATTTTGATCTAGTTTGTACTACTGAAAATATGGAGTAACTCTATTTAAATCAATAGAAGAGTATCAGGACAAGAAGCAAAAAAGAGTTATCAGATGGAAGTTAAATTCAAGTGCCCTTAATGCAATGTCATCTTTACTTTTTCTTTTAAGACAAACTCTGGCTATTAAAATTCCATTAATTTCTGAATTACTTAGATATAGGGATAGGAAGAAACCTTGAGCTGTCCTAATGTGGCGTTAGAAGAGCACACAGAAATAGTGATTCTGATCTCTTTTAGCAGATGTGAGCTAGTCTAAAATGCTCTTCTGATTGAACTCTCCCTGGTGAAATGTCTGGCTAGGACACCAGCAATCAGAAAGCCCTTGCTTAGCAAGTACCAACCATAAACTGGGAAATTTAATCAGTATCCTTCCATAAACTTTTTTTTTTTTTTGCTATGAAACATCCCAAATAAAAAGGGGTACAGTGAAGTCAGCGTACTCGATTAAGAAGGGAAGCCTTTCAGTGTGGGCATTTGGGCTGTGAAGCAACAGGGCACACAAACTAGCTATCCCTCAGCCTTCCTTGATTTACAAGAACTGAAAGTTGAAGAACAGATATGCATTATTTTTCTGCTTTAATGTGCAACTCTCAAAGCAAATGTGCTCAAGAGAGGACATGAGGTTAGAAGTGAATGAAGGCTATTGTTTTGCGGGTAAGAGAAAGTAAAAAGCAAAAAGAGGAAAGACAAGATAAGAGGCTAAATTTTTAATAAGGAGCATTTAGAAGCACCTAGTCTCTTCTGCAAAGCCAGTGAATCTTTAATGCAAAAATTGCTTCGAAAAGGCAATTATCCCAAAAAGAAATTACTCTGCTCTGCAGTGGGACAAAATTTAATAATTAAAATGCACACTGAGAGATTTTACTGCTATTTTAAGTACTTTCCTAGCGCAGCCTCAACTATGAAGATTCAGTTGTTGCCTCCTTTACGTAAGACCAGCAAGCAGTTCAGGCTAAAACCCGCTATCAACTAGGCTGTTCTAGAAATGTGACTGCCTTTAGCAATCACAGGCAAAAGCAGATGCTCCAGGAAGACCAGGGGTAACCTTCTGGAACATGTAATGCAAAGAAGGAACTTTTAAAAATAAAATACCCCAGGTGGTCTACAGGATGAAGGCATTAGCATGATGTACAGCCCCGTTGCCCTGCATTTCCTGATGTCTTCTCAGGGCTTGTCTTTTCGTCTTTCAAGGGGCAGAGGGCCAGGCTACTAACACGTTTACCTGTGGCGATGGTAATTATGATGGTACCTAAGAAGGGACATAGGTTGCTTCACTTGCAATCTCCAAGTAGCAGCAACGGAGCAACAAAGAATCCGACAGTGACATCCTCCCCTAGTAGTTTCTCTTATTCCTTTTATATCACTCTCCTGAAAGGGTTAATACGGACATATCCCTTTCATATCCTCCTCTTCTGCCTTATTAAATTACCTGAGGTAGGATGCCATGGTAACATGCTAGCAAAGGAACTGACATTCATGCATGACAGAAGGATCCAGTGCAAGCCTTACTCACCCAGGAGCAGCATTACACAGACGGGAGGTGCAAAACAAGCCACTACCAAACAAATCAACGTCAAATATCACAGAGCTTTCTCAACACATCCACATCTCTATTTGTTCCCTCCATGGAACAGAGCGGGTGAAGCACTGCTCTAACTCCCATGCTCTGCTCTATCTGTGAGAAGGAAGTCTAAAACCAAATTTGATTTGTAACCAGCGTGGAAATTACTGACTGTATCTCAGATGGGACATTTTCACATAGCACGTGTCTGAAACAAGAAAAACGAGGGGCACAGAGGCAGCCCTGCATATTAACTACTGCAAAGTGCCTCTAGGGCAGCAGCAGTTTCCAGACAACACTGGGTAGTGTCCGGCCCCTCAGGATATGGGCGAAGGAGTCTGAATCTATATATCTGCTCATGTAGACAAGGCCAGAAAGACTCCACAGCCAAAGATCTGCCAGGTCCTCTAAGGGCACATGAACTCAAACAACTAATGGATAACAAAGACACAAGGTAACTAAACTTTATTTTCCCTCTCTGACTTGTGCAGGGTGTGTTTCCAAAATTATAGTAGAAATAATATTCAATTATATGCTCCAAACTTTTTTAAAATGAAAAATGAAGGCAGTGTGATCTTGCAAATACATACACAGTTGACCAAACTGAAAACCACTGCTCACTCAGGCACATCCAGGCTTCTTTCCTTTTTCCTTCTCTTTCCCCTTCTTACCCTTTCCCTCCCCCTCCCCTTTACCAACATGCCCTACACAAATATCCATTCACAACTGTGCTGAAAAGCAGGGAGGCTTTTGACTTACTCAGGAAAGAGGATAAAGGGGTTTTGTTGCTGTGTTTTGAGAGAATTTTTTTGTGGTGATTAATTTTGGTAGGGGTTTTTTTTCATAGCTGTTCAAAAAAGTGTTGCTCTCTGGCTATGGCTGTCCATTCAAACACCAGTCTGCATGCTCAAGAGAGACTTAACCAGCTGTAGCGATGCTCTAAAATTTTTTTCTGAGAACTTTGTAAAGATCGTTTGGAGCTCCCAGGCTCCACCTGAATTCTGCTGTCCTCTCTAGACCTGTTTATGAAACTTTAAAATCTTATGTCTACTTGAAATACGACTGAGTGCTTTCAGAAACCAAGGTAACTTCCTATTCTGTAATCTTCTCAGCACAGTTCAGGTTGAGTGGAAAAGGCTGAGAGGGAGGAAAATATGTTTATTTTTAGCTACATGTGACTGAGATGGTACTGCAGGAGAAATCAGAAAGACACAGCAAACAGAGGAGCATATTAGAGAGTCACATATCTTCAATGTGGTGATTAAATCCAGGCAAGCAGACTTCTTTCCCCACAAAAGGAGATGTGGAAGAAGAGAAGGATCAAGAAAAAGAGCAAGAAGCAGATGGATCTGAGCAATTTAAATAGTGGGAGGAAACATGAAAACTGCCACTGAAGGACAGGAGGGAAGTCAAAGGAAAGGCAGACGCCTGCATCTTCAAAGAGACCACAGACAAAAAGAGGATGGAGCCCAAACAGAGAGGCATTGGCCCTACATGTTCAAAGGGTTACACATGTGAGCAGCACATCCAGTGGTGTTACCCACAGAAGTGGAGGCCTGGCAGACCAGGAGCTCCGGCTGGAAGAGACTGTCTGGGACCACGAGCAGCTGGTTTCTGGTCACCGAGGAAGAGGAGGGATCTGGGTTAGGGTGGCTCCAGAGGAGGGTCTGAGGTGATGTAGTGGCTGTCAGCACCAGAGTGAAAGGGGAGGACTGCTGCTAAGACACACTGCAATTGCAACACCAGAGGCACCTTTGTTTCCCTGACATCTGATTCTCAAATGGAAAGCATGTGGTCTTCCATCAAAATATTGGAAACAAATGCAGAATAAGAGCATTAAAAGGTAGGGAACTAAAAGCAAACACTGAAGAAAAGTGTTAGATAGAAGAAAAAAAAAATACTGAAGAGCGTAAGAGTTCAAGATTATTAACAAAACACAGAAGCTGTTTGCACAGCAATCACATAGTTTCATACTACTTTCTCACACATAACTCTTATAGTTAAATTGCATTTGGCTTTCCTTTGTTCTGTGCTTTGAATTTATGCCAATCTTCCAAAATATTTTCATCTTATTTATTGAAGAAACCCACAACACCAAACAAGGGGGAAACTAAGCAGATCACTGATTAAAATGCAAGGTGAGTACTTGAGGCTAGAAAGCGCCCAAAGGCTCAACACTAAGCAGAGGATAGTCTTTAGGTAGTGGGAGGGTGGGAAGCCCTGTGACTCAGTCCACAACTGACTCACCATGCCTCCCTTGCCTCTTCCGTTTCTCTAGAGCAAAGCGCTGGGGGCAGGATGTTTGTTTGTCTGTGCTTTTGCCACTGGGAAATTGCTGCCCATGCTGCAAGAAGTAAGCTCCTTGGCTGGGGCAGGGGAGTGAAAGCTCCCATCCCCGCTTTCCTGGGACTCCTGTGATGCAGGGGAAGGTAATACCTGTATTTCCACATGACTGGGCACCAAGAGTCAAATTACTGCATCGGGCACGTTCTTCCGTAGCCTTGCTCGTTTGCACAGAAATGTGGGCTGAGTCACAGTTTGGCCATAAACTGCCCACAATTCATATGCTGAAAAATCAGTTGGTTGAGGTTTAAGTTAGTACAGTCAGTGCGGTCAGCTGAGGAGTGAATTTAGATTGAAGCTGTCTGCACAAAGGAAGAGCAAAGGTGAACTGATGTTGTTTTGAACAACTGGTATAACCCCACCTGCTTTGAAGTCAATGGTTCAACCTCCTGTTGCTTACAGCAGGGTCAGGATTTCACCACAAAGTTTTTTTAATTAAGGCCTTGATTTTTTTTTCTACATATTGACATGGTGCTAACCTTCAATCCACGTCAATAGACAACAAAGCAACACTCTCAAAGCAATGATATCAGTGGCAAGAGAGAAAGACAAACTCACTGACAGCAGTCCCACTACCGGGAAGGGTCTAGAAGACTTACAGCCATGGAAAAAAACCAACCAGATGACAGCTCTGGAAAGGCCTACACGGCACTGAGCTGTAACTCAGTTTGTAGAAACCTCTGACACCACTGACCAAAAAGGACACCTAGCACCTAGATCCAGGTGCTGTCTCTGCCTCTACTTCGTCTGAAAGCCAGATCAGCTACTGCAGTGCCAGAGGTGGAGATAAGCATGAGCTGTGCATTCAGGAGAGCCACAGCAAGTTGAGACTTGCCACCATGCAGAGCTGCCAGGCTCTGGGTGCTTACTCAGGGAAGAGAGAGAGCTGCGACAGCCTTTCAACCATGCAGATCTCCTCGTGCCTTGCAGTCAGGAGGGATCATCAGGACTTGCCACTGTTTCTCCTTCCATTCCGCACCTCAAAGCGCCTCTCAAATGGGAATTCCCATGGCTCACACCCAAAGCATGTCTGTGCAACAGCACTGACGGTGCAAGAAGCCGTATGGGTCTGGTGCAGATACAGGTCCATCTGCATCTCCTGCTGATGGCTGGGGAAGGGGCAATCCTCCCATCCTTCCATGGACAAGCCCAAAAAGCACTCACATTAAATGTAGGATGCTAAATTACTCCTATAGCTGGGCCTGCATTTTTTCCCTAGCTCTCTAGGTATTGTTTGGCAGCCATCAGATAATTGAGCGCAAAGGCTAAGATAACATAATTTGAATAACAGCTAATGAAATGCTCTGCAATTATTTCTGAATGTTTTATCTGTCTTCCCCCTCTCACATGGTAACTGCAATTGCCTCCCTCTTACAGAAATCCCTAGGCAGGTGATGGTACGCCAGAAGTGTACGCTTTTCATTTCAGTTTCTCCTTCTCTCACTTAATGACCTCTTAATCCACCTCCCTTTCCCTCTGCTGGAGCTGATTGCCAGCTGCGTCTCTGCACAGAGCCCATTCCCCGCCAGGGCAGCCCGTTTGCCCCTCTCCCACCTCCATTAGCACCTGCCCTATACCAGTGTGTGGGGCTGATACATTTTTGCATAGGAGCTCCCTGCGAGAGCGGAAAAGGAGAAAGATTACGGAAGGGGAGCTGCCACTCTCACCTCTCACCATAATCTAAGGACGGACAGGAGGAGCAAAGCTGGCTCGAGGATTTATGGAAGGATAGGAAGCAATGGAATTTGCTGCCCCAAGAATGAGGATGTTCACAGGAGCTCCTGGTCTCGCACGTTTGTTCCCAGCCTTTCCCTCTGAGGCAGCAGCAGCTCCACAAATACTGTGGGGAAAATTACATCCTTTTCTGAAACACCTGCATGCCTGTGCAACAACAGCAGTCTCTATCCTGAAGAGAAGCTGTGACTTATAGCTGTACTCTTGAATTTTTCACCGAATTTGAGCTCAGTGTGATGAAACCCTTGCCCACAGTGACATCTCAAAAACAAACAAGAAGATAGCTGGCAAAACATAACTCAGATGTTTCCTTATAACAGTGTCAAAAATTCTTCACCTGCAGCTTTACAGGTTGTCTGGCAAAATGAGGATTTGACCAGCCAAAGAATTACTGAGAAGCTCAGTGTTTATACTTTTTAGTATGGGACCACCTGCCTGTTTTTAGCTGATCTGTTTAAGGTAGTCAAAGGGATTATTGATAGGAGTAAAGTTTGAACAGGCAACATGGGAATCACCAGCACACAAGAAACTAATCTCCAGCCTGCCTGGAGGCAGAGCCAGGAGAGGATGATTTCCAGTGCTGGGAAGGTTGTGTCCTCTCTCCATAAACACTGCCATAAAAAGGGCAGAAAGAGCACAGCAGGCAGGGCTGATGAAGGCCATGCTGAACACCACCAAACAAATGGAAAAGTTGCAGGTAAATCACAGCAAAGGAAAGTAGTCGATCAGGACAATATATTTTTAACTGTTTGTTACTTAGTTTTGTTGGTTTTTTTGTTCTTTGCTTTGTTTGTTTTCTTCCAGAATTTACTACTCTCTAGAAGGCAAAAGAAGTGTGAAGTGCTGTCTGAGCGTTGGGGGAATGACATGAGGCAGAAAGAACTGACAACAAATTTCTGCTCCCATCCTCGGAAACACAGAAAAGACTTACGGGAAAGGAAACATAGCTGAATTTAGATCAGAGAACATGTTTTAAACTGATGGCCCAGAAGCGCTGTTGGAAGTATATCTAGAACTCTGTATGAAGGAGTAGGGTTTAATTCTGTAATATCCAAACACAATCCCAATAGCCGGCCTCACCATGAAAATCTGCTTCACAGTGTCAGGGCTCTCACTTCAGCATGCAGTGAATTTTCTCCCCAGTACTTTCAATTCTCATGTCTGTAATTTGGTCGCTAATTTAGCCTATCTTTAGCTATCCAGTCTGTAGAAAGAACCTGTATGATTAATGCTGTACTATCTAATAATGTTTTCTGTAAATAGAGAACCAAATCAGGAAGACCCAGAGAGGTTGTTGAGTCCCCATCCCTGGAGGTGTTCAAGGCCAGGCTGGACGTGGCCTTGGGCAACCTGGTCTAGTGGGAGGTGTCCCTGCCTATGGCAGGGGGTTGGAACTCGATGATCTTCAAGGTCCTTTCCAACCTAAACCATTCTATGATTCTATGATTCTAAGACGACGATGCATTTCTGTATGACTCTTCTGGATCTCAGGTTCCAACATGTTCTACGGTTTATGTGGAGCTGTTAGATCCATTTTTATAGAGAGTTACCAACTGATAGACAGGCCTGGTCTCTAGTAAATTACCTGTAGTAAATTAAAATATTGACAAAAGCTTCATTAGCCCCAATTTCTTAATACTTGATGCTGACCTGCAGAGGCCAAGAAGGGATTTCTATTCCTCCAAAGAGAATTTAAAGCTGCTTAGATAATAAAGTTTACATCTGAGCACGGGGCCCTCACTGGCTGCAAGAGGATCCTACTGAAATTTGCAGCAAACACAATCCAAAGAATGTGATAACGTCCCAAGTAATATGAAATAAAAAGGGGCCCACGTGTTTATGGCATTTTGCTACGAAACCTTGAGAAAAAAAAAATCATGGACAGATTCACCCCCATACACCCCCAAAACCAACTCCATGTTCTCCTCTGAAACCATTCATCCAAATGGAGAGAAAGCTGTGACTGGAGACTATAAACACAGCTCAACAAAGCACAGTTTTTCTCAAGGGCCGCAAAATCAACACATTACAAAAACTTCCAGGAAAGACATATCTGTAAGCTTAATGGAGCAGTGTAACGCTTGTCCAGAGGAAGGAAACTACCTTGGATGGGTATCAGGTGAAAGGCAGTTTGACCTGAGGAAAAGAGCTAGCCTAGAGAGTTAACTGAAGTAAAAACTTCTGGTTTACAGGGAGTTTACAGAAAGCACTAGCTTATTGCATGGTAATAAATCATGTCTTCTAGAGGCAGGTATTGAACATGATAAATACTCTCAAGATCTCTAAAGCACCTGAACGTCTTGGTCTCACTAAACCGTGCTGGAACAACCAGTGAAACCTTGTACCATTAAAGGCTGACCTGTTACCTCTGGAGCACATTTGAAAAAAAACTGCTAGTCTTTAAAAATCGTTGTATCCTAACACTTATTTTTCAATGCAAAGCAAAATGTACCAAGTTACAACTGTAAGACAGTTTAGGCTCTCAGAATAAGCAATCTTCCTAGGCCACCATGCTGGTATTATCAGCATTTCCAGCAGTCTTTCTGGCCCTCCACACATCCAGCTCCCAAAGGCAAGTCCTGGTCACACACAGGACGCAGCAAGTCAAGGATATACATTTAGAAGCATCAAAGGAAAATGAAAGAACTCCTATCAAGAAATAGACAGAAAACCTAAAGAATGGATAATAAATGCATAAAAAGCTGATGGCTAGATAATTGGTTTCATTAAAAGATAAACATCCCTCTCTCCTAATGACATTACTGTTGATATTACTCCATCGATACCATCCAGCTTATCATAACCCCTTTATATGACTGCGGAGTCACGTCCTGCTTTCCAAAAGAGCCCCTGCCTTATGCCTGCCTAAAAGAAAGATCAAAAGAATCTTGTTCATGATCTGAGCTCTTCAGGCATTAGCTAGTAGTTTTCAGCATGGCCTGTAAGTGGCAGATATATCTATCTCATCAGGGAGAACTAGAAAAATAACCTATATCAGAAAGAACAATAAGTATTAAAAAAAAAAAGAGTATGTATATAGAACAAAAGAGAATGAAAAAGCAATAGTATAAAATACATTCCACCCACCCCCCGATAATGGTTGAAAAACATTATTATATTTCCTAGCTTCACAAGTGATGTGAAAAATCATTCCTCTTCAGAAAAGAATCCAAGATACGCAGGACAATGGAATATTTTGGGAGAAGAACCCAGTTAGATTAACATGTCTCTCTGCAATTTTAAAGTCAGAGAATACTTGCAATATCATGAATATATCAAATATTTTAAATACTGGGAAAATGTTAACTCTATTTTCATGAGAGATTTTCTCTGCTATTGTAAAGGGAGGATTACACAGATGTAATGTGATATTCCCTTTATAACTGTGATTAATACTCCTTTAATCATAACTGAAAAATTATCTGTAATAAAAACACACATGATTTGCCTTTTGTGCGTTAAGAAAGTTTGTTCCTAATCATAATTTGAACCACACTCCTCTAGAAGGTAGTTTTGTTAAGTGAGGTTAGCCAACCCCAGGCAGGGAAGCAGAACACGCCACTCTCACAGCACAGGTAACCGCCCCACAACAGTTACATCCATATTCCCTTGAACTCAAAACCCTGCAAGAAAAGCAAGACGGCACTCGCAAATACTGTTTTGTTGCAAAGGAGACTGACAGTTGCAAGACCTTGTTATGATCTTAATTGATGATCCCAATTGGAAATTCCCAACAAGCTTTCGTTACACCCTAGATTGACAGCTGCTAAGATGATGGACAGGAAAGCAGTAAGTTTTAATCTCAGTGCTGCAAAACTGGGTAAATGCTTTTGTTGCTTTGGATGTACAAGAGCCCATTACGTAAGGTATTCCCCTTAAAATCTCATCTGACCAATACAAATACTTCCTCTGCTTTTGGGCAGTAGCAACAGGACTACAATATGACATATCTTAGGCTGTATTTTGTAGGGGGTTTGCTTGTTTTGTTTTTGTTTGTTTGTTTGTTTGTTTTCTACAAGAACACAGAAGAAAGCCTGCCAGCCTTATTCAGCATTTATGCTTACTGGCCCCAACGCATGCTTGCAAGTCAAGATTTGCTGCCATGTTTTGGGATGAAGATATTAGTGCAATGAGAATATAATAAAAGTGTGGCCACATTATCATCAAATAACAACTTGATCAACACACAAGATAATCTAAAACCTAACTTAGCTCCAGCCACAGTCTTGTGCCATATATTCTTGTCTAAACATTTCAGTGCATCTCCAGCTGCTGAAGGATTAAATAAGCACCAGCAATGGCACATTTGCAAAAATGCCTCAGTTGATTTCAGAAGCTTCTGGTTTTCTGGATTTCCTATAGCTTCTGGTTCTTGCGGCACTCTAGCACTTTTGGATGTTTTTGAAATGATCTGGATGTTCTGAGATTTGTACCAGGGCGGTCCCCATTGACCAAAAGCAGCTCCCACAGCCCCCTTGGGTAGTTCCAACCACTGCATAATTAAAACAATCCACCTGCTCCGAAGCCATTTCCTCAGCTGTGGAGCAATACACACACAGATGTGATACTTTCCTATTATAGCACCCCTCTTTGGGGATGGCGTGCAGGCTGTCACACTCACTGCAGTCATTCTGCCTGTGAAGTTCAGCAAAAAAAACATTAGGCACCAAAAATATTCCAGCAATTCTTTCCCTCGAGTTACAATAAACTTGCTTCCAATTTGTTGTCCAGCCATTGCTAATTTCATTATCATTTCACGCATGGTAATGAGACACGTGCTGGTCACATGACCTTCCCCCTTCCCTCAGGGGCCTAATGAATATATATCATGCATAATTAAGAAGAGCCTGTTTTAGCATACAAATTCATTAGTGTTTTAATATAAAAATGCACAAAAGGGGAATTAATGTTTCATGACAACTAAAATAACCCTTTCTGCTAAAAATGTGACCCCACTGAAAGCATCTATTTATATGTTTTTATTTTCTAATGAAGTCAGCATTTAAAATTCTCCAGACTGCACCACTAAAGACTAGCTGAGTATTTAGAAAATGACAGTGTACAGTTTTTGGCAGATTTCATCCAGATCTCGTAATGTTTTCTAACGCTCTGGCACGACTGACATGAGTTTCTCCTATTAGTGCAGAAATTTCTCCTCCTCCAACAGCTTGCTATCAACATTTGAAATAGAAGCTGTAGCTTCAGTTTGAATGCCACATCAAACAAGCTGATAAGGCTGTCATTTTTTATTTTTAAGGTATAATTCAAGTGCAGCCTTATATCACTGTCATAAAGATCTCTTTCCACAGCATCCAAGAAATCAGCTGTCGATTTGGGCTTCTCAAATTTTTAGGAGGAGAAATGGAAAAGCGAGAAGTAGTCTGGAAAGTTGTTATTGAAAGTGCAGATGGTGACTTTGCTTTTTAACCCCTTCATGCTTGTTGTGAGGATCTCTTAGTACTATACTAAAACATAGCATCCTTTGCTAGAACACGCACATGCTTGGTAACACTGTCAGCATTCCACCAGCCCAGCACTTAGTAATCAGCAGAACTGTTTTGGATACGACGAACCCCACAGCAAAGGCTCAGGGTGGCCAAAACTCAGTCTGACTTATGACTGAAAAATGAGGAAAATTAGACAGATTCGGATGCATTCTGTGAAAATCAGGGGTACAATCTAAACCTGGTATGTCAGCAGAATTTTTTTTGTGTACTTGGAGTGGAACACACCCATCTCCAGCTTTGCTGGCCTTGAATTCTAGGTTGTTAAGGTTTGAGGCACCCACAACAATTATTCTGTGACCCCTTCCCACCATGGAAGTGGAATTGGGGAAAAAACAAGGAAACCTGGGGTTGAAATATAAACAGATGTAACAGAATAAGACTAGATGATTAACATTAATAACACTGAAGAACCAATATTGATCCCAATACCAATATAAAATATATGAGGGTTATAATGAGCCAATTATATCAATAGGAAGCTGTGCACTCCCAGCAGTGAACAAAAAATGTCAGACACTGCGAGCACTATGGCTTCAGGGAGGAAGGGAAGGCCTCAGGGGTCCAGCACTGGGGCAAGAAGTTCTTAGGATGGCAGCCATCAAGGGAGAGAGCACTTTTCAGCAAACTTTCTAATTTGTATTGAATGTGACGCTCGGGGTATGAAATAATCCTGTTGGCCAGCTTGGATCAAGTGCCCGGGTCTTGCTCCTCCTCATCCCTGCACCTGGCAAGCTCAAAAACACTGAGACCTTGAAACTCATATACCATAGCTGGCAATAAAGTAAATATTTTCACAAATTCAGACATGAGAGTCTTCTAAAAGTGCAGTCTTCCCAAGTATTAGATGAGAAATTAGTCCTGTGTCACTCAAACCAGGACATAGGTATTCTTATATTTTCACAGAAACATAGAATCAGTCAGACTGGAAGACACCTCAGAAGACCAGCCTCCTGGCCAAGGGTCAACAGTGAATTAAGACCAAGTCGCTCTGAGTCTTCCAGTCCAGTCTGGGAGACCTCCAACAACAGAGAGCCACAACCTCTCTGTAAAACCTCTACTTGTCTTCACAGTGACCTTTTTCCTCCTTATCTCAAGTCAGAACCTTCTCTCCTCCAATTTATGACCATTGTGTCCTGTCCTCCTGCTAAGACACTTGCATAAAGCACCTGCCTCCACTCTCTCCGTAACCTCTGCACAGGGCCAGGCAGGCTGACACCAGGACCCCCAAGCCCATCTCCTCACACAAGGCTGAGCCCCGCAGCTCCCTCCACCTCTCCTTAGAGGGCAGGGTCGCACAACGCGATGGGGAGGGGCAGATTCTTCAGGTATCCTCGCTAGACACGATGACACAATAGTGGCATTGTTACAATCAAACCCGTGTTTTCACCCGCACCCTCTGCAGATTGGGTCATTTTACCACATTAACATTTAACACATACAAAGCTCATGCAGCCTGGTAGAGGAAGCAGCTGCCAGTGGAGGCACCTCGATTGTCCCGGGTGGCTGGGACCCCTGGAAAGGAGAAGCTGGTAGGTGACCATCTCGCCCACGGCTAATGGCCGCCCACCCCACAAGATGGTACACCACGGGCTAGGGGTTTAGGAGGCAGTGGCCACAGGCAGGTGGCTCCAGCTCCCGACCCACTGAACTCCCGCCAGTTTATCAACACCTTTCATTTTAGCTAATAGCTTTTCTTCTGCAAGCATTAAGGAATAATTTCTGAAGCAGTAAAAGTTGTGATTAAGCCCTGCTGCCTGAAGGCCTCCAGTTCCCAAGAGGACTCTGGGCCAAAAGCTCATGGGCTTTCCAAAGGTCACCTCCAGCTGCCTCTCTCCAAGAGGCTGCTGTTTTCATCGGTCCCCTCAGCAGAGCATTACACAATGCAAGAGGCAATAAAAGCTGAATATGCCCAGCCAGAAGCACAGGATTTCAGAAAAATGGAAGCCCAAAGCTGACTGAGCTGGCAAAAAGTTCCTATAGTACAGCTGCGTGTTTCCAGTGCCTTGTTTCAGTGCCCTTGCCAGTCACGTAAAAGTGCTGAAGCACCATAGCACTTCAGGACACTATTTTTGAAAGCTTGAGCAGTAACAAGTGTTTTAATACAGGTTTATGGAGACATACGCTGTTTGTGTTTTAAAAGAGCTCTCATAGCCATTCATTCACAAAACTCGAGTGCCTTTATGGTCTGCAGCGAGAAGATGAAATTTAAGAGGCTGGGTTCAAGCATGCAGGACATGTCCTTTGCTACCTCTGTAAAAAACATTACCCAGTTCTGTACTGAACTCAAACCTCACTCAACAAAGGCTCGGCACTTTTAGGCCAGCAGCCAGGTTTTCCCTGGGCTCCCTGTGCACTGAGCATCCCTGGCTCGCAGGCGCAGTGGCTGAGTGGGCCTCACCTTCCCGTGCTCACTTGTCTCCTGGGGCACTGGAACCACTAGCTACCAGATCATCCCTCTCCTACCGTTGCACCACTTGTGTGGCATGGAGGCTAGAAGAAGTGGGGTTCCCAGGATAGACAAAAGACAAAATCTTGGATGGAAGGAGTGGCAGTAGAGGAAGGAATTCAGGACAGAGCTGAGGAAGGCTATAACTTCTTCAGATGGGGATAAGAGATCTTTAGGTGTGGAGGTTGGAAATGGAATCAAACAGTAGAAGAGAAGAGCATCCAGTACAAACAGTGACTGATGTGTAGTAAAAAGGTAGGAATCAAGACGGGAAGACAGGACTGGCTCTTATGGCCCTGTCCCCTTCCCCATGGTTGTTGAAAAGGTGCATCTACCCCACATATTCCCACTTACCACAGGCCAGAGCTCCCAAGATCCTAAGAGAGGCTGAGAACAAGTGGTCAAGGATGTGAAGATTCAGGTGGGTAAAAATTGGAACTGGGACAAGGAACTGCACAACTGATACAAGCGGCTACTGCTGAGGTTGAGGGGACACAGCCTCTCCTGAAGGCAATTTCCTCTGAAATAGAAACCAAGACCCCAGAGCTGCCCAGTGTCTGAGCTATTAGCACCTCTCTGCGAAACTCACTGCCATCCTGTGCCTCCTCCAGCACCTGCTCACATATTAGATGACAGTCTGCTATTGCTGTTTCTTACTCACTCAAGCAGCAGAGTCTGTAGCATGGATCCAAAGATTCAGCCCTGCCAGTAAGCAAGAGAATGAAATAATGCATACAGATTTTTCACCTGCTAATGCTTTTAAGAATCAAAAGGTGAGAAGTTGAAGAATACATGGTGGGATCCCTGTTTTGATACAAAGAGGGTGTTGAATAAATTTAAGAAAAGCTACATCACCTTTTTTTGTTATTGAGTAAGGACTAAGCATGGATGAAGAGAGACACTGAGTGCTCCAAGCAAATTCAACACACATCTGTCTCCCACTAGGAGAATTCCAGCAGAACCATTCAGCTCCAGCCACTAAACCTCATACATCTACAAGAAAAATGATGTATGTAACTATGTTATAGTCATAGCACATAACATTCATCCCACCTAACTTTGGCCAGCTATCCTAAAGGAAGCTGTTAAGATTCACCTCATGGGCAGTGGAGAAATATTTTACCTGTTCATAATTCTTCTCTTTATGAAAAATAAAAATTAAAAATGTTAAATGTTCAGGTTGATCAATCACTAAATTGTCCCATTGATTGTAAAAGAAAAGAGGAGGAACAACTTAAAATGTAGTTGGTCTAGATTAAGTGAGAAACATTTTACTACTAACCCCTCTGGAACGACTGTATACTCTCGGTTCTTTTGTTTTACTGTTTGATTTCCCAGCAAGGTCACAACATGAAGCTTGAAAACGTATTTTGAAATGACTGCAGAATTTCTTTAGAATCACACATTCACCACCCACTTGTAAGGTATAGTGTGAGCAGAAAAGATTAATTGAAACCCGTCAGACATACTGAGGAAAACAAAAATTAAGTTGAAAAATAGAAACAACAGGAAAAAGCAGTTCATGCACTGACATCAAATGTTCAGAGAAAAATTCTGCTACTTAAAAGTACCAGAAAATGTATTATATTGTCCTTTCATCAAATGACATAGTATTTGTACGGTATAGAGGGACTGTGAAAATTAAGATGCTACAGAGAAAGTAAAATCCAGTGACATGTATAATGAAAGAAAAGACACCGACCACTCTATGAAGTAAATGCAGTAAGTAGAAAAAGAATTAGCGGCCTTTACCAGAATCTTTTAACTCCTTTGCAAGTTCTAGGATATAACTCGAACCTCTCAACAGGTGCAAAGGAAGACAAAAGAGCCAGACAGAATAAAATAGAATAGAATATTTTGCTTGGAAGGGACCTACAACAATCATCTAGTCCAACTGCAAATAGTCAGGTGTCCAGAGGAGGGCAACTTTTAGACTCTTGCAATTCTAACAATGGGAGTGAAAATCAGCTACCAAATGGGGTTTGTGTCATGGAGAATATGAATCCAGTGGCAAGAACATTTGTTCTTAGAAAGGAAATTATAAATGAAGAAACTGTCAATGAGCCTGAGCTGATGTTCGTATCTGCAGCAGAAAGCCACAAATGCCAAAATGAAACCAGGGAACCTTAACAGAAGACAAATTCAAGGTCACCCAAGTAGCAAAGCAGAAACAGTGAAGCTAAAACCCCTCATCTATTGACAAGCTCACCCACAGGGTTTATTTAACTGATAAACACTTTAAAACTATGAAATATACTTTAATGGATTGGCTTGTGAGTTAATGAACCAGCGCATTCCTCTAGATAGAATCAGAACAGCTTGGCTGAGATTCCTAAACCGTGATGGCTTTGACTCATGTGCCAGATGCCTCTACTTTTGCGCCAGGTATTCTTGCTGTTTCTCTGAACTTTTAAAAGCCCTTGGTCTTTTGCACAGTGACAATTTGAAATTTCCAAGAATCATCTTTTTCTGATTTTTTGTCAAAATAAAAAGTAGGTTTTTAGATTTGTTTTGCCTTAATACCTCATGGCCTTGCTCTGGTCAGTGTTTTTGATCTAATAAAAATGCATCATTTTTTAATAACGTAGCCCTCTGCGCAATTAGAGAGAGTGATATAATACTGCAGTTTACTTTTCAGACTGTGGGCCTTGGGCGTAAAAGGACAGTCTTTAGTTGCCCAGCCTGTGCTCTGCTCCTGGTAGCCTTTACCACAAGACAAATCTTGAGAGTCCTAAATGCTGGGTATATCATCATGGCAGCATCAGCAAACGACCATCGCTCTCAAGGCTGTTTGCCTTCCTTTTCAACTTCTTCCAAAGTGTCCTGGATTTAAATGGGAGCCCACAATGCTCCAAGGAGGCAAGCGACAGAAATGAGTCCAGGCTGCATGTCCTAGTCACAGATACGGCTTTCTGGAGTCCTTCAGAGCCCCTCCTGTATGCAGGGATATATAACAGCCACGGAGAGGAAGGACTTCAAGAAAATGTGTCAGAACAAAAAGAGGAAGGCAAATGCCTTCCCATAACCTTAGAGATGTTACCCTTATCGTAACTTCAGTGTTCATGCAGGAACACCCGACTGCCAGCTTGCTCCTGTGCCAAATGTAGAAAGTCTCCCAGGCTTTCTCCGCAATTTAAAGAGAGTGCTAGCACCAGCCAGGAGACACTGCCAGATGCAGAAAGTTTTAAGGCAAACTAATGGTGTTGGATACTCTCCTGCTCTAATCTCAATTTAAATTAGTAACTAGAGGCAACACACCGGGAGCTTTTCTAGTCTACTTCCTCAAGAAATAAATCAAATCTCAGATAAAATATTCAACATTTGGAGGCTGAGCACAGAATGCTGCAAGTCTGAGCACAGCCCTTAGTGCCCACTGAGGAAGCACTTTTACTAAGATGCTGGAAATGTAGGCAGCTCAGTTTGACACTACGTCCAGTTTTATTTGTTTTAGAATATATGATCTTCTGGAGGCATGCAAAATGATCCAGGGTGCTGCAGGGTATTTCACCGTTACCTCTCTTCACCCTTCTACTTCTCCTCTTCTTTTTGATCTATTGCTATCCACCGCCTAGGGCTTACTTCATATGCTGTACAAGCCACTGTCTGATCCATCCTCTCCTATCCTGTTGGCCACAGCCAGCCTATTCCACTACGCCCAAACTGCCGATATTGTGACAGGTCCTAAGTCAACACTTCATAAGGCAGTAGCTTTTATCAGAAGGAGATAGGAACCCCAGCACTGGCAGCAGTGCCAGTCCTGGCCAACAAAGATGTTTTTAAGAATTATATTCTTGGCACCTTGTGGCATCTTTAACAAAGCTGGCAGTGACAGCTGAAAACCTGCCGGGTAGATTTGCCCAGAAGAAGGAAATAGGATGTGGTAGGGTGTGGTGGTGAAGAGAAGAGAATATTTCAGAGCATATTTGCATTTTCTCACACATATATCTCACCCCTAAACATTTGCGAAGGGAGGGACATTACTTTGAGGGGCATGCCCCACTCAAACAAACAAGACAGTGGTAATGGACCAAAGAGATCCATCAGCCTTGCAAAACCCCCCTCTTTTCCAGTCTGACCTGACAGATCAGCGCAATACTTAGGGAGCACAAGCCCTGTCTAAATCAGTACTGCGGTAAGCTCATAGCAAAGACAAAATGAATTGCGTACAAATGAAGGTTCAGACAAAAGATTTGGATTTCATATCAAGTTCGTCTGCTCACCAACTGCACAGCTTCAGATACATATTTGTAATCCTCCATGCAAGTAAAGCCATAAGAACACATACCTACAAGATTAAAGCTCTATTATACTCAAAACCCACGTGCTCAGCTCCAGTAAAGGCTGAAACCTAAAAGTAAAGTCTAAAGACCCTCACACTGCAGCTGTTTGCTGAAACTCAGTGATGCTCAGATAGAAATACATTAGTCTTACAGAGACATATCCATATAACCACTAATTTCAGCTCATGTTCTCTGTAAAATGTGGATAACAATTGCTTTCTCTCCTGGATACTGTGAAGTACAATGTTTTAACATTTGTCAAATACTTTGTGGTCCTCATGCAACAAGAAGCACTGCTTTGGTTACCATGTTATTCTGCCAGTCAAAATAGTTGGCTCTCACTGCCAGGATGGTTAAATTTTTCTGGGGTGAAAGAAAGCAATCACATAAATTAAAATGAAAAAAACAAACTAGAGACTTATTTCAAATGGGAAAACAGATATAACTTTGCAACAAAGATCAAAACTGTCTTTATCAAAAAAAAAAACAACAAACCAAGAACACCCAAACAAAAAAAAAAACCAACAAATAAAACACCTCTTCAAACTGTGAAGTTCCACTGCATTCCCTGGTGAGAGCTAGTAGACTTACAGAAATACTAGGCAAAGCAGGTATGCATCTAGTGTTATTGACTGGACAAGACAAAGAGAGTAGGGGCTGAACCACAAAACAGCCCATTTTCATGTATTCTCCATACCAAGATAACATTCAAAGAAGTTTACATCAAGAAGGCCATCCAAGTTCTTGTAACCACATTTACTACTACAGGGCAACTGGAACTGAATCCAGAGATTGTTTTAGCTACAGAATTCCACAAAGTCTGTAGAGCCTGGCATACCAAACTAGTACTACGGACCTCTCTTCCATACTGAAAAACCAACCATGCCCAGGGAACAAGTTACAGTGGGGTTCTTCCTAACATTGACTCAGCAGAACTTTGTTCTGCGAAGCAAAGAAAAACTAAATGTTTTATGGCTTTGCTTCTGGAAAGTACTGCCTCATATTGCCTGCTTTTTAGGCCAAGGGCAATAGCGTGAATTGCAGGCATGGTTAGAGCACAGTTGTGTCCGTTCTGCAAAGTACACCTGGTTTCTCTAGCAGCTGGTACCAGGTCCAAAGGACACAGCTATATACACAACAATACCTTCGGCAGCTTCTGGTAGACGTGGTCACACTGGAGAACTGTCTTGGCCTGCCTGACTTCTTGCCCCAGATTTGGACTCAGTTAGCACAGTGCATGCAAGGATAGCTGTGTTGGGCATCCTCTTTTTCTGTACCAGCTACTATGGCAATGATACACAAAAGCAGAGTTTGGTCATTCTGTTTCAGAATAACCCCATCAGGGAACAACCAAGATTACCTCATGGTCTCCAATGAAGGAGATGCCTGCATTTCATAATGGGCAACAACATCATCAGCTGGGAGTGCTGCATCCCTATGCCTGACTTGCCCCTAATGTATGTCACACAAACAAATCTTAGAATCATAGAATGGTTTAGGTTGGAAAGGACCTTGAAGATCATCGAGTTCCAACCCCCCTGCTATAGGCAGGGTCACCTCCCACTAGACCAGGTTGCCCAAGGCCACGTCCAGCCTGGCCTTGAACACCTCCAGGGATGGGGCCTCAACAACCTCTCGGGGCAACCTGTTCCAGTGCCTTACCACCCTCAAAGTGAAAATAGGGACATTCAGAGGATTTCAGAAAGCCCTTCAATTGTTGATGACTGGGCCACATAACTGCATTTACGTGTAAAGCAACTGAATATTTTTTAATTATTTATTTCACACCCCTGGGGGAAAAAAGGTCATTGGAAGTGACCATCTGTGTCCGGGATCTGACTGTGCAGAGGCTGGGGAGAGCCCCTACATGGAGGTGACCAACCTCTTGCCTGGCTGGCGAGGCTGTGGCGTGCCAGCTCTGACTGCCACCTTGCAGAGCACACGCGGTCACTGGCCTCAGTCGAGAGGAGCCGAGCAAGGAAAAAGACAACTCTGTGAGAGGGAAAACGCCCAACAAGAGAGGATAAAACGGAGCAATTAGCTTCTTCCTATGCAATCTTCAGCATACTGCCAAACCTTCTCGCAGCAGCGTGACAGGCAGACAAAAGCCTTTTTCAGTTGTAACACGTTACATAGTCCCGGCCAACAACTGCAGCTATCTCCTAGCGCCTTTTAGGGGCTTGCATGCATGTGCTGTTCTGTTTGCAGGCCAAGGGAAAACCAGCCTTAGCACTTATCAAACGTACAGATACAAAATGCTTGTTGCAGTACTGCTGGCACTCAGCGTATGGTTAGCCTGATTTATTTCTATTGAAACAGAAGCCAGTGTTTCTTCATGCTGAGTCCTGCCACGGTAAAAATAAGGGGAAGTCTGTGTCCTGGAGAGCTTAATTCAGCGATAAAGATGACATTTTGTCCTTGCCCTCTTCCATCATTTCTGGATGCAGGCACTTGAATAAAAGGAAGCCAAAGTACTGTGTATTATACCTCATGTGTTTCATTTCCTAGGAACTAAGCAGCGAGTGTTGCTTATGCAGTCTTAAAATGAAAGTGGATTACAGGAATGCACTGTCCATTTTTGTGTTTATACCACTCAGAAAAAAATTTAAAAGGATTCACCCAGCAGCAAGACATTTTTTCCCACAGGACTGCTGGAACATTAGGTTTATATTCTGTCCATATGCATGCCTGTATTTCTCAGAGACGCTCATGGGAGCTATGGTTTTCAACTATGTGCAGAGGCAGGGAGGGCAAATTACCATAAAATTAACATGCCATGCTTTGGATCGTAATCCACATGAGGGGAATGACAAACCCACGCTCCCTTCTCCAAACCCTGACTAGATCCCTGAGCTTGACTTCATTTAAGGATAAGCGGGAACCACATGGGGGAAGCGAGGCTGTGACCAGAGCCAAGGGATGGGCCCCACCTCGAGGTCATCAGGGTTGGTCCTGCTCCGCTAGACCCAACTACAGGGAGAGGGAAAGCCGACAGTTAAGCTACGGTGGCATCAGCTGCCCACGCACACAGTTCAGACAAACAGACCTGTGCCAGTCCCGAGCCAGGCGACAGGGATGAGGCAGTCTTCTCCCAATGCAACATACATCTTAGAGCTTCGTCCCCTTGGGCACTCACTACAACAAACCAGCTGCTGCTGATGTGTTGTTGCAACAGCTTCCACCTGTGTTACATGCAAATACTGCTTGATAATTAATCACAGAATCACAGAATTTTCAGAGTTGGAAGGGAGCTCTAGAGATCATCTAGTCCAACTCCCCTGCTAAAGCAGGATTGCCTAGAGCACATTACTCAGGACTGCGTCCAGGCGGGTCTTGAATATCTCCAGAGAAGAGGACTCCACAACCTCCCTGTGCAGCCTGTGCCAGTGCTCTGTCAGCCGAACCGTAAAGAAGTTTTTCCATGTGTTGGAACGGAACTTCCTATGTTCCAACTTGTGCCCATTGCCCCTCGTCCTGTCACTGGGAACCACCGAGAAGAGTCTGGCTCCATCCTCCTTCAACCCACCCTAATAAGGACATTGTTTGAAGCAGCATGCATTGCCTCATGTACTTCTGCAGTTTAAACCACTAAAACATTACTCTCTGCTGCTTGTCCTGAAGAGTTACTGTGCAATGAGAAAGAACTGCTGCATTGTGCCCTTACAGAGATGAACTGTTCCCCATATGTACAACATTTGAATGCTTGAAGCAAATTGGGATATAAGGCATTATAGAAATAGAGGTTATTAATAACAACGGACAATATGTAAAATTCAGTGACTCATTGTCAGGATGTACCTCACAATACCAGTCAAGTTATAAAATTTAAAAACAATTACAAGCTAGCTGAATATTTTTGCTACTGTATATTAAACTTTCCCTTTCATGTTTGCATAATAAATCTAAATGGAACTTTCTATTGCACTCACACTTGGTTATTTTATAGTGCATGCTTTGTTCGGGGGGAAGGAGTAAAATTGAGCTTTTATTACAAAACTGCAAAACAAAATTAAATGTGAATGTTTGCCTGCTGTAGAAAGGTGATTAACATACTTCATGTTAACTCACAGGTGGCACTTTTTGTCACTGACATGTAACTGCTGATGATATTATTGTATTGTTGTTATTATTTCAGGATATGGTTTAGTACCAAAACATAGAACAAAACGTGATTCCTCAGTTTGGTTTTGCTGGAGGTGCACATGCTACGGTGAGGCAGCCAGCCACAAGTATCACCCATGACTTGCCCATGGAATTTGTTAAAGAAGATACCACAGATTAAACTCTCCCTTTGGCAGAAGGCCAACACAGAGTCTGAGCAGGATGTCAACCTCTCACCAGCTTTATAGGAGAACATGAGTCGGTCTTACGCAACTCAGTTGTGGTGGTGGCTCTCAGGAGGGGTGAATTCCCAACTTATTTCTATTCCTAAATTTCACAAGCTTTGAGATACAGTCCCAGATATAGCTGATTCAGCTGCCAAAACGCCACACAAACAGTGAACGAGACAACAAAAATTTAGGGTTTTTTCACTCTTGCAAAACAGGGGTGAAGAACCTGTTCTTTGCTGAGGGTCAAATAGATGTTTCAAAGTTGTTTGGCAAGCCACATACTAACACACCCCAAAATATACATCACACAGGGGGGGAAAAAACCCACAACATTAAAGCAACACCCTCCCAGCTCCCCCAGAGAAAAGCTGTCACAGTAAACTGCAGAATAAAGAAGGTATCAGAAGTAAAACATTATACTTGAAAACACAGAAGTCTTGTACAAACAAGAAGGTATATACAATGATAATAAGGTTGGGGGAAAAAAGAGAGTCTTAAACAACTTAATAAAGGCATAAAAACTGATATAAACATTTCCAAACATAGCGGTAACAAGGAATGCAAGAGGCAATCTACAGAACCAGTAGAAGATTAAGAAATACAATAAAACATGAAACTGGTATACTAGAAGCAAAGGTCCATCCAATGGAAGGTCCTGTCTCTGGCAGTGATCAGCATCTGGTAATGTGAAAAACTGGTTAAGAGAAGGACCACTATATTTCTTCTCTTTTTTTCTTCTTTTTTCAAACTGAAAGCACCAAGGATGAGAAAAAGTATGAAAAGTGTGAGCATTCAGTAACTGGGATTCTTCAAGTAAGAAAAAAAATTGGCCTGTGGGTTACTGGCAGAGATGTCCATACAGTCTCAGGCAGGAAGAAGGTGAACAAGGGATGATTCTGTCTTAGAATGCAAGAAGTAGGGAGCATTAAAAAGAAATAGCACATACATTTTTTAGAAGCAAGGAAAGACAGTATTTTTTCAAGCCATGCACACATTGGGGAGCTTACTGCCACAAGATATGCAGATATATAAAGTATAAACCTGTTCAAAAAAGACAAACTCACAAAAGAAAAGCCTGTCAATGACTACTGGTTATCAATGGCTCCATTTCTTTAGAAAGTCCCAAAAGCCATTGATAGGTAAAAGCAAGGAATTTATGTCCAGGGAGGTATGTCTTTATGTACCCTGGGTTTACATTGTTTCTCTAAGCAACTACTACTGACGCTGGGCCGGAGGGATCCTTGGCCTTTCCCAGCACCCCCAGATTTACATGGGAGTAAGACTGTCCCATTAAAACACACATAAATGAAACATCACAGAGCTGCGGTGTTATGAAATGAGCTTGTGGATTACAGTGAAGTCTCAGACTCTATTGTCCATACTCCAACTTTCATGCACATATAAATATTAAAATACCAAACCCCTGAATTTGTAAAATGTAGGCCTATCACCATTCAGAAACGTACCTTTTGTTAGTATGATACTGTGTTATCTGACAAAAGTAATTTATTTGCTCATCAGCTCATCATGATTTATGCAAGCCCAGTAAAAGCTATCATGCCATTGTTTCCAAAATGGCCCTAATCTCAGTATGCAGTTCTTGGTTTTATACAGATGCTAATTACTAGAACTGCAGGGCAAATCAGCACAACATGACCAAAGAAATAAATTTTGCTGGATACATGAAAGAAAAAACCCCACACCCTGTACTGGTTTGTTCTCCAGAATCACAGTTGCACAACGTTAATACTGTACTCATGATCTTAATAGAAAATAATCCCTTGAAAATTAATTGCCACTAGACATTAATAAGCACTTTGCTAATTAAGCCAGTAAGCCAATTAGGCCCAAGGTGAACTTGAGGGCAATCAACTCCATAAACATTGTGAGCTAAGTCTTAGAAGTGCACTTTAATTTTTAAAAAGCCTGTTTTTGGAGACGGGGTGGCTTGTGGGATTGCTTGTTACAGAACAAAGCAACTGCCCAAATTCAGCCCAGGTCAGGAGCAGCCAAGAGCCATTATCACCCAGCAGCTTATCTGTGTCTGTGGAGCAGCTGGCGTAGACCTCATTTGAAACCTTACCAACTTGTAATTAATAGCTTTTCTAAGTAAACTAAATCAGAAAGCCAGCAAAAAAGTAATTCAAAACTGCCTCCCAGCAAAGAACCTTCTTAAGCTATAAGCCAGGGCATGGTGTAGAGAAAGCAATTTATAGCTGACTCCCTTTGTCTCTAAGTAAGCATCATGCAGCGAGCTATGCTCCTTCTGCTAGGCTTTTACAGACCACAGGGCTTTCACAAAACCTGCAGGAGCAAACAGAAATGGCTCAAGCCTTTCTGAGGAGATGCAAATCGTCAGCAGCTCTTCCACCTCCAAAAGTCGATATTGCATGGCCTTCCTTATTCACTAGCTACAAGTGGAGATGGCACAAGCAGAAATGCAGATACCTCAGAAACCACCATTTCTGACGTTCCTTTACAGCTGAGAGGAACAGAACCGTTCCTGGGTTTCCATTCCTGCTGAGAAATCTATATTTCTCAACACACAGCAAACAGGAAAGCTGATGCGGAGCACCTTGCTGAAACCGTTCCTCTGTGGGCATGGCTGAAGATCTTACTCCCCCTCAAACTCCTCCTCCTGTGGTTTCATTCTGTGTCTTTTTACAGGTCTCAGCAAGCTGAAATATTTCAAGCCAAAAGCATCAAACTTTCCTTTCTTCTTAGCTGAAATAAAGGGGGGTTGTCCATACAGTTAATTTGGCACAGCGCTAGAGAAAACTCATTCATTTTTCCGATTGCATTTGAAAAAAGACGCCATTAATACTTGCACGTTTGTTGACATTTATAAACCTGCCCTGGGTTTTGTGCATGTATCATAACATCTTACAGATCGGGAACTCTCAGCTCCACTGCCGCATACTTTCTTGCTCCTTTTTTCAGCACTGTATTTCTGAATTTGAATTACCACAACATTTCCGACAGCAATGGGGCGGTCCATTGGCTGGGCTCAGGTCCATTGTACATTCAAATCAAAACGAAGAGGATGGGGAAATCACGATTTCACACCTGGACACCTCCAGAGGATCAAGTGCAGAATCTGGGAAGAACACTGAACCCATCAAACAGTTGGTACTGTTTCTGGGGCTAACCATGCCTGCGTTACTTCAACTTTCCCATCAGAAGCACGGACTGCAAAGCAATGTATCTGAGAAAGTAATACGTATGTAGTTAAAAGGCCTTGAAATTCACAGGATGTAAATGAACAGCCAATTATTCTGTGAATAATGATGAGCTGCTAAGTTGGAACATGTTCAGGTATGTGTGTAAGTCTCTAATAATTTTTATTAATTTTTAAGAATGCTGGATCATCTCATCTGAAGCCAAAAACATTAATACTTGCAATAATTAGTGTTCATAATACAGTATATCTTTTGAGTTTTACTGCAGTCATTTGAATCTTTCCTTATAATGACTTTCTAGAAGACATCACCTTGATGAAGAGGGTTTAGGTTTGTCTTCAGCCTGGTGAAAAATATTTTTCTAGAATAGCGGTCTGGTTTTTGCCTTTGTTTTTCTTGTCTGTCTTTTCTGAGTGTTTTTTTTTGTCTCTTCCTGCCTTAGTAGAATATGGGAATAATGATGTAGGCTTGACTATGCATATAAATTGAATAATTTGCAATAATGCTCTAAAATGCCACCGGGATGGAATTCAAAGGGCTGTTTGCAAAAACAATTGCTTTTTTTAAAAATTAATTTCTGAAAAATAAATGCAGAAAGTGGCTAGATGGCTCAGGGGATTGAAAATGGCATAGAGAGACTTTCATCTCCCGGTCACTGCTTCAGATCCTACTTAGGCTGAAGAGCAACTGGAAGCTATTACTGTGAGAAAGATATTTTGGGTCTCTGCAAATTTTAACATCATCATCTGTGCTGAGGTTATGATCAAAGTTGGAGTTCACTGAGAAGAATAGCAAAGACTCAATTTTATTACACATTTTGAAGAGGTGGGGTTTTTTTTAGTCATTTTTCGCATGAAATATAAATCTATCTTTGTTTTTAAATAGCAATCATTTAATCACAGACATTGTGAAGCATTCATATTCTCAGCCATAACTATAACTGGCTACTCTTTCTCAGATCTATATACATTTTTTTGCTGGTGGTATCAGTGCTGCTGATGTATTTTCATGGAAGTAATCACATGTTTCAAGTTGATTCTGTAACAGGAGAAGGTAAAAGACATTTAAGCCACTTAAATCAGACTGGAAGAAAACAGAAATTATGTTTTCAGGATGGAGTTGTAGTTCAATGGTATTAAGAACCTCAGGCAGTTTAACATAAATGCACAATCACTTTACAGTCTTCATCTATTTGTAAAAAGACATCAACAAACGCCCTTTTCCTACATAAAATTACAATTTTTGGATATATGTTTCTGTCTGCTGATTTCTGGTCAGGAATGGAGCTAGCATAAGAAGCTTTAAAATTATCCACCTGGTTTTATGAATGATCCATCTGGATCAAGCATCAGGTTTATCCCTCCCACAGAGAGAATCAGATGCTTCAGAGAGGTGCAGGAATGCCTGAGAATGGGAGGATGCCCAGGCAACTTTTGTGGGTAGGAATGACAGGCCATCACCTATGGTTTCCACATGCTATGCCCAAGTTTCACAACTGTGAAACTTGTGCTGATTTCCAAAGCTTCCTGTAAGTAGAGTGAAAACATCTACAGGAGCATGCCCTTCAGCACTCACTAACCTGTGTAGTAAACAGCTTAAGAATGTGGTTGTTTATTTCTGGTAACATCTACAATAGCTTAAGAGATTTCCAAACAGAAAAGGAGGAATGAACCTGTGGCCTAAACCACAAACAGATTGAGGATTTAAAGGATGTGATGCTTGAGTGTTCAAGAGCTGCCAGTAGCAGCTTTCTAGTAATGCAGACAATAGTGAGTGGCTACTCTAATGTCAACACAGAAAATGGTTACAGTGTTGATTTTATTTTAAGCTTGAATAAACCTGTTCCCAGATAGTCACATAACTGTGAATATTTATCTGCTTATTTCCTACAGAGATGACGCTGCAGAGATGCATCATCAGGATTTCAATGGGGCGGCAGCAGGATCAGGCACAGAGGGAGCAGGAACATGAACACATGAAAACACAGAAAACAGGCTGGCGTCCTAGAAAGAGCTGAGATGATTGAGTTGACCTTGAACTAAATGAGATCCAGATCAGAGCGGAGCCAGCATATTCCCAAGCTTTGCTTTGCAGTTGCTGCTCTGTGGAGGTGGATGTCAGTGTGCAGCACTGTCCATCCAGCGCTTCCCACAGGGAGAGAGAAGAGAGCAGGAATACTATCATTGTCACCTCTTTATAGAGAAGATATTAGTCTCTGCTGCTTCTGAGAAGGGGAGAGTGCTTTACGTCAGCTTTATGAGTGACTTAGAAAGCGAGCTCCTGGCTGCTGAGAAGCCAATACTGTCACTGGAGCTGATCTTTCTGCAACAAGACACGAACTGTGTCTGCACAGCTGTGACTACCCGCTGACCTCCCCCAGACAGAGCGATGCTCTGCTACAAAGGTGGTATAGCAAATACGGAGGGAAACACAACCGCTCAGGCAGGTAGGAGAGAAGAGCTCCATTAACTTTCCCGAATGCCCTTCACGATTAGGCAGCGAGACACTGCATGTTTAATCATGGTGAAGGATAATAGAGATCAGAGAACCAGGGAGACTGCTCAACTAACTCCAGGCATGCTCTGTTAAATGCTATATGATATAAAAATGGTTTATAGCCCATGCAGCATACTTCCCCTGGATAAGGACCATCACACACCAAAATTAAAAGTAATTAGTGTCCCTTAAGGATTTAAGGAGAATTGTTTTTATAAAGCATTTTCTTCAATCTTTCTATTTAGGAAAAAAAAAAACAACACAAACCAGGAAAGGCATTTTTATGCAGAATGGCATTTGTTTACATTTAACACCTTAAAAGATTAGAGTTGACTTTCAGAGCAGTTATTACAGCTACAAAAAAAGTTGCTGTTAAACTCCCTGAATGATGCCATTGAGACTGACAGGCCCACAATGTGTGAATGCAAAACACACTGTAATCTGCTGGTCCCAGAGCGGTTTCAGAACAGAGGCTGGGGCTCACACTGGAGACTCCCACTTCTGCACTTGCACAGAGTGCGTGCGTAACCCTCACCTTGGCAGCCCAACACTGCTCAGATGTGGGAGATGGCACAGTTGTGCGAGTGCGGGTTACAGCTTGCCTGTCCAGACTAGCAAGTGGGAACCACAGTGCCTATTCTAGTAAGTTACTGATGGCTGGAAAACGAGTAGCAAAGCCTTCATTACAAAATGCAGGAGTAGGGGGATACCTAGAGGAACTTACTTGTGGAGTGGATGGTGATCCTTCTCATGAGCAAGAGCTGCCCCTTATAATCCCCCCTTCCATGGTAACCGTACCAGAGGCTGGCACAGAGGAAGCATTTCCCATACTTGCCCTCCAGAACTGGTGGAACTGCAGGGGTATTACAATACATTTCTCAAGGTTACCCCAAATCACAGAAAGAAAAAGGCTAATATTAACAGTACTACCAACAATCTGAAGCATGTTAAATTTCATTGGAGTTTCGGAACACTACAATGTGTCTACATATGCAGAGTGGCATTTTTTTTAAAACACTGCCGTGCTCAGGAATTTCATGTTAACTATTAATGAACTCTTTCCCCCCAAAGACTTTGATCCAGCTGTCTAAACCCAGTATTTCCTCCTCTGCTTTATTTGGTGATCAATCTGAAGAACTGATTTCCATACTAACATTTAAACTAGCAGCTCGATGCCGAGAACACAAAGGCCTACATTTTGCAACTCAAAGAATGGTTGCTGTGCTTTATTTATGAGCTATTGGTTTAGCAACTTATAAAAATATCCATCAAAAGCCACAGAGGTTAAACAACATTAAGAAATGATGTACAACTTAATAAAAACAAAAGCACTGATAGATTCCCACTCATCATTAAACCTCACATCACCCCCGTAAAACCATGTCCTCAGACAAAGATGAAGAGTTTGAAAAAGTACTGAAATTCCTTTGCCCTCTTTTTAATGCTTAATAAACTAATAAGTTTAGATTTTAGCACAAATTGCAAGATTTATGACCAAATGGTCCAGCACTGTATAACAGTATGATGTCTTCTAATGCTCACTCTCGCAGAAACAATTTCTACTTGCTATGCTGTGTGTACTGCCAAAGCACTACAATGAGTTGAGCCGGACTCCATCTTCAAGGCTTTCCTACAATTACAATAACGTTTACCGATTTTTAAAATTGTTCAACACCCAGAATCTTCTCCGTGGTTAAACCTTAGGAGCTAGCCATGGAATAATGGTAGTTAGCATTTCTATAAATGGCACTAGATTTGCCAGTGTGGGAAACTGTACTGAATCACAAAATATCTCAAGGCAGCAGTAATGATGTTTGCTTTACAATAAATAAACGTGCTTCAACTTCACCTAATAGTTCAGTTTACAAGCTTGTTTGATGCTTGAGCTTGCTATTGAGAAAGGCAATACAACAGACGTGCAGCCATAAAGGTAGACAGGAGCCTGAGAGTTTACAACCCCTGCCGTTCCTCTCCAGGACATGATCAGCCGTGCCTGAGCTGTTCTCCAGGTGCCTGTCACATCGCTCCTTAGCAAGCATCCCTCAACAGAGACTATATAATCTCCCCTTGCACATCTGTTTAACAATGCATAACTATCATTACTGTTTCAAAGCTTTTCATCCAACATCTAACTTTCATCTTCCTGTCTGCAATTTTAGTCTATTACCTCTTGGCTTACTAACAGTGTACACAGAGAAATACATGCATGTGTTTCCTTTAGATTTGTCTTTGGGCAGAAATATTAATTTCAGGACTTTGAGACTGCAATATTATTTAATCTTCTAAACAGTCCTCTACTCTCTTGACATTGTTATGACTGAAGAGAACCCATTAGCCGACTGCACACACACATGCACACAAGAAGAAAGAAAGAATTATAAGTACAATATTAAGCAGCATATGGTAAACCCATTTATGTCTTTCTTTCTACGGCAGGTCAGGTACTGAATGGGACTCATTTCCCAGAGTCATTGTTGGCAATGTGGAGACTACATCAGTGGGTAATGGCTGGAATACTGAGTGCTCTGTGACTAATTGCATATTTGATATTCATGAGATAAATTAATTAGCTGCTTATTCCCAATGAATAGCCTGGATTCAAATAAAGCTGTCAGATGTGAGATATGGTAGATGTACATGTGTTAAAAATAGCTCCTAAGGTGTGTGTGTGTGTATATATATATATCAGTCTGCTACTACAAAATTTAATTTAGCTTCACCCTCAGCCAGAAGTTGCCTGGAGACTGGCTAATAACAAAAGCACTCAAGATATTTTTCCCTTTTCTTTTTTATTTCCTTCTCTTTTTGAATGGATATATTTTACCCTTTCAGCCTTGATACAAAATAGCTATGAAAGCTGTTCAGCATGGCATTCATTTATGCAAAACCTAATCTAAATAATGGATGGCAAAAAAAAAAATAAAAAATGCTATGGCTTAAGTCCCACTGATGTGATTTAGCTGTCTTAGGACAACAGTCTAACCTGGATTGGCTCCAAGGTTGCTTCCTTTTAAACTAGGAATATTCCAGTACTGCCAGAGAATCAGGCTGAAGTAGATTTAGTTCTCAGAGGCTTCAGAAATCCAGGTGACTAACCTCAACCTGCAAAATGCCTCTCCCTCTTCTGCTGCCGTGTGTCCGAGCTGTGGGTTGGAGTCACAGGTCCAGTGACACAAAAGGACCATATCTCCCTGGCCACAGGTAGATCATGAATGCATTTTGTTTGTTGTGGTTTTCCTGTCAACCTGAGGTCCTACAGAAACAAGGTTTGTACCGTTACTCCCTCTGCCTGCATGCATTTATGCTTGTATCCCTTGCCCAGTAACTTCTAAGGCTTTTGCTCAGAATCAGTGAAATCTGACAGAGGAGTACAAGTCTCAAAGTAAACTAAGTTCCCGCAATTTTCCCAAAAATACATGGCCGGGTAAAGGATGGAGATCTTATTAATATTCTCACCGATGAAAAAACTGCAGCTGCACTAGCCTGTTCCTTAGTAAATACTGGAGAGTACACAAGACAGACAGGCTGGTCAGTCCCTGCCAACCCAGAAGAAATATTCACAGAGGTTTTACCTTCTCACACTCCATTGCACTAAGATGTAAAAGCACGAATGTAACAAAGTTTTGTTAGTGGTGGGCCTTGTATAATTTCTCAAGTCTTCTTGCTGATGAGAATCCATCATTGTTGTCCATATTTGGGTTGTAGTAGCTGGATTTCACACCCAAGGTGAGGGCCCCAGGGTTTGAGATTAGGTGTGTGAAAAGGGCTGGGAATTCCACACAGGAAAAGCTTTTGAGATATTAAATAAGAGAATTTGTTTCAATTTAAAAGACAAGGGGAAAACATGTTATCCTCTAAGTAACTTTTCTTGACTTTGTGGAGTGAAGCTTGCAGATTATAGAAAGAAGTCCTTTCAAAGTCTTTTTCTCAAAAGAGGAATATTTCGTCCACAAAACATGTGAGTAGAATACATCAACACAGGACGAGTAAAGGATTTTTCCTCTATAACTGAATTTCTGCACCACTGACATGATTTCACAAAACATTTCAAGTTCAGCTATACTCCTTTTTCCAACCAAAAGTGTTTCTAGAAGGGCTTTCCCACAGCCCTACCTGCCTATGTAACTGATGAGCTTTGTACTGCCTTTGCGACTTCACGTGGCTGCCACAAAGAAGAAAAGTACTGATTAGGGCAGCACACCTGGACTTTAGCTGTGCTGCTTTGTGCTCAGCTGGGAGGATCTGAAAACAGCTGGAAGTGTTCATGATGCTTAAAAATACCTCAAAATCCTGGTGGTCTGGAGGTGGGGGAGGGGGGGCATCTCTGCTCTGCCAGCCCCAGTTTCCCTGTTGCTGACATTTTATAGCAGTCTTCGCAAATCCAGTTTGCTGCAAATCCAGCAGACTTCAGGGGGTGTGTGCCAGCATGAATGCTCTTGTAACACCCAGCAACCTGACGTGCTTAAACCAGATGACACGTGAAGAACAGAAACTAGCTGCAAGGATTTCCACCATGTTTGTAGATGGCAAGACCTCCTGTGGCTGTGGCCTGAAGAAAAGTCTCCTTTTTAGCAGAGGAAGCAGTAAGGCAGGTATCAGTCTTGGCTAAGTGCTACTACGAGTCTTTAAAGATTCTGGTAAGCATAACTAACTGAAATAAAGATCATTACCACCATCATGATGAAAGGAAATCCTCAGCTTTATATTCTGCCTCAAAATTAACCCCCAGGACGCAAGGAGGATATTGTATGCCTCATATCAAAGTAAAAACAATCTTGTAGCTATTCATTATTTGAAAATGGTGAAACATATAAAAAAGAGGAAGGCAAAGGGATGCCATTTAAAACTACCCTGACCTAGAGCTTCCAAGTATGAGAGAGACACTCTAACAGCTCAGGCTTGGGGGCTCTGCTTTTGTTGGTGGGTTTTGTTTGTTGTTTTTCTTTAACAAAAGCAAACACTAATGATCTTAACTAAATCCTAGATTACATAGATTAATTACTTTCTAAAGAAAGTTTGAAGTTACAAACAAATAGCTTTTTGATTACACTTTTATCTGGATAAAATTGCATCCATTACATACGTGGCACTTCAGAAAATAGTTCCCCTTAAGCTGATTATATCTTAAACAGCTTTATCTGTGAAATTCATAGCTGCAAATATATTAATCTGCAGCATTTTCCAGGTGCAGCTAAAGAAAAGAAGAAATTATTGGCTTCTCCCTTCAGTAACAGCTTTTTGTTATAAAAAACATTACATGTAAACAAATCAACTTAGCTTTCAAAGAAAAAAAACCTAATCCAAACCCAAGTCTTTGCTTTCAAATTATCTAATCCATAGGTTGCTAAAATCAAAATACTCTATATTCGTTGTTTGATAATTACCTTCAGCTTCTTATTTCCTTTATTTTTTTAATAAAGGATTAATATGCACAATATCTTTGTATATACAGTCAATTTATAAAATAATAATAAAACTGCAACAGCTTGCTCAGAACATTAGATTGCATGACTAAGCACAGCAATATCAGAAAGTGCTAAAGTTAAGGCTACACACATACTTTAACTGTGCCTTCCCCTCTCTTTGGTACAAGTTAGAGGATAACATTATAATCCGATTTGGACATAGGTACTGCTCTGTGCTCAACATTTTGAGTATTTTACAAATGAGATATTTAAACTCTGGTCTTGGATACATAACATGATGTTTCATTTCTCATAGCCCTGGCCTTCACAAACATAAATTGTGTGCTATTCTTTGAAATACAGGTGTTCAAGTCTTAAATAAGTGAGGCAGCAGAATGGGTTGAGGTCATTCTAGTTCATGTTTTCATAAGATTCCCAAAGTCCATTCTGGTCACCTCTCCTTTTCTCCTAGCACAAGATCTATAGCACCTGCTTATGTAACAGTTATTCTATATGTAGGGGGAGTCCGACACTGAAATAACCATGGATCTTGTCAGGAATGAAATAAGAACTGGCAGATCTCCACAGAGGTGCCTGGACTAGAAAGCCACATGAAATTCTGTTTTATGAGCACTAAACGCACAGAAAGAACAAAAGTGAAACCAACTTATCTCCAGGGACCTGGATCATCTGTGCGAGGAATGCTTGACTGGGAGCTTTGTGTTTCCGTAAAAGCTAATAATGATATTAGGAAGTTCTAAGAATTATTTGGGAGGGGGGCTCTTAGGAAAGAAATTACTTTTTGCCCAAGGATAGTACGCTATTCCCATGGTATGTACTTGTGGAGCCTAAAGACAAAAGAGGATTTAAGTATCTTTTACAAAATACCCTCTACTAACAACATTTTCTGTTGTTGTTACTCTTTCAGATGCTTTCTGTGAACCCAAACACATGAAACCATTGCACTTGGTAGAACCACAGGAATGGACCTGAGGTTTTTCCTCTATGCAGCTACAGTTTGAGCAGTGAGGTCTGCGAAGCAGAGGTGGTCAAGTTAGGCTTTGGAAAGAGATGCTGAAGGATCATGTTCTGTTCCAGTGCTGCCAGATTTCCTGTGCAGCCACATTTGTACTGTCACCTACTGTCTTCATCTTTTTGAATAAACCTGTTACATTACTTTCTTGCTCACATACAGCCTTTCCTGACTGAAAGCAAATCAGTAGGCTATCCAGAAATAATAAGTCATTCTCTTTGGGAGCAGAGTATAGCAACTCTCTGCTTTAAGTATTGACCAACCTGTTCTTTTTTCTTTTTTTTTCCCTCCCCTAATATTATTTTCTTACTTTAATAAATACACTAATAAAAATAATCTAGGCTCTTAACAAATATATGGCTGTTATTATGTCAACCAAAGAGATCAGCATCTATTATTCTACTTTCCAGTACTTTCATCTCATAAACAATACATGAATCGGAGACAAAGACTGGTGTGTCTGTAACATTAACAAGACATGGTTTACGTGTTCAGAACTGCAGAGAAGGGCAACAGAGTTGTTGGTGGGTCTAAGGCACAAGTCTTACGAGAAGCAGCTGAGGGAACTGGGGTTGTTTAGCCTGGAGAAAAAGAGGCTGAGGGTAGACTTTATTGCTCTCTACAACGACCTGAAAGGAGTTTCTAGCGAGGTGGGGGGGAGTCAATCTCTTCTCCCAAGTAAACAGGCAGTAGGACAAGAGGAAATGACTTCAAGTTGTGCCAGGGGAGGTTTAGATTTGGTATTAGGAAAAATTTTTTCACAGAAGGGGTTATCAAACATTGGAACAGGCTGCCCAGGGAAGTAGTTGAATCACCATCCCTGGAGGTATTTAAAAGATGGGTGGACAAACAGATGTGGTGCTTAGGGACATGGTTTAGCTGTGGCTTTGGCAGTATTAGGTTAATGGTTAGACTTGATCTTAAAGGTCCCTTCCAACCTAGACAATTCTATGATTCTATAATGGGGGATGTCACATCAATGCATACTCAATGCATACTTGGGTTTGCTACTTTTCAGGTGCAAACAGTAAATGCCACAGAGTTCTGTTTTATCAGCTATACCTGCTGTTATCAGTGTTAGTGCTTCAGCGATTATCTCTCATTTATCCTGTACTCCTGGAAAGCTGTGGGACTGCTGCTTTCTGAACACAGGCCATGGGGGAGTGGTTTTGTGTGCGACATGTCAGATGGAAGCTGACCCAAGAGCACAGCAAACGGGAGCCTGGATTAGAGTTTTTTTCTCCCACAAGATTTTTCTGAAATGGCCCTGCTGAAGGCACATGTCTTACTATTTGCTGGTTGCAGCTGGACTAAATTCAGAGATAGCATCAGGGTTCTGAGAGCTGTGGGATTTACTCAGGTTGAATGTATGGAATTGAAGGTGGTTTTTTTTTTTTTTATACAGTGTTGCTCTCCTTTCATATCACCAAACTAAATTATCTCCCACTGTATTTAAATTTATCAATCCTTACTGTTATTTGAACTACTGGTAAAATGAGAAGATCCTTGAGGCACAGATGAGGCTTTATTTTGGTGTTGTCCAGCTTTAGATCTTGGCTAATGAGCCAAGCTCCAAAATACTCTCACAATACGAGCACATAGATCAGAGTATTTTCTCCTTTTTTCTTCCTTTTTGCAATCAGCCAAAATCATTCTTCTGCTAAACTGAGTACATAGAAATACAGAAGGAAGGACAACCGGTGGCCCAAAGAACAAGCAGTTTAGTTATGGTGGACTTAGTGCTCAGCCAGTTCTCACTGATGAGTGAATGCAAGCATACTTTCCCTAAAGGATACGCAGGCATTTTTACACACATTGTATATTTGTAGATTCACATATATGCACAAAAATAAATCTTACAGATGAAAGGCAGTCACCTGTTGGATGTAACGCAGAAGTTGACAAATGCCACAGACCTTTTGCTTCTCTTCTGAATGCCCAGGGTACTCTTGCAGGGACAGAGCTAATGCTCCTCAGTCAGTGACAAGGCTATCCCGCTCATCAATGGGACTGTGAAGCAAAACTCTAACCCAAGTATGAAACCAGGTCCGAGCCAAAATACACTGCGACCAATCTAACCTCCATTGAACTCTGTGGACCTTGGATGAAGCCCTAAAAGTACTATGGTGTTTATCACTTCTCATGTTGATGTTTTTTCTACCATAGTTCCTCCAATACCTAAAATTACTAATTCAATGAAATCTGTTCCAGCGGCTTATACGCCCAGCTCAAGTATACCTTTCAAAATGCAGGATTTATTCATAAACCCCTCCTACAATATCCTGACATGATGCAGAAGAGATGGTCTAGTAATATAGAGGTTAGGATGTGACATTCTTACCTCCCTAGAAGAAACCACACGAAAGCTGAAGCAGCTTTTCTAGGAAAACGTGGGATGTGTTACAGGGTACAGGTCTTTTCCTTAGGCTTAAAGAAACTCACAGCACTTTAAAAATATTGCAGATAAATTCATCCTCCTTTCATAGCCTCACTGGGACCTACTCAACTGAGTATGAGTCACTTTTATTTCCAGCAGCGCTTCACAGTATATCAGCATGATCAGGCTTAGAAAACTGTGAGTCACAACTGACTAACAACTCATAACAGATCAGTGAAACAGCATGACATTGGCAAAGAGCCTTTCCAGAAAACCATTATTAACAGTGAGCCACTCACACTTGTTATCCGAGTGTTATCCGACTATATTGGAGAAAAGATAGGGGCTAGTCTAATGGTTTGGGTTTTTGTGTAACCAAAGAAGGGTTTAAAGGGGCACATAAGGGGACACTGACATATGCTACACTAAACCTGGTGCCACACATTACCCAGGCTTTGTCTCTCTGATCAGACTACTTTACAAGAAACAACCTGTAGTACCGGGACTGTCAGCTTTGGTCTACCTGTGTTGGCACTCCCCGATCAACCCATATTAACTACCACAATGCATGTTTGAGTAACCTGGTCTAGTGGGAGATGTCCCTGCCCACGGCAGGGGGGTTGGAACCAGATGACCTTTAAGGTTCCTTCCATCCCAAACCATTCTATGATACGTTAAATAACCGACACACACAATGTTACTATCTGGATGCATGTTTACGAGTGTGCTTGTGCTATCTCTCAGCCTGTGATGAATGTTTTAAAAAAACCCAAACACATGAGTACATTGATCTACACTACCAATTCACAACCTAATAGCCAAGTACAAATAACTGGCCCAGGAGCCTGACAAACCCGTACTTTGCTGCCGAAATTGCTATTTAGCACTGCTTACTGTTTCAAAAGACAGCTTTCCTCTTCCTCCTGCTATCACGGAGTGGTATCCTGGATACCTCAGCTACTTTCCTGCCACTCACAACAGGAAAACAACTGACAAACTGGGAAAGGTTATCTCAACAAGCATCAATGAGAACGGGAACCACTGTGTATTCCTACACATCCTTTTTACTTACACATTTGTTGATGCAAGTATCTGTAAGTTAAACATGAATATTGCATGAGGAAGCTAACATTTCAAAAATCAGACCAACTGGTCCATGCAAACCTATTTGTCTTAGGAGGCCTATGTGTGCCATTAACTATTAATAACCAAGCATACACCATAGGAAAAGTCTAACAAAATAAACTAAATTGTTAAATCCACTAATTTGGGGCATCCATCAACCCATGCTAGTCCACTTATATTCAACTCTTTCTGTTAGTTATGCACTTNCCTTTTTTCCCCCCCCAATATAAAAAAATTTTCCCCCCCCCCCCCCCCCCCCCGGGTAGCTGAAAATGTCAATCCAGTTGAAACAACAAAAAATTGAGGATTTTTTCCCCAGGAGCTTGACTGAGCTGGCCTGATTGTTAGCTCTGATAAAGTGCAACAAGCAGTGCATGTTAAGTTGCTAGCCTCTATTTGTTTCACCTGAGTAATTTTTAATTTTTTTTTTTTAAATAGCCTCTTATCCTTTATCATTATTTTTTTCCCTACACAAATAAGATCTGTGCAAGGGTTTAAAACTTAGAGCTATACAGACAAAATGGAAAGACAATATAGATCAGTCCGTGAAAACATCAGTGCTACTGACCTTGGGGTAAAAAGAAAACAGCAGCAGCAGAAAGTATGTCCTCTCAAAACTTATAGGAAAACAAAGAATTGTATGTGTATATACATGTACAGATATGTAAAACACTCATACACACACAGCATTTCTAATAATTGCATCTCACTTCAAATCACATTAAATGAATGCAAACTGCTGTTGTCTTCTATGCACAGCAGAATAAACAGAACAAGCAGAAAGTTATCACTCAGACTGGAAATGTTGCCTGAACAACAAGAACAAATAAATTTGTCAATAAATTTACTTTTTCTTTTTAAATCACATAATGACTGTAACTGGAAATTTTAATGTATCTATTTGAATTTATTTATCCAATTATTCTCAACTCAGACACATCTTGGAGTATGGATACTTGTGAACCGTATGCTATGAGAATTTGATTTGCAGAACTAGGATGGTTTCATTTGTGTTGCAATTGCTTAAGCTGTCACTGGGTGAGTTTTGTTCCTTGACTGGAGAATGTCAAAACATTTGAAAAGTGGGAAAGGTGGTGGTCAGAAACACAGAAGCAAATTTAGAATTAATTTTTGCCAGCACATGTGGAAACTGCACAAATCCTGCTTTTAAATTTGATTTATGTGATCCCACACACTGGCTAAATTTGATTGCTGAACCAAACATTAAAGAGTCAGAGGAGGATGAAAGCTTAAAACTGTCAGTGATTGCTGCTGGGAATCTGGAGTTCAGCATCACTGGAGTCTGGACCAGACTTTAAAAAAGGCATGGAGGTCCCTCCATTGACTTCAGTACATTTGAGGTCAGATCTTTCTGGAATACAGACGTTAGAGATTAGCTAATTAAATACAAATAATCTTCCTTCAGGCAACTCCACAAATCTGCTATTTACATAACGTGGTAAAGACTGAGCTAGTTTTGCTTATCTGTATCAGCAGATTGTCCCTTCTGCCTTATAGAAGGGCTGGCTGATACAGGTCTGTGTTAAATAAAAGCCAGTTAAACCCAATTATGTGTTCAAGAAGGTAACTGGAACAGGGATAATAGAAGCTGAAGAAGCACTCCCCCAAAATCAAGAATTCATTGGAAAGGTAACCCATATTCATGAGAAGTCTGGTAAAACCAAACTGGACACATGCATCAGCATTTGCAGACTGAAGAGTCATTTGTCTTTCTGATAAGTAGGCACTAAAACTGCAACACCGGACTCACAAATTAAAGAAAGCTCATGCTAAAACAAAACAAAAACAAACCCCACCCTAGATTTATATATAGGATAAATCAAATCAGTGTTGTGCCAATTCACTTTGGTCTCCAATGCAATAGTTTTAATGGAAGCTTAGGACATATGCACCTAAGGCTTTTGAAAAAGCAGAGATTTGCAGACTTCCTCCTGTGTGCTTCCCTCTACAGCCTCTGGTATGGAAGCACATTGATCTATAACTGGCCTAGCCAAAGTGCCAGCACAGTACAAGTTATTATGCTTGCTACAGTTAATTTTATTTCAATAATGTAATATAAACAACAATGATAAGTAGAAAGGATGTTTCCCAGCTTTTAAGCGCCTGTGAAAATAAATAAAAAAAACCCCAACAACACACTCACAGCAGCTTCCTACAAAAGTTCAGCTGCACCCTCATCCCACAGATTCCTGCCCAAGCTCCTAATACTGCAATTTGCATTGGAAGGAGATGTATTTGGAAGTGTCTGTTGTGATAATAGATGACAACATAATCAACATGGTTCTTCTTCTTTAAATAGTTCCTATGCAAGTGTAACATACCCTGCTGCCTAAAAGAAAAGACAGTAAAGCAGAATTCTCAGACGAAAACGTCTTTTTACTTTTCCATTATAAGAGTGTGTTATTTCTTGTATTACCTCACATGGAATATAGTAGATGGGATCCCTAAATTTTTATCACAGATCAAGGGCTAAGAATAGGAAGAGAAAAAGTGCTGTCTTAAAGAAAGTATGTTGTTAGAGGAAATCAAGTTCTTTATCTAGACATCATCAGTTAAAGTGATCTCAAGTCAGCTCAAAAGCCACAGCAGAAGGTAATTTGGTGACCCATTTTTATAGTACAGATACCAACATCAAAAGCTTCTTCAGCTCCACAAATAGCTAAACTGAGTCCCCCTGCCAGCACAGAGGGTAAAGTATTTACATAAACTGAGAAACTCTTGGGAGTATTCTTTCCAAACCAAAAATGAGGCCCATTTGCATCACAGAGTGGAATAACTTTGCTTCACAGCACCAGATCTACAGCTGCTCTACAAAGTATGTAAAAATCAGCCCTGAAGCCCCAAGCTCACCTTCTGTTCCCAGGGTGTGAGACAAAGGGAACCAGAGGGTTTAGAGAAGCACACTGACAAACGCAGTATTTTACTCCTAATACACAACCACACATGCTATAGCTGCAACCCACGTGTACATAAAGTAAAACAAAACTACTGATTCCAGGCTTTTACCCTTTGCTGTAGTAGTAACAACATTTAAGAAGCTTTCAGAAAGACCAAATACAGAGAGCTGCGTAAGGGTCTGAGATGTTGGGAAACACACTGGCTATGTTACTAAAACTCCTGTTTACACATTCAAGACTTTGGCCTGGCTCTGCAAACATTTATACTCTTTGAAGTAGGTTCCTAAGAGCAAACACAAACTTATCTATCATGCATTCATGCTACTCAGACACAAGACAGTCATGCCTGGACAAGACAAGACTTTACTTCCTTCTTAAGGGACTCAGTTACCGAAGGGTGTTGATGCCCGGTGTCATCCTGGGGAACTGAGCTTACCCTCTACTGCCTCTACAGAGCTTACCGTCTCCCGACACTCACTGTGCACTCATAACCAGGTCTTTAAAAAGCCTGAGTTGGAATGACACATTTTCTGGAACACCCTGTTATTTAGGAGGAAGAGCTGGTGGCCTGAGTCACACACAGACTTCACTAACTCATTCCTCTGACACCAGTTAACCCACCTGCCTTTGTATCTGGACTTATCCTGAGGATATTGTTCCAGCTCTAGCTTCTCATTGACCTCGACCCAAAAGCACCACGTGGCAAGAGGAGATTACTCACACCCCAACCTGCAGCAAGGTGGTGGTGGGATGTGCAGCAAGAAGGCTGGAGACCAGATGGCACACCATACGATGTGTTTGTGTGCCACTGTGGCAACAGCATCAATGTTATCATGCTGGGGTTTGCTTTGCATGGTATCTGGAAGGAAAAGTGTGAAGATTTACTACTTCTTTTTCAATCAGGAGTAGGGTTGAGATACTGCTGGTTTAGCAGCACCTGGAAGCACATGCACCACAACATGGTTGGGAGCAGAAAAGCCTGAGGCTGAAAAGAGGAGTCATACTTCCATCATCGCTGAGCTGCCCTGGGGAATTGCATACTGCAGCAATCTACATACAAATCTTTGGACAATTAGTTTTTAATGGGATTATGAGAACATTTGACACTACATTAATGCCTTTGAATACAACTTGACCCTTCCTTCTTTCTGAGTGACTTGCACACTAACATGTATCATAACCAAAGCAATTCATTAGCAAATAAAATAGTATCTAGAATAGCACTTTAGAAGCACAGTAGGAACTCCAGTTGACAATAAACAAACAATGTGGGGGTTTTTTAAACACAAATGCACACAAAACTTCTCCATGGAGTAAAGGGAAAACAGGCCAATCAGCTCAACAACAGAGTTGGTTGTCAAAATGCACCTACTTGTTCTTTCACAAGGAAACACGTAGAGTTGAGTGGAGGCAGCATGAATTTATCTATTCCACTCCAGGAGGTGTTTCGCAGTCCAGCCAGCCACTGAATCAGAGGTGCCTGAGCTGTGCAGGACACACCACCACTACCAGGTATTTCAGAGGAGAGTCTGTGGGTGCTGGCATTAACTTTGAGGCTGAGAGCAGAAACTGCAGTCTGGCTGACTGCAGGAGAAGTGGGTCATCTTCTTGCCTCTATCCTGGTCTCCCAGGTCCTCAGGTTGTCCTTGAGGTACCACCCACCATATTTCCCCTGCTTCCCACATTGCTCTCTTCCTTTCCCTCCTCCCAGGAGTCTCACCTGTGCAGGCCATCAGTAGGCATTTCACACAGCTCTCTTCCCACTCAGGACCACATCCCCTTTCTAGGGGTGAATCCCATGGCTGGAGTTCCCCTCAGCATTCTTCTTGCTCTTCTACCTCTGTCTCAAAAACTAGACGACCTCTGCTTGGCAGCCTGCCTTACACAACTGCGGTTTCTGTTCTCAGGGCAGTGGGGAGAATTCGGGCAGATTTGTTTGTTTGCCATTTTTTATGGGGCTGAGGAATGCTCTTCAGGTTTTTTAAGCCCTATGCCCCAGACAGCTTTTAGTTTGGTTTCCTCCCACCAGCTTTCTTAAGACAGAACTTACAAAGGCAAATTAGAGCTGCTTCTACTATTGTGGTTTTTATTGTATTTACATCAAAAGATAACTAGACCCCTGGTGAAATTCCCTGGCTGACTATTTCCCTGTGGCACCACATTTTCCAGGCTCATTTTGATGGTGTGAATCAAATATTGATTAAAGGGGACAGATGTCTGAAATGAAAAACATACAGGTATGTAAATATGCACACACGCACTAATATACACTGTATATAAACCAGTAAGTAGGTCTGGTGTCAAGAGGTGATTGAGGGTAATTACTAGTGGTATGCAGGCTGGATCATACAGATGTTGTGCAAGGACACCCAGGATTCCTACAACCTGGACTCCGTTATCTATTGATGTTAAGGACTCCCTCTGAAAGTACCTAGACCACAGCCTACTGTAAAAAATAAGCTTATGAATTAACTTACCACCTTTCCTGTGTTGGCAAGCAAAAGTCATATCATTTGTCTGAAGGCAGCTTAGGTTGAAAAAAGGTTGGGCTGAAACTAAATAGAAGTACAAAGGTGACAAATATAAACATAACCCAGGATGAAACAAGCAAAGGCAGATGTTTGTAGGGACTGAAGACTATTGAAATCCTCTCATCTCAGGTTGCTGCAATCCTCAAACATGGATTTATTCTGCCAGTAAATTTTAAAATACTTACAAATGTTTGTATGCTTAGGGCCTTTTATAAACAAGATAAGGAGCTGATCTAATTCCTAATGCAATGCCACCAAGGACTATGGTGCCATCAGGTTGGCTCATTGTGCTCAGCATACGATTCATTTAACAATAACCCAACTTAACATATAATCGTATTTGATCACAGTGAGCTAGCTAAGTTTGAAAAAGAATAATTACGTCTTCTGCTATCAGTCATCAACTCATAAATTACCACAATTATTGGATTAACTTTGCTCATTGCTCTGGGCCCTGAGAAATATTTGTTCACTTCCTACAGGAAGGGGGAGGGGAGGAGTAAGTGGTAAAGAGGGGGAAAAGGAGTTCTTAAACTGTACCCGAGTCACAGATTACTGGCTACGAGCAAACCTCTGGGTATGGTTTGGCTCACTCTCTGGAAAGAGATATGCAGCCTGAGAAGGCCAGGATGCACAGGCAGCCCTCATTCTGCCATTTCCTATGTTTGGAGCCCTTTATATGGGAACCTTTAACATTCAGTTAGCATAGTTCCTTGCGATATAGTTGGTATTTCTTAAGATTGCCAATAGAAATGAAAAATACAGAACTAAGTGAGGCTATCTTGCTTGAAATCCTTTCAAAGCCTACAGCAGTACGATAATAGTATTAACACTTACTGACTACTGATCTAGTGTACACCACATACTGGGTAGGGTATATTTTGGTAGTGAATGCTCACTCTGCAATGCCTGGGCATAACATGTGCCTCAGCACACAGCCAACCGTCAGGCTTAATAGAGATCTTCTCCTACACTTCACCTGCCTACTGCATTACTTCACAGCAAGTAAATGCACAGTCTCATATGAGAGGAGACAAATCATAAAATAATTATAAGTAGTGAAAAGGCTTTAAAGAATCATTGCGCGATCCGGTAATTAGAGAGGTCATCTCAACATAGGTATAAAAGGAGCTGAATTAACCATAAATCTGCCATTTCCTACATTTTTAATGCTTAACTTGGATGTTCTTTTAGCAGAGTCTAGATGTAACATACGGCATTTCGGTTCCTAAATAATAGAGGTGAGGTTACACATGATTCAGGAGAGCTACCTTTCTTGAACAAATGCAAGATGTAGTTTGAGCACGTATTTTGGGAAAGAAATAACAGTGCCACCTGACTGTTAAACCTCTCGTTAGAAAAGCTAAGTCAAGAGGCAATACTGAATTCATTTATCATGACACTTAGTGCAAGGCTCAGCTAGGGATCCAGTCCAGGATGTAAAAGGCCTATCTGTAGTCCTGTTTAACAGCTTGATTCCCCCTGATATTCTAAATAGCTTTTTCAAGAGGGTAATCACTCTCAATTTGCAGTAAAGCATGTGTAAGATTAGAGACTCTGACATATCCCAGGATCAGGCCCAGCAGAACTGATATTATGCAAAAAGAAAAGAGCGAGCTTATTTTAATGTAAGCATAGACAAAGAGATGTGGGCAATTGCTGTGTTTATGTAAAGAGGATAAAAGGAAAAATTTCCTGGCAGTAGGAACTGTGACAGCTTAACTAGCGCCCGGCATACTCTGAGGGACTAGCATGAACAGAGGAAAAATCAGCAACTGCTTATAATGGATGCTTTGCATGCTTAGTCATACCTCTGGTACATGAGCATATATCTACACATATTAAGACGCAAACAGGATGTGGTAGGGGTGCCAAAAGCTGAGGGAGGTTGTTAAAAGTAACTGTTGCAGACACTTCTGGCACACGGTCTTTCTTGTTCTTGCCAAATCAAAATTCTCAAAGGAGAAGTGGTAAAACCTGGATGATACATATCAATAGCTAATTGGGATATTCTCATGGACTCATTTACAGTGGAAACCTTAGTTGCAGAAAAACATTGAATGCTAAGTCAGGCTATAGTACCAACTTCACAAAGCTTTCTTTTTCCTGAGATGCAGAACGAAAGAAAATTAGACCATGAGAGACTTGATATTCCAAGCAAATGCACTTAGTGGAACAAAGACTTATAACTGTTGTAAAACAAACAAACGAAAAACCACCACCAGCATGCCTCTGAACTGCAGGATATCTACCAGATTTCTATGAAGGAGGAGAGTTCCTATTGCTGTGAGCCAGGTAATAACAGAGACCATTGCCAAACATGCAGCTCTGGGGTGTGCTGGCCCAGGTGAGAGGCAGCTGCACGCTCTGGCAGGTTCAAGGTCTGAGGTTGGACTCAGAGAAGAATTCAATGCCAAAACAGGCTGCTGTTAGCCTAATGCCTTGGGCGCATTACAGTCAGTTCTTAACCGAGAAGCCCGAGGGGCAAAACTGCACAAGCTGTGCGATGCTTAGACCCAGGAAAGTACAGACGTACACACACAGCAGGAGAGCACAAGAACACAACCTGTGTCCAGCAGCCACCAGTAGGTTTTCTCCTAGAGCACAAAGACTGCACCCTGTTACTCTCCCTGCAGCACAAACTCCAATGTGTTAATGAGGGTGAGCACCCACTCCTGCCAGGCTGCTGGTGGGGAGGCAGGCAGCCAGCTACGCTTCCCCAAGGGCTACCCCAAGAACCCTCAAGAGGGCTGAGCATCACTTAGCTCAGTGATCCAGGCTCTGCCCCCTCCTGCACAGGGACCAGCTCAGCTGCACCTGAAGCAGACATCAGGTAGCCAAATATGAGCATGGACTAGTGGAAAGCTATCTGAGTGTGCCGTGCCATTAAAACTAAGTAGCTGGTGGTGGCTGCGAGAAGGGATGGGCTCACTGGAAGCTTGTTCCGTCACTCACAGGTCTGCAGGGGCAATGCAGGGCTGCTGGGCACAGGGTGCCCGACACCACAGAGGCTCGAGTTGGGCAGCAGGGGTCTGGCATGGACTGCAAACAGAGAGGTATTGCTTGTTAGCAGTTCTGACATTATCCAGTACTTTCTTTGGAAATCCAGGTCTGTCTTTGCAGAAAGTCTCGTTTGCTTCAGCAAAAGACAGCTTATGTTTTTTATCCACCTTTGTTTATTTACAAAGGAGATCCTGACCATTGACTTCTCTTCATAATTGAAAAAGCCAACAAGACTTAGACTAACAGGACAACAGGCTTTGGACAAAGAGGGGTAATGGTATTCATTGACAATGGAAATGGATTAAGCTGCATTTTAAAGGGTAGTTGGTGTAACAAGAGACAGCACAGAGCATGAGAGTTTTACAGTTCTGACAGTGTAGTGACTTACAAAGAAAAAAACAAAATCAAAGAGGTCTTTCCATATATTATCAGACAGAATAAACATATTAGTGTTTCTAATTATAATTGCAAATAAAACAAACATCCCTGGGGAAAGTCCATTACTGTCATTGTTTTTCTATCTGCACAGGAAAAAAAAAAAATCAGTTTTGGGACTGAACAGAGGGGGAATACAGTCCCTCGGGCTCAACAGCACAGGACTCCACAGGAAGCTACTGCCTGCCACCAACCCACCAAGCAGGGATGCTCCAGGCTGGCAATGCAGGGGAAGACCCTGGGGCAGGGCTGGAAAAATGAGGTCAGACCAATTTCCCAATCTTCATTAAGATTTACTGTAAAGGCATGCAATAGAAAAGGGTAACACACAGATCCTGCTCCTCACTATCCCCACCTTCCCTTCAAGCAAGGGAAAAAAGGACAGGACCTCTCAATACCAGCTTTAGTAGAACAGAAGAAGAGTTATCCCTTGACTAACTCCTCCTTCAAGGGCAGGAGAAGTCAAGTGCAAAACCCACATATTTATCAGTCAAGGTCTTTTTCTCATGAATTATTTGGGAGATAAAGCATAAGGAAGGTGTTACAGGAGGCAGAGGATGAACATGCAATCACCTTTGGCTTGAAACAAGTGAAAAAGAATGGAACAGGAAAAGAGTCAAGATAGCAGCAGGAAACAACACAACAGCAAGAGAAAGTTACAGCAAATCCATGTTTAAACTGCAGCAACATAGAGTCTTGCACCAGCGTATTGTATTAATATACACATGCTTCATATGCATGCCAGGGAGTATAGTATGCCTCTGCAGAGGTGATGGAGACTAGAGAATCTGATGTGGGAAAGCAGGAGGTGGAGAGAGATCCAGGGGGCTCTGGGGTCCGACAGAGCTGCAGAGAGCAGCCTGGGATGCTTACGCATGTGCTGAACCAGTTCTGCTTTCAGATTGCACAGCCTGCCAGGCTTGGCTGTTTGGGTGCACTGAAGGTTTAAATAGAACATGACTTGCCAGAGGCAGATTGTAGTTAAATATTCTTCTTTTCTTCCTCCCCTCTTCTTGCATAAAACCTTTCCCCTTGACTTGGGGAGGGTGGTATGTGGGGTGGGTGGGGAAGAGAGAGACCTCTCAACCTGAACAACCACGCTGTGGAGTTCAAGATTTTACTTGGAACAGACTTATTAAAAAGTGTAGCTGTAACATCCATACTCATTCTCCTCTCTGGTAAAGTCTAAACAACAGCTTGATGCAGCTCAGGAGAGCAGAGAAAGTCCATGCCTCAGAGCCATTTGGTGAACATTTGCTTTGCTTTGTCATAACAGTATAGGGATATATGATGTGCTCCGCACTCTAGATTTTTTTTTTTTTTTACAGTCTCCTAAAAATCTGCCTTCTTTCAGTTTCTGTGCATATACAAATAGCCTATTGAAATTTGAGGGGAATGTAATGTTGTATTTGTTGCAGTACAATGCCTTTCTGTATGCATTTTCTGGGCAAGGATGAAAAACTCTGCTTAAAACCAGGGTAACCATGGTGCCAATTGAAGGCCCCACTAACAGCCTTAGTCCAAATCGCTTTAATTTCTCACCTCTGACCTCCCCTTAGTAAAGGGATGCAGGCCCTCCTTTTACAGCCCTTTGCAAACTATACAAAGTAAGTGCTATAAAAAAATAAGAATCATTATTACTATTTTGCTTCCTTGTTAGTGTCCAGAATACACTGTATAATGCACAAGTGCTATAGTTACTTGAGAAATGAGATATGACCATGTAGATATAAATCATAATGCCTGTGCAAAGTCAAAGCAGGTTTAGGGTTACATAGATGTTTACTCTCAGCTCCAATTGCCCACCTGAGAAAGGGAACATGGGCAATTGGCACAGCACTTTGGGGACAACCTGACAAAGAATATACTAGGCAAGTTCTCCACCCCTACACTCTCCCTTCCAATCTGACCCACTCCAAACTGTTTCTTGGGTTTGGTCTATCACTTCTATTGATACGGACAGGATGAATAAAACTAGGGAGTACAGTGCTACCATTTCCATTTGCTTTGACAGAAGTACAAATGTCTATACAAACTCTAGAACGGTAAGGAAAAAGTCCTCAGCTAAAATTTAAAGATAAATTTAGCATGACTGGTTTTTTAAAAAGTCACAATATTATGCAGTTACATTATCCCTGAGGGAATGCAGAAATGGTATCGCCATCTCAATTTACAATCTCATTTTCATTCTTTATTTTCAGAGAGCTTTTAAAGTTAAGTTTATAGTTCTACTCAATTTGTAGAAATCCACAATTTTAGTAAACATATCCTTGAAATGAAAGGGATAATAATCTATAAACCAAACCCACCCAGCAAACACCCACACAGGACTATGCCCCTGCCCAACTACCTCTTGTAGCCTGGGAACTGCCCCTTTCCTGGTGGACCTCCTGAGACTCCTGCCCATTTCCCCTTTGAAGATGAGGACAAAGCCAGAATAACACAAAAGGGAGGAAAGCTAATTTGAAAGTGCAGCTCCCTCTTTTCTGGGACCTGCCCAGCCGTGTGCCTTTAGTAAGCGGCTCTGCTCAAGCACCACGATTTCCATCAAGCTGCCACCTTTGCAGGGTGTGCAGTGCTTTGTCCTCCCAGCTGGGCAGCAGCCTTTCCAAACACAACCCTATTATTTCATGGGGTAAGTGGAATAGGTCATCTCATTTTCCAACGGGGATGAAAATTAAAGGCTGCTGCTTATGTGCCACACTTACTAGACCTTACATAACTGACAAAGACCACTCTGGCTGAAAGGAAGACAGGAGAAATCATCTGGATAGCGGGAATTATCTATTATAAATAAATCACATGCATGCACACAAAGAGCAGTTCACACCCAGACTAAACACTTTTCCCCAAGCGAGGTGCCTGCTTTGTGCTCTGTGAACAGGAAAATCACATGTCCCGCACTCTAGATAAAAATGCTCTGCAGTAAAGGAGACGGGATAATCACTTACTCCAACTATCACAGTGAAAGCCTTGAAAATTAGCCCAATGGCTAAATTCAGCTGTATTTCTGGGAGGTCTAATGCCCATGCACTCAGGCAGAAACTGAACAGCATTTTGTAAAGCACCTTTTACGCTGTCTATGCTTAATTTTAAAGGGCTCATTCACTCCAAATCACCTCACCACCATTCTGGAATTGTTGCATATAAGTTTCTGCAGTCATCACTTCCCTCCCTTAAAGTATGGGTTAGGTTGGAAGCGACCTTGAAGATCATCGAGTTCCAACCCCCCTGCCATATGCAGGGACACCTCCCACTAGACCAGGTTGCTCAAAGCCCCATCCAGTCTGGCCTTAAACACCTCCAGGGATGGAGCTTCCACTACTTCTCTGGGCAACCTGTTGCAGTGCCTTACCACCCTCACAGTGAAAAATTTCTTCCTAATATCTAGTCTAAACTGACCCTTTTCCAGCTTAAAGCTATTACCCCTCATCCCATCACTACATGCCCTTCTAAAAAGTCCCTCCCCAGCTTTCCTGTAGGCCCTCTTTAGGTACTGGAAGGAGTAGGTGAGGACCACATCCAGCAGCCATCCACACACATCTTCCACCACATCCAGACAAGTGAGTGCTCCTTCCCGGCAGTAACAGTGCTCCTTGGCAACACAACCCCTGACTGCTTGAATCGTACGTGGGATTAAACTCTCCGCTTAGTTTAACCACTATGATTTTACTGAAGCAACACCATTTTGACACAGCATTAACAGGAATGAAATCCAACCATCAATACAAATTCGTACTCAACCCCACCACAACAACTCTGTGGCACCAGGCTTCAGCAGCTTACTCCTACTATGAGGGCTTCCACAGATTCAGCTTCTGATGCTAGCACAACATTTAATAATTCCTCCCATCAGAGAGAAAACTGCACTTTTCTGAGAGTGGTTCAGAGGTAACTGTATTATTCCCAATTCCCCAGCCCAATTCACTTCCCCGGTGCTGGCTCTCTTTGTGACCTTGGGCAAGTCACTTTGGCTATACCCAAATAGCAGAATGACAGTGTAGGTCAGTGCCTGCTTACTCAAACTCCCCTGCGTAACTGTAGTAGTGATGGCAGCTGGCACAGACTGTCACACACAGCTGGCATGGCCTTCAATACACACCATCTACCCCAGGCCCGCAGAGGGTCTGCACGCTGCTTGCCAGCACGAGCTATTCTTAACCTCACGAGCATGGTACAATTAACACCTTAGCACATCACATCTTTATTCTGCAGCCTGGCCAGGTCTCAGCCTCATCTATAAAATAGCAGTAACTGTACTTTCTACCCCAGAGGGATACCATGGGGTTATATTCATTCAGGGCAGTGCAGGGCTCAGATAATATGGTAACTGGGGTCATGGGAACAATCAGCTTCATACATGCAGAGACCCACTATATAAAGAGCAGATATAAAACAGTCTGGCAATGGCGATGGCAATGTTGCTGCTGTTTAAACAAGATGTTATTTAAGGAAATAAAGTCTTCACTGGAATCCATGAAACTGCGCCAAACATACATCTTTTAGCAGTCTGTCAGCCTTTCTATCTCTCACAGTGTCACAATTTTTACAACTCAAGGAATGGATTTTCTTGGAGACGAGTGTTTTAAATAGGAGTCCAAAGGAGAACTCATTGTGGGGAAGAGGAGTTTTTCAATACCCGGATGTGACAACAGCCATGAGTTCCCCCCATTTCCTCTGGGCACTTCTAAATAAAACTTGGAGGCAAGGAGCTGAAGACCGACTCTCGCACTTCCTTGTGACTGCATTATTCTAGGAAAAAATGAAGAGTTTCTCTGGAGACATTATATATATGAACAGCTCTCAGAAGCTAGACACAAAGGCAACAGTGGCATTATGGGAACCAGAAGGCCAGGCCTGTGCTGAGCAACACTGAATTCAAGACCAGGTCTTCTGGTTAGCCAGGGTTCCTCTGCAGAGCTGCCTTCAGGTAGCAAAGCTCCAAGGCAGACAAAGGTAGGCAAAGAGACAACTTACCAAACTCAGGCAAGCTTTCATTATGCATTAGCTTACTGAGACATAATACCAAATTTTGCCACAGTTGTTACTGCTCTGGATTTACTGGCAACAAAATACATGTTACATTATTATCCAGAGCATAAGAGTGTTTATCACTGTAATTTTATCTATGAATTTCCTAAAAGAAAAAAAAAGAACCAACAAAAAAAACACACAAAAAAAACCAACCACCCAAGGAGGAAGGGGAAATAGAGACACATATTAGTATATTAGACCAAAAGGATATAATCTTTAAAACTAATGGCTCAGTACCTGTTGTGAAATCAATTCAGAAGCTCAACCAAGTCCATGCCAGGGCTCAGGTCAGTGCTCAGAACCACTTGGCTTCTATTCCTGTGTGCTCTCCTCCAGAGGAGGAGGATTGCATTCCTGACTATCAACTTCTGATTCAGCCTCATTTCTAGACCAAAGAGGCATTTGGAATGGTTTCATGTTTATTGGATCCTTACCCAAAATTAACTACTTGAAGCTGTTGCTTTCCCTCCTACTAATAAAGCAGCAGCAAAATAGCGCTTAATGCTACTTCCTTAAAGGAAATTACCCTTAATGTCAAGTAAGTCCAGTTGCCATCACAATAACATGTTTAATGAAGGTCATGCTAATTATTATTACACTTATCAGTTTTAAAAGTTTTTTCAATTCTAACAGTGGAGCGATGCTCTCATTTCTTTACACAGTCTCTGGGATTCGCAGCCATATTTTCCCATCCCTTCCTTTAAAACATAATTTTACTGTCATCCTCAACATATCAGTCAGCTCAGGAATCAGAAAAGAGACAAGTTATTCTACATGAAAGTAGTAAAAATGAAACACTGGCTGAAGTTGAACTGCCAGGAGATGAATTAAAGTCAGAGCTGCGACTACTCACAGTGTAAATTTCATGGGCATTCCCTTCCTTGTAAATCAGATGAACCAGTGGCCTCCAAAGAGAACTGATGCTAAAAAGATTAAAGGATTTGATCATATCAGAGTCCATTTTCAAACCCAAGTGCCCTAGGATTCTGACATATATGTTGAGGAATAGGAAGAGAGCAATGGAAAGTCCTTAATAAGACCGGAAGAAGAGACTATTAGGGGAAACAAAACAAATAAACATGCACAGAAGCAGCTGGAGGGGTACATTGTCCCTTTTCTGCTTTGCTTTCTGTTTGCTGGGAGATTTCTCCCTTTTAGCACCCTCCAACATGGAAGGAAGCTTTTGCTGGTCTCTAACACCTTTTGCCCTGTTCTTGTTCCCACACCCCATTCAGCTATTCCCTGGGCAGCAGATGCTAGTCAGGTAGAAGTGGAAGATTTATCTCTGAGAGGCTTCATCTACCACATCCCCTGAAACACTGCCTTTTGGTAAGTGGCAAGGAGAAAGCTGCTTCTTCCTCAAAAGAAACATTTCCATTTGGGATTTGGCTTTCTCTCTACGACAACCTTGGAAAATGTTGTTCATTTGTGACCATTGTGGTATTTTGTAAAACAACGAGCCTAGATGGAATCCTCCCCTAAGGTCTTGCTTGTTATTCAATACAGTTGTATGGACCATATTCACAGCAATGCACTGGCTGTTTCACATTGTCTAAATGGTGTAAAACAGATGGAAGCACATGAATGAGTTGCGTTGAACATCAAGAAATACCCTAAATTAGCTTTACGGACACTTTGTATTAAGGGAGAAACAAAAGTCAGCTTGGAGTAGAGATATGCAAAGGAAAGAGGAGGGGAGGGTAAGAGAGAGTGGCTCATTAGTAGAATCAAAAGTGGGAAGGAAGTCTTCATGGTTGACTGAAATACTTTGTCCAGTCCAAAACCAAAAATTGCACTTCATTTTCATGTTCAAAACTTTTTGCCCAATTTCAGTTCAAAAAATAAGTGTTCTTCTTACACACAAATGTTTCATTTTTTAAAAAAATCCTTCTAAACAAAACATTTTTGTTTTTTAAATAATTCTTCCATCCCAGCCTAAAAAAAACCTCATTATGGAGCTACACCTATATGAATAAATATTTCTAACAACTCTGAAATGCATAGCCTGGATTCACTAGGAAGTGCCCCTTGTTCCTCAAGGAAGAAAGACTTTAGAAGAGAATTGTCCTCGGATAAATCTGAAATACAAAAAATATCATTGCCACAGAAGAACTACTGAGCTAGTACAGATGAAATAAACTACCAAGTGAAAGTTACTCAAAATTTTTTATTAGACTAACAGACTTTCTTTGTGCCCAGTGTGATTCAGGACATAACATCATAGTACAGTAAAGGAAATTTCCATGTTGTCTTAAATTTTTAAGGTAGGACCTACACAAAAGCCTCCCAGCATTACTGGCAGCAACATCAGCTATTTATTTTTTAATATTTTACAAGAAGAAGGTCCAAGTAATGAGAAGCAGATGACAAGATGAAGATGTGAGTGGCTGGAAACAGCAAGCATCAGGAAATTGGCAGCCACAGCATCTGAGATAGCAGCCTTATTTCCTAACACTTGAAATGGGATGCAATGCTAGTATTTATGGAGTTACAATGCAGCAGCTCACTGCAAACGCTTAGCCCTTTCATAGCAATCTCCGCATAAAAGGTGTCAACCATGGACTTGATTTTTAAAAGGACTAGATGATCACAGACCGTGCCATCTGTTTGCATTTTTCAAGACTCATCCCCTGAAAGAAAAGCACTGGGGCCAACAAAGCCAGAAAGCAAACATCTTCCCACCTTCCCCAAGGCTACCTCAGAAGTACTGCAGCAATGAAGCTTCTGCTGCAACCTAAGCAGAATTTTCTGCCTATTTAAACCTTATTCACAGCTTTATATTCAAGCTGCTCAGCTGGTAAGAGCGACGTGCTGGTTTGTTACCTCATGCCTGTAGTGGACTAAAAAAGATCAAGAGGAGCCATGAGAACAGCTGAGCTGCACACAGCACCCTTGCTTGGGCACTCGGCATGATCCTGGCCGCCACCTGCCACAGCCTGCAGGGTGCTGCCTGGCCCAAAATGACTTGCACTCCATGGGAATCTGTCACTCTGCCAGTGCCCTCATCCTGAGGCAGGTATTCTCAGCCACCTCACCCAGGAGCACCCTAGAAGGCAGAGGAAAACCTACCTCTGCTAATTCCTCGAATTCAAGAAAATAGGTGCCTTTGGTCAGCAGGCAGTGCCACTCAACCAGCACCACAACACCTCTGGGTGGTTTAATGAGCTGGCTGCCACTGGGATAGTCCATATGGGCAGACCTTACATGACCTCCACACTATCCATACACACACAGATCGGTCATATGTTTGACCAGTGTGTGAAGACCCATACAGGATTTAACTGAGGGTGATATTCACGAGCACACACAACTCAACTGGCTCAGCAGCTCAGCTAAGACCCACTGCTGTTACAGGGCAAATTAGAGGGCTATCAGCTGCACTGCACTCCAGTGGCACAGCACTCATCCAGACACCAGAGCAGAGATCAGTATCAGAATCCACCAGTAAGGACAGAAGATTAATTAGTAATTAAATTAAATGCAAATAATCCATGTAATACATCAGATAATTCCTTGGCTGTTATTTGATATAATGTTACTGTATTTTCTAATGTTAATGTTATTTTATTCATTTGCATTTTCAAAGCAATATGTTCCTATTTAACACATTGCCAGATAGTTTCCCATCCTACTGTGTGAAGAAATTACAGTAGAAACTTTTTTTATTTTATCAGGTTGGCAATATCAGAGGAGATAATATGATGCCCCCGGCACCATAAAATATTCAACATTGTGAATAAAGTTCTTGATAAAAGAGCAGCAGAAAGTAGCATTTTATTAAAGTAGCGCACTTAAAAAAAGCATGCTTTTAAATGATTTAATTTAAAAATTAAATTGCATTTGAATTATTTGATTACTGTGTAATAACAATGCATAATTTATATCTAAATGACTGCTTTAAAAAAAAATCAGATTCTGCTCCACTATGCCAATAAAAAGAAAGGATTAGGAATTAGAAATTTTCCCCTCCAACCAGGCAATTCTAATACCATATCCTGGAGAGCTCTTTATGAGTTGCATCTTAAAGAGTCAGAACTTTTGCAGCTCTAAAAGGAAGCCATAGTTGGTCCCTGTGACCTACCTCCTGTGCCGTGGAGCTCAGCTGTACACCCTCACTGGGTAACAAGCTCCTGCCTCTGCAATCAGCAGCAGAAGCTCTGCCACCAGGAAGGGCAACAAGCAAGCCCTGGCTGTGAGGAACATGAGAACGAGCCAGCACTTTCAGCATTTCACAGCAGCGAGCGTTTGACAAGCAGTCAGACACTCTGCACCCAAGACCACGCTGCATTCTGTGGCTGCCAGTAGGAATGGATGTTTTCCAAGGACAAGCATCTTTCACTTCAGCTAAAAAGAGCCTTCCTTGCCTTAGCTGCAGTAGTATATAATTTTCACATTTAGGACAGTTGCCCGTCTCCCACCTGCAGGGCAGGTTAGATGCCCCAAGCAGAGAACTGCATCGATGCCTCTGCACCAGCGCATCACGTATCAAGAGACTTCTAAGGGGAATCATTTCAATTTCCAACAAGGAGCAAGCCAGCCCTCGGTAACCAGAAAGGAAAATAAAAGGATGCTTTAAAAACTGCATTCTATTTCCCGTCCTCTCATTTCATACCAACTACATCTGACAGTGAAAAATGTGATCTTCTAACCTGTATTGAAATTAGTCCTCTTTTTTTGGTCACAGGACAGAAAGATAAACAGGTGGTGGACGAGAGAAAGATGCAGAGCTCAAAAAAACTAGGCAAAGACATTCACCACTTGGCATCTGTTTCCCAGAGGCAAGGAACTGTCAGACTTGCTTCACAAGAGCCACCACAAGATTTCTGTTACAACCCTTCAAAGAACAATTTGTATTTATAGATAATATTTAAAACCAACCCAAAGCAAAGTGATGTGTGAAGAGTTTCTTTGATAAAAATTCACATAAAGTTTTGAAATGGTACCATCTTAAAACAGGAAATAAACCCTGGGTTTGTTCTTTTACCTCTACCTACAGGCTGTCTCTTTTCCTCCCTTTCCAAAAAAAAACCCACCTGAGTAGCAGAAAAAGGAAGAGAAAAAAAACTATTAAAATACCAAACTTAGAGGTGTGAAAGGAGAAGAAACTTGGTTTTTGAATGGTCCAGCTGGCTTCTAATGAAAAAAGTATTAAAAAACCCTTACATATTTTTGTTGGAGGGATGACAACACATACCCCTAGAAAACAAAAGCTGTCTCACCATTATCTGGACTAAATTAGACTGTTTCCTTTCTGACAAATATCAGTGTCTTAATCTCACCACTTGCAAGCTTGAACTACAGTTCATCTTTTAGCGGTAACCTGCTACAGAACATAACTTCATAGTTCCCACCAAAGGGAACAACAACTCCAAGTCACATAACAGAGAAACAGCTATGCCTTCAGGCACTCGATAATCAGTGTTGTTAAATATTAGCCAGCCTGTGTTATATAAAACTTCACATTTTCCCCCCCACCGAACTAAACCATATGTAATTCTATAACTGAAAGTACAATTTACTTCTCTTTCAGATTAACTAAAAAAATTGATTTGTAATCAGACCAGCTGTCTCACAATTAAATCTCTGTCCAAAAAAGTAAGTGTATAAATCTGTGGGGAAAAGCTGTCCCACAAACTAAAAGCACATGCAAAGAGCAATACTCAGCAGACTGTCAAAAAACAACAAATGCTTGGGAAGGGTTTTAGTTTAATCCACTTCTAAACTTGCAGGCAATGAAAACATTGTAAACTCAAAGTATGAAATTTAAAGTGAGCCTTTGACTGAAGGAGCTTCTGGCCAGTGAGGATATTTGAAAACCAAGGTCATCCACTCTGTTCAGCTTTTAGAGTTATTTGGTCTACACGTGTTTTACAGTCACATCTTTGGAAAAACTCAGAAACACCAAATAGGGATACAGACTATGCATTACAGACCCTCTCCTTCCCTCTCTCCCATGGAAAACAGCTTCTTGCCTTCAGTAATTGTGGGCTGATTTGTGCCTACACTTAGAAAGGCCTTGTGCCGTATTATAAGTTCTTTAATTTATGGAAGTTTCTGCTGTATTTTCTTTATAATCTCCACTTGAGAACATTTTTATGAAGAAAACATCATTTTGCATGGCTCCGTATGATTTTTAATTCTACTTCTCAAATATAATTTCATAACAGCACAGTGTGCATAAGGGTGTTCCCCTCCTCTCCCTTTAATTAATTTTTAATGCTTAAAAATTGCAATTTCCAAAGAAAAGCAATTAAAATGATTCATAAAAAAACCCAAACAACAATGCCCTTTCAGGATGACTCAACTGCTTGCATTTATTTTATTAGCTCAAGTCAGCTAGGGGAAACTATTTTTGAAGCTGGAAGTTGTGGAGTTACAAAACGGAACAGGGATACCATACCAAAACAGCCCACGTTGCTCAGCATTTTTAGAACGAGGAAAAAGAGTGGCAAAGGCGTGACATTCAAATTATAAAGAGAAAGCTAAGGGATCACTGAGAAGGCAATAAGCAAGGACAGGCATAGACACATGGGAGCCACAGTGGGAATGAGGTAGAGGGAAAGGGATAAGCCAGTATTTTGATACTTCCTCAGGCAAGCCGAAACCAGAAAGCTTTCCTCAGATATTCATCCTCACTACCCTTCTCAATGGGCTCTCTGGGCACTAACTAGACTGCTCCTTTCCAGCTGCTGCTCAAGTCACAGTGCCTAGCTGAGAAGGATTCTCACACCGACTCCTGCTCTGCAGGCACTGTAGAGTTGAGTCCCTCTTGGGTCTGAATCCTTGTTTTTCCTCCAAGGACCAAAATGCACTGTGGAAAAATGCTAGATTTGGGGAGTTCTGCGGTTCTGCCTTTCTTCTCCTTGCCTTTTATTTCCTCCCTTCTCTCTTTCCTTTTCCATTTTTTAAAATAGGATTTTTGCTTGTATAGTTTCAGTTAAGTATCGCTAATCAGGCGTGTGATAAGGACAGATTTGATGAAGGGGTTCCTTGAAGGTCAGCTAAAAATGGCCCATGTAGAAGTATACTGTACCCATTTGAATCCCTATAAAGTTAATCCAAGCAATCAGAAGTCATTTCAAAAAGCCAGACGTTGGCCAAAATATGACATCATGCTATGGCACTGGTTCAGTGCCAGCTTCAAGCAAAGCTGCCACCTACTGAATGATCAAAACCAATTCTGGTATTTTAACCGTGTCTCCTTAATCACTCTCCCATTTAGTCTTCAAGGGGATGCTCAGAACTGAAGACAACTGAAAACAATCCCAAAGATTACCATATATCCAACCTACATACAGTCGCTTATTTTTAATAGAGGTTAGCTTCATCTTTCTAGGCTCTTTTTGAGCTACCATGTTATCAAAAATCACTAGTAAAATCTTTCATCTGCGTTGGAGCTGTGATTTTAGCATAAAATTTTATAACCTAGCAAAAAATTACAGCATGCCCTCTTCATGGCCCCCCTTACATAAAAAGGGAAGCCTATGTTTACATAGTACCCCAAAGATATCTAGCTGAAAGTAGTTTAATGAGGAAGGAGTGGCAGACACCAAAGGAAGGGTCACCTTCAAGATAGTGATTGGGACTGACAGTGTCATCACACCCTCAGTGAAAGAGAAAAGATTGCTTGCTCTTCAGTACTGGCAAGCTAAAGACCTCATGTGATGTCAATTCTTATGTTTTGGGCAAGCAGCAAGTCACAGTTCTCACAATCCAACAGCTCCACAATAATTTACAAATACATGGCAATAAGTAAACAACAGCATATGACTAAACAGGACAAAGTATCATGAAACAGAGAAAAGAGCCTGCCAAAAAGAAGCCAAAAAAAATAAAAATTCAGATTTGTTTAGAAGAGCAACATGCTGCTTTGATATTATGTTTCTATTCCAATCTGTTCTGTTTAGTTGTATCAAGGGGAACATGCAGCTAAGATTTCATATAGTACGTGTTGGAAAAAAAAAAAAGATCCATGGCACAATGGCCAAGGCATCAAAAATTTTCTGACTTAATAAAAAAAAAAACGCACCACTGCTAAATTCTTTTAGAGCAATGTGCAACAGATCCAGTTCCACAGTCTCAGTGAAGATGACTGCTCAGCTCATTCATCATTACATTTCTTTTCATTTTGAATATAAAGTTAGCACAGACTGGAACATTTATCTTAGTTGCTATACACAACCATGGCCAAGTCAAATACTCTTGGAATATGGTTTACAAGCTTTCTTTGACCATTAGTTTCTTTCATTATCATTTTTAGAAAAAATTTGTTTTGATACTTATTCATATATTCAGGTCCAGAGCTTGGGTCTAGGCCTATACCAATGAGATGCAAACAAATCTTATTCTGCATTGCATGGTGACAAATGTTGTTAGTAAGCATTAAATTATCCTCTTAATTAAGCAATTATTTTAATTGCAGTATGGATGTCAATTCTCAATGCTCATTAATAGTCTACTCTTTAAATAAACATCACTGTAAGGAAAGTGGTATTCAATGGGGCATCGGAGTCAGAAGAATTTTCTAAATATAGGTATAACTGTCACTTAAGTAGCCCGATTCCTACATCAGTTTCATCAGCATAATCCGGGGTAGACCTGTAAACTAAATATTGAAGCAATGAAAATAAAGGATAGGAATGAATAGGCTGAAATATAGGTGGAAGGGGAAAGCAACACAACTATCTTTGAAATGACTAGCGCTCTTATATTTTACTGAAATTGCTTAATATGCCAAGAAGTGGAAGAGATATGCAGTGCAGTTTTACAAGCCATACATTCTCAAGGAAACCACACTATTATAATGCACATACATGTAATACATGCATACACACAAAAGGAATATCATCACTTCATTTTTAGTTCCTCTCAGAGCCAAAGAATGATATATAAAATGCCCCAAAATGCTAAAACATACAGCTTCTCAAAACTTCAGAAAAGTTGCAAGAATTACAGCAAAGACTCTTCTCCACTAGCGTTGGCAATGTTGCCTGGCTGGGAGCATGGTCACCTACCTGGCAGTTCCAGTTGTTCATTGCAGTGGAACAAGTGGTTTAACTGATGACAACAGTGGTAGCGGGAGCTGCAGGAAGACCGTCTCAGACCCTCTCCTGCCCATCCCCAATTGCCACAGGCTGTTTTTTCCCCCTCATCTCAAGTACTATGCTATGACAGAGTCGCATTAAGGCAAACCCAGAAGGATTTCAAAAGCCTTTGGATCAAGTCTCAACAGAGAAAGGAACGAGGCCCTGTACGTCTGATCATCTGCCCTAGGTATGCAAACAGCTCTGCCCATCGCCATATCATCATAGCATGTGGCATGCTCTTGTGGGCATCCCTACCCACAACTGCTTTGATGTAAAGGAGGGTTTACTCAGGTGCTTTTACAAATGCTGAGGCCCCAAAAGACTGAGGTGAAGACACAGCAACCCTATGATGCAGCATCAGCATGAACCTTCTGAGAACTAGGCTAGAAACCTGGAATGTGCTTGTGGGATCTCATCAGTAACTGGCAGGCAAAAAGGACAGCGGATCTCTCAGCAATTGATATCAAAGTGCTCATAATATCTTAAGCCATATATATTTAGCCAACAATTTAGGCAACATAATGGAAATTAGGGAGTCCAGAAAGCCCATATAATACCCATCCCAGTACTTCACTGGACTACAAAATCCTAGGTAACCAGTTATGAAAGACCAAGACCTCAGGTACAAAAGACCAGGAGCTGCAAATGACAGCACATCACAGGAAGATAAGAGAGACCATGAATATTCCAGTTCAGCTGAAACCACTCTTCAGTTAAGTGCAGTTTCTGGCAAGATTCTGTAGCACTAGTACAGAAACAGTGATTGAGAGCTTGAAGCAGTCTCCACAAAAATCATCTATGGAAAATCCCCCATGACATTAGAGCTCATGAAGTGCTCTGGGCTCAGTCCTTATCAAAAGCCATCCCCATAGTGCTACACAAACAACACTCAACTATACAGAAAGTAGCCTAGTTACTAACAGAAAGCAGTACTGGTAGCAGCAGCATAAAAAAAAATATTACTAGGACTAACATAACATAGCACAGCATAAAAGCAAGCTCAGTTTCATATCAAACCATTGATACTATTTTAGATAGCATCTGACAGCAACTGTCTTAATTTCACAAGCCAACAGCGGATGACCGCTTTCAGCATAATGCTGACTTACTTCCTCACAGACTAGCAGCTGGCCACAACAGGAAAAATCCTGGCATGATCAGACATGTAATCAGCTTTGGTAACACAACACGTTTTATGACCTGTCCTAGTGCATACTGTCTAGTCAGACTAGCTTAATCAGCTCTATAGGCTGAAAGAGAAACCCTCCAAAACACTCATTACCCCTTTTTTGCACTCTGCAGTGCAGCATCTTTCATCTTCCTTTGAGCCAAGGTGTCAGATCACCAGATTGATAATTAATACCAACTCTGTCTAGGAGCTTCTATCCCTCAATTAAGGGCATACCTGTAATACCAAACACACACCCAGCTGTCTACGTGTCTGGAAAAAGAGGTCTTTGTATTAGCGGTTCGCCTGGCATCTGCCCAAACTTCAAGCAACATCTAGCAATACCATTTTCCTGTTATGAAGCACTCCTTATCTGTAGATCCCAAAGTGCACAGAAAGGAGACCCTTTCTTCCCATTTCATAAACTATCCCAGATATGGTTACCGAGGCATGGGCCAGGGGAAGAACTGAGATTATACCTCAGATATCCTACCACCCCTCTGACAACTAGGTATCATTGTCCTCTTCACCTCTCAATTACCCAAAGCAGACTCAGAAACATATTTATTAGTATAGATAGAGTCTCTGCCACAGAAAAAAAAAAAAAGAAGTGGCACTTTCCTGTTGGCTCTGTATTTTGCCTAAATATGGCTCTTTCTTACCTCTGATCTACAGATGCTCAGTAACAGCAAGCTAATAGAGCAACTGCCTCCAAACTAGTCCTTAACTATCAAGATACATGACAGGATGAGTTGCGAGCTGTAGAAGAAACTCTGTGCTCTGTCCCCAGTGGGAGGAAAGTTGTCTGAATTTTAGTTACAGCTTCAGCATCTGCTTTAGAGGGCAGGAAGAGGAATTTGTTTAGTGCTAAAACCCTCAAGGAGACAAAATCTGTACCATTGGTTTCTTTAACGCTGGATTTTGTTTTCCCTTTTAGCTCAACTGTTTTAATATTCCTTATTTAAGTATATTAAACCAGGAAAAGACAGAAAGGGTGGGCTTTTAAATAAAATTAAACACACAAAGCACACAGTAGCCTTTGAAATCCCTCCTGCTGGAACCACAATTTCTTTTTATGGGAGAGGAAAACTGCGTGCATGTGTTTCCGCAGCAGCTATGCCAGTTCTCCTAGCTCACAGGAGGCAGCGCAGCACGTAAAAGGGAATACTGAAACAAAGCCAAAAATGCCCTGGTCTGTTGGTACCCCAGTTTCTGTTGGCAGGCAGAATAACTTACAGGCGCCGCTAGAAGGCAGTGGGCTTGGCCTGGCATTGCACTTCCATACTGCCCCGCAGCTTGTCGGGATGCTGAATATGGGTAATATGCTCATTGCATCACTCCAAGCTTGTGATCAGTTTGTCAGCAACAGGACATCCCGGTACAGCACGCCTCAGCAGGACAGTTCCTTTGGGAGTCTAGTTGCGTAGGTCTGTCTATCCAAACACAGCCTTACATTGTTTCTTCTAGCACTGAAGCGCTGAAGAAATCATTTACTAAATGTGTCACACGCAGATTTATAGTTGCATTTCCTGACCCCGTAAGTGATGGGGGGGGAATAAAAAGCTTAGACTTTTCTTGGGAACAAGTAAAGGTCATTTGTTTCACCAAATTCCATTCCTTAATAGTACACCTGTTCCCACAAGGAAATTTCTAATTGTTCCTCAATAATTTCAGTCTTTTGCTTCAGTAACATTACTGAGCAGTTATACAATAGCTCTTATGAGCTTCTTCAGTAAAGAGTCCCTAGTCTGCCCTGAACAAATTCAAAGAGTAACCCAAACAAGACAAGAGGGTCTTAACATGCATCATTTGCCACTGAATATATGACAAACATGTAAGATGCAGACTGTGAAGGCAACACATGTACAATGATATGCTACTATAACACATGATATATCTTTCACAGTACAGGGAAAGGTACAGGTGATATATTAGCTAACAAAATCTATATATACCAGAGTATATATACCAAAATCTATGTATACCAGAGAAAAAGTCTCTGGATATAAAATTGCCAATTTCATTTATCGAACCTCTCGCTCCACAAGTTGATCTTCCCCCTTACACATCAGCATCTGCATTCATCTGCTCTACAGAGTCTAACCTCTTGCAGGACTTTCTGCAGTCAAAGGCAAAAGAGAGAAGATGTTTCCTCATGAGCTGAGCTACCACAAGCCAGTGCACCCCACACAATCTCCTCTTTCTTTTTAGAAAGGAAGAATTTGGAGTTATTGCCTATCTCTGCCAGTGGAGTGCCAAAGCCTTGTCTCAGTCAAAAGCCCAGTACTCACAAAGAAGAGACAAGCACTCACCTGATTCCACAAATAGCCACTCACTCAGGTGCTCCACTTCAATGCAGCACCATGGGTTGGGTTAAATAGTAAAAGGACTCAAGTGTTTAGGTGAGCTATATGAATAAGTGTCTACAAGACATCGCTTGATCACCTACAAGATGCAGCCTGATGCCTATAAGACATCATGGCAAGTTATACCTGGCATTTTGCAGGCACTGTATTACAGAAACCTCTCTTTCATCATTGGGGAAAAGGATTTGTTTAGAAACAGAAATTAGACCGACCATTAAATTCAAAACTGCAAGGGGAAGAAAATTAAGGTATTTTACCACAGTGAGACTCCTTTAGCTATCTATCACTAAGGACTCAATGGAAAAAAATGGTGCATAACCTGCAAAATAGTTGATTAATTTTCCCCAGCATTCATCTTTAATTATAGGACAGCCTTAAGGCTAATAACATAATCAAGTCCTCACTGTGGTAGAGCCTGGATAATCATATGTTCTGTTGTGTTGGTTCTGCCTCTCCAACAATGGGGACAGGATGCCAGTTGGAACACCTCTTATTTACACATACTTCATGCACTTATTTCACTGCTGTGGCTAACAGAGCTAAGAATACAACGATCTTGTATAGGATAAGGTGCATGGGCTGCTAAACTTCATGCATTTCTCTGCCAAGATGAAGGCAGCAGGCTGGGCAGAACTGCCTCATGACTCCCTTTTGCAGTTATACAACTGCATGCTTGCTCTTTGGGAAAGCTCACCCGGCTGAACAGATACAAGCAGAAGAGGAGCCATGCAGGAAGAGATGAAGCAGTGTGCCCAAAGCCAGCACCAGGGCTATGCACACAATCCATGTTTGCTGCCAGCCCACTCCCCAGTGCCCACATGGATGCTTCAAGAAATTTTATCCTTTCAATTGAATGATTTGACATTTATGCTAAATATGTCCTTGCCTTACCTATAGGCATTTGCTAACGCATGAAGATAAGTTTTCCTCTTTGGAAAAGCCTGACTGTCTTTGTTTCAATTCAGCATCCTCTTGTCCTCAGCCCCTTTACTGCAAGAGCCCACTGTATCTGTACATAGACAATGTATACGTCAGAAGTACTTTAAATGTCAGTGCTCATCTTTTGTAAGGACTTTCAGGCAAGTCTATGATTAAAACTAGATATTCAAGCAGAAGATGAATATATTATGTCCTCAGGCTCCTTAAGTCATGATCCATATTTATAATGCAAGACTAAGGCTTCTGTTGAATAATTACATCTTTTGCCTGCCCGTTCTTCCTCCCCCATATGTATACACACATGTGCAAATGCATATATAGCATTTAAAGTGAGCAATTATTCACCCCAAGGACAGAATAACTTCTTTGAGTATATACACGTTAGAGGGAATTTAATTCTGTAATTATCATGCAAGACTTGCAGTAGCAAACCTAGTTCAGATTGAGACACCTTCTCCTTACTCAGCATGAATAAAGGTGAGAAGAGCATGTTCCAGAGGGGCTAGAGCACTGTTTGGTTAACAAAAGCAAGCCCTATGCAAAGGACTGTAGTAGCCACATTCATTCCAACTGCAGGTAAATGCTTTCCTTCCAAGCAGAATTCTCTGAAGTTCCTGAGATCCTACTTGGTCAGTGCGTCAGAGTGGAAGGTACTTCTTTATGAATGAATGAAAGTTACTTTAAAATGTTTGGCAGCCATTGAATTCAGATACCATATGAAAAAAAAATACAATAGCATCTCAAATATTACTTTAACTAATGTTGATTTCCCCTCTCTTATTTTAAGTCAGCTTTCTCAGCAATAAGCAGTCCCACTGGATGACAAATGTCAGACTGCAAGAATCAGCTTGCCATTAGTCAGAAATTTGATTAGAAGGTGCATTTTGATCAGTATCCTAGAAGCTTAAGCCTGTATTTTTTCATGCATCCTCCTCAGGGCTACAGATTTCTTTATAGAAGAGGGAGAGTCACTAAGAAGAATTCCACACAACAAAACAGACAAGCACTACATTCATTAGCTGGGAAATGCAGCTTTTGTGCACACGTGCATGTATGTGCACGTACATGCATGCACACACTTCCAATTAATCAGAAAATTGGAAGCTTTTTTCAGTAAATTGAACATTGTCCGTCTTTAGTAATCTAGTTCTGGAAGTGGAAATGCTGTCAGCAACATCAATATAACATGCTGTGAACAAAAGTGTTTCTTGACAGAACCCTGTGTTTTGCCAAAAAAACTTTATTAAAAAATTCCTAGCAGCTCTCATCACTCTTTTCACCTTTCCTAAAATTTGCCTTCCAATATGCATAATGAGCAGAAAGCACTGGAAGCCTGCATACAGCACTCTCTCATGATCTCCAGTTACCTAAGAGCAGCTTCTGTAGCAAATTTATCGCCATAGACCTAGACTTATATAACCAAACATCATCAATGAAATAGGTTTGGCTAACTGAGATACCTCTGATGAGATTATTTAAAATCCAAATCCGTTATTCAGGCAGAAGTATGAATCTCAGTGACAAGAAAAAGTAGTTCCAGTTGCAACAATAGCTGTCATATTCTGTTTGTCGACAGAACCAGACAAGAGGAACACCCATGAAGCGGTCTTCATTTGAAAATTAAGCACTCCAGCACTGAAGAGGTCATCAAGACATCACTCAAAGTAGAGGTATGGGGACTGCAAATGATAATCACATTGCAAGGCGGGGAGGAGGGCAGAGCATCATGGAAGAAACCATTGGCTTCTTGTTTTATTCATACCATTGCTCAAAAAGACAAATGAAAAGTCCTGCCTTGTCCCCATTGCCTTGCTCGTGGCTTAAGCAATATCAAAGTGATTTGTCTTTCCTCTTTTTCCCATCTACCTCCAAAAGAAAAATAGCGTTACTTCCCTTCATAAAGGGCCAGACGGAATTTTACCGTATGGCCTGATCAAGCAGCAGGGTGTAACCAAGCTACCCCCGGGCTGTCCTCCCATCTCTCTTGTCAGCAGAGAGAAGCGTGAAGAAATAGAGACTTATTGGTCTTGACCTGCAACAAATTAGCTCAGCTCAGCACTGTAGCAGATAAAGAAAGTCAAGGCTACACCTACAGCCTCTGTTGAGAGACAAAAATGAAAAGTATTCCTGAGACTGTAGTGTAATTTTGCCCTGAAAGAGTTTTTGTTAGTTCAGAGAGGCTCCAATTTTGCATCCAAGCATTTATGTCTGCCAGCAGGGCATACAAGCCACAAAGAGAGGGTGGGCTGTTGAATTTTCACAGGGTAAAGTTAGGCCCCTAGAATATTTAGTTCCTCACCAGTAGGATTTATATATACACAAGATGGATGCATTGTCTTTCACTTGAATCCAAACAGTAGTATGAGGTCTGTCCTGCATCATATAGTGCACTGCAGCATTTCACAGCAAGGATGTCATATTTCTACTACTCACTGCAATTGCAGCTGAGGAATTCAGTTTCTAACCACAATTTAGAAGAAAATAATAAAATAAAATGTTAGTAACCAGTATGCATTTGTTATGATATTTGTACATTATCTATCTCAGCTAGAAACTGGGCTACATTCCTGGAATATTTTGGTATATTTTGCTGCTGGGGAAAAAAAACCAACACAACAAAATGCAGTCATTGCATTTCTCCATGACACGTGTCCTCTTGTTTAGTCCTAAAGATGATTGCAGTTGTCATGTCACGACACATAGGATGTGTGCTCTGCATTTCACTCGTTCTGCCAACTACTTACAGTTTTATGTTACAGGTTTCCTTACCGCTGCGTGTGTCTAGTTCTTAAAGACTAGTCTTAAATGATGCTCTATTTGGTGTGGCAGAAACAGGAAGCAGTCCCGTTAAGATACAGGAGAGCATCTGCATCTGAGACTTGCTTCTGCTTTGTCATTATGAATATATAATACCACAGCCTTGGGAAGGAAGAAAGCAGTAGCATCCATGCAAGCGTGTTTGATGGGGCAGGTAAATCTTGCTTATAACAATAATTAAGAAGCAGATGTACTTATGGCATACTAGTATTAATTTTTGGAGACAGTTTAGCATTTACAAAAAGTCAGATAAGATGGGGTAGAAGCTCACCTGACCAAGCAAAGTAGCGCAAAGTGGTGACAGCTAAGTTACAGTCTGCTAACTTGAACAAAATATTTGCAAGTCACCTCTTAACCTAATTGCATTCAGGCTATCATCACAAAAACATCAGCAATAACTGTGGTCCCATTCTTGCCAGTTGGCCCATCTATGCATTTCAGAGTCCCACTGCTCACAAACCAACCCATGGTTGACTTAACCAGCTGGGAGCAGCTTGTCTGACTGATGTCTCCAGGACTGTCCTCAAAGCAGAAAAGTATTTGTTCAGCCATTCAGGTCTCCCTCTCAGGAAAGCCATAGGCACTCTAGAAGACAAACTTAAGTGTGCTGCTGCTTTTGCCATCTACCACTGTGAGCACCAGCACTGCCAAGGACCAAGCCTTGCTCCTGCACCCCTGTCCTGGCATGGGTCTATTCACCTGAAATCCAAACCCAGGGGCCGAACGTGCCTCTGGCAGAGTCTCCCAGGGGCTGCCAGCACCTTTGCCTCTCATTAGAGCAACTCCGCTGCCACACAGAGCACACAGGAGCTTTACAAGCGGACGCAGATATAGGCACCCAGAAATGTATGCCACAGAATAATAGCAGAAGGAAAGCATACACAGGTAATTCACAGAACAGTTACTGAAGGTTCATATCCAACATCAGTTCCCTACATACATGAAACTGTCAGTGCATTAACATTGGTGACTCACTGTCTGTTTCCCCACCCCAGATTTGGTCCTAGCTGTCAAATACAGAGAAGCATGCGTCTCTCGCACATACACCAATCCTATTAGACAAGTGCAGTGAAAACCTACAAAGTGTCCATAATCCCAAAAAAGTTTATGACAGTTGTAATGATTGCTCAACTTCAAAATACAAATATAAGTGCAAACAAACCTTAAAATGTCTCAAACACACCCAGAGAACTTTTAGCAACAGCTACATTAGCTTAGCATTTAGTAAAGGCAAACTAGCTCAGCTATAATAGAAACAAATCCCAGTTCGGTTTTGGAGCTTTAAGTCTTAAAACCCAGTTTTACTCATGAAATGGCCAGTCCTTTTCTGGTGGATTAGAGTAACAGGATACCCTGAGAAAGACTGCTTATATATTTCCTATTTCAAAATTACCCTGCAAATCAAAATCCTAACAGTTTTACTGATATTTCATGTTCCTTCCCTAAGTAAAAAGATGAAACTCCAGCTAAAAAAAATAATAATAATCTTTTCCCAGCTACAAACACACAAATTACTATTTCAATACTTAAATTAACCCATACAAACTGTATACTGTTTTAGAAAGCTTTGTGGTTTTGCCAGGATTGTATAAAATTTGCTTTTTACCGTATTGACTTCTCCAGAGGCACCACCTTGAGGATGTGAGAAATCCATTCTGGAAGACTGATGGGTTTTCTTCCCAAGGTGTATGCAGTAAGTGACCTTCTGTGATGTCTACACCATGGTTTTAGCAGAAAACTGACCCAAGTGATCTGGCGCACCGTGATACCATGTTCACTGTGACATCAGAGCACGGTAACACCTTCGCCAACACAGGCTATTTTACCACACACTGTACAGTGTCCTAACATGGCACAGTCCTTTACCTGTAAGAGAATAGTTTTAGTTTTTATTATATTTCAAAAATAACCTAACTTTTGATATGTTGACTTAAAATGTAATTAAGTCGTTACTGGATTGTTTGGGCAATTCTGCTCTAAATACTGCTCCAAAAAATATTTTCCCAGATTCAATTATATATTTATAAAAACAAATTAAGATATATTTTAGATTAAAATGATTTAGTCATCTCTATTACTTTTCAGAGTTGAAAACATTATTTTAAGAGAATCTGAACAATGAGGTTAGACTCTCCACTGAATTGCATATTAAGATGCAGCCAGAAGACTCAAAGTTAACTTCTGAGACTACCTGGACTAATCTTACCTTACTCTTCACAATACCCTTTACTAAAAGCCCTCTGATCACCAGAAAACTTGTAAATGCAGTTTATCAAGCTTCCTACAAGACTCCTTTATTTTGCCTTAGACAGACATTACCTAAGTCAGTGCCTCCAAAGCCCTTCTCCACACACTCCGATGAGTCCTTTCTGCAGCTGTTTGTCAACATTCACGTTTTGCAGTGTCAGCAAACATAAGCCAGGGAGGTGCTTCTCATGAGCCTAACCCAAAACTCATCAATCCTCACAGGGTCCAGATAGAGGCTGAAATGGATTTCTCAGTACCTGTCTCCTTGCCTTGCTGCTGAATCCCCCTGGGAGCAGGGATTTGCAGACTTGCATGGCAAGGACAGGGTTCCCTGTAATCTTTCCTGCAACTAAGATGATGATGGGGGTGCCACTCTCTTACTACAAGCCCTCAGTCTGAGAGATGTTTCCAATAGCAGTATGATGTGTGTTGGGGAAGTATTTTTAAGGGTCTGAGATCTTTGAAAGGGATATTTTACTCTCCTTCCACATGAAACTGCTTCTGCATCTATTCTTCATAGACAACACACAGCCCCCCTTCACAGCAGTGCAAGCATCAATCACAGATAAGAGCTCTGTACACACCAGACCTACTGTCAGGGGCTTTGGCAAGAAAGGGAAGAAGGTTCTGTGGCCAGCCTGCTGCACTTCGCCTGACCAAAGCTGGAAGGAGAGTTTGTACACTTCTGTGCAAGCAGCATAGAGAGTTTCAGCGCTGGGGAGCAGCCCTCATTCTTGCTTCAGGCTGCCTGAGCAGGTCCCAGTTCCACGACAGCGACTAGCAGCCGATAGCTCACAGAAGGGAGGAGTGCTTCACTACGCAGTGAGCATAGGGCTGCCCTTCTGCATCAAGCAGTGGCCAGCTCCCGAGTTGAAGTACTGCTCTGCCTGCAGGAAAATAGAAGATTCTGTAGCAAAGGAAGAACAGAACTATCTTTGAAGACACCATGCACATGCATTTGCAAAGGCTACTGGTGTCACAGTTCCTTTAACAGTCATTCCTTTAGTTGAAGGCCCCACACAGAAAACTAGTGGAAATTAGTACTCTGCCTTGATGCTTTTCCAACGGCCTCCTTTGATCAGCAAATCAATCTTTTTAAAAGCTACTACACCATCTAAGCAGAGCAGCCCAGATATTTGCCTTTTATTTCTTGCAATTGCTAGTAAAGACTCAGGAAGCAGGTATGCGTGCCTCAGCAACACGGAGAGAGCTCAGATTGTTCTTCTGCACTCTGGTCTACTCTAGCTGGAACACTGAAGTATTTTATCAGCAAAAAGCCAAGCACAGTATCAGAGGTCTCATTTCCTAGCTATGCAACAAGCATAGCAACATCAGACTTGATGGGCATCCAGGGTTCAACTTCTAACACACCGTGAATGCAACCTGGAGACACAGCAGCCGACACTGCTATAGGACTATGCTTGTAAACAGATACAGTCAAAACCTCTGATTTTGCAAACAACATATTTATACTGAAAGTGTCTCTTTAAAAAAACACCAAAAGTTTTTAAGTGCTGGGAGTACTTTAGACATTTTTAATGAGGGAGGATTTTTTATTAACACACACAGATGCAATAAGCTCATACCAGGTTTGAGAAAAATTGTCACAATTCTATTGCCGTTTACATGGCTACATTTTTCTAGGTTGCCAAACATATCTTGGTTTAAAATAAAGATGTTTAAAGATCAGCCTCTTTGTTTCTACCTTGCCCTACAAAAATCTAGTATGTGCAGCGTAGCAATATTCATGTGGGATTCAATACCCTGAGTATTACTTTACTGGTAACAAAGCGAGAAAACTTTAGTCCAGTAGGCTCAAAAAATATTTTTCAGTTGCATTATTGCTTCCAAAGAGACAAACAGCACTTCATTTGTTCCACAGATACTAATGTAATTTCTGGATGTCTTTGATCTTGTCCAGACCAAGATAAAAGGTATCCTTTAAATTATACTCATTAAAGTGTTTTAACCCACTTTTAAACAAAAGACAGTTTTCACACAATCTAACTTTAAGCATCTAAGGTACGTGCATAAATTAGGAGAACAACATCCTTAGCTACCTCCTCCAGAAGCTATCCTCACTGGACTGAGGAGACTGGAGATGAACATCTCCTTACTTTACTTGAACCCTCTGGTCATTCAAGCATTCTCCACAGTCAAAGGGGAAGCCCCTCCAGAGAACGATTACAACATGTATCTGTGAAATGACTTGCCCCTTCTACCCTTCCCATGACTAATGAGAGGACAGAGAAAGCTCCAGGAACTTTAAATTTAGAGAGATTAATCCCACTGTGTTGATTACAGAGAGAGGATAGACACCTACCTAAGAACCACTCAGTTTTTAACTTTTTGGCAGGTAAATTTATGGAAGATTAAGCCAGCCCCAGACTTTTAATACACGCATTTACCTATTTGACCAAAGTTGACTCCCCTCCTGCTGCCAATGCTTGGTCTACACACACTTCATGCATTAAGCTATACCTTAGATAAGAAAGTGTGGAGATGGGAGAAGTAGAAGCGGGACCCAGTGCTCCAGTTCAGGAGCTCAGCTTTGGAAGATAGTGCGTAACCAAGGGCTGCATTTGATCATGTGCAGTCTGATTTCCCACTGGCACCTCTGTCTTCTGTTGCAACACACAAGTGTTGCTTTTCCAAAAATCTTGAAAATACAGCCATTTGTTTTGGAGTCTAAATGGATGTTTGACACAAGCCAAACAAGCTGCAGGAGTATCAAGAGTCTAGATTGCTGAACAGATGAAGAACAGCCTTCGGCTCTTCCACTGTACATGGAAAACTTAATACTAAAGCACTTAACACTAACTGCCTATCAAGTACTCTGTCTCCAGAGACTTAGCAAGACAGAATCCACAACCTCTTGCTACATAGCCTCACCCAGAATCAAGGCACCTACATTTTAAGTAAAAGGCATAGAACAACTGATCCCAAAATGCCTAATAGCAGCTTAGCAGTTAGAAAACTCAGGGGTGGGAGATAGGGTTCAAGTCCCCCTCACTGAGATTAGCAGAATTTCATCCACACATACTAGGCGAATGCTGCAACCACAGAGCTCTCAGGCAAGAACTCTCTGAACAGAACTGCTTCCTCCTCTTGCATTTCATGAACCTAGCCTTGAAGCTATATTTCTTTTCCCAGCTAACGCTACTGAACAAAGTCACAAACAGTTTGAGGACAACCAAACTGCAGTTTGCAGCAAATTATCCCATGGTCTATTTTTCATTTTAGTGTCAGCCTGCTGTAGAGATATATGGCATTACTGATCACAGGAGACTAGATCCTTAGTTTTGAGTCACACTGAAAAGCATCCTTCTCCCACCGTACAGTTCTCCACACAGCCATGCTGTGGCTTTGATCAGATACCAAGGCAGACAAATCCCTCCAGAAGCCAGCAGGGAGGACACTGAGGGGTGGGCACACACAAAATAGCCAGCCACAGAGAACAGAAGGCTCCGCACCAACTGCTTGCCCTGCAGCCTCTCACCATGCACCCTAACCCCAGGACCAGCGCTTGAAGCTGAGGCCCATCGTTCACTTGCACTGAACAACGGTTTCTCAAGCACAGAGCTACAAGAAAATTGAAGTGTAAACTTGGCAGTATTTCATCCTTATTGACCATTCTATTGATAAAGGAACCCATACACAACACGCCCTACCCATGCATGAATCTGACCGAAACCAGTCTTTTTTTGGAGGATGGGGAACAACTACTGCCACTTAATGCAACACAAACAGGTTCCATACATTTTGTAGCTGACATTTATGTCAAGAGGTATAAAAACCTATAAACATCCATATGCAATTACTGAGAATTTAGCCACACTGTTTGCATAGGCTTATATTGTACCAAACAAATGTATTATACTATTACTGTGTGAAATCTACCAGAATGCAATTTATTGAAGCAGTAGTGATAAAGAGCAGAGGATATTTTATTGCCTACAACAAAAGGCATAGAACATGCCATGAAAAGGTTGATTGCCTCCCCCATTTTAAATAACTGCTCAATAATCTCCTTTAAAGAATGAAACTGTATCAGACTCCAACTCCTTTCAGAAGAAACAAAACCAAACCCACAGTAGTTTCTCATCTCCCCTCTGGATTATTTTAGGTACAGCAATGCAAGACAGTTATGGCAATGTTGCATTTGGAAGCTTTCCAAAATATGCATGACTGAGAACACCAGGTTATCTTTTCATAATATATTCAAGTAAATAGCATTACGATGTTAGTCACACAATGAATTATGTTCTGAAGCACACAGAAAAAGACGTGCCCATACAAAACCTCAACAGTATAAAAATCAAATAGTGGTTTAACCTGCTTCCAAGGCTCAAACATTCAAACAACCTCTATTATTCTTATATTGATCTCACCATTTTCTGCAGTGCCATAAATGCAGCTGTCAGACTAGCAACTTGCTGATTCCAGCGCTGGTTCTCCTCTTGTACTTGTTCCAGCCTGACTTGGTCAGCGTGTAATCTCATTTGTAGCTTGTGAAACTGCAATAAATAAACAAACACACATACATGAGGGACTTGTCAAGCAAAGCAAGCTGTATAATTATCAGAGTGGAAATCAAATGCCAACATTGATTATATGATGAGCCACACCTCAGCTGGCAAATTTCAAACACACAGTGTGATGGGCGGGAAGAAGTAGCTCCAAATTTCTCTATATTAGCAGTGACTGTGGCAGAAAAAAGCCTCATTAAAAACAAGCCTGGAAAGCATTTAAGGAGTAACACGTGCGCACAGGTTTGTTTGGATTTCCCTTAACACTGCAGTGCGTTTTACCAGAAACACTTTCTTTCAGCAATTTAATTCTCCTAATTGAGCTTCTAATTAAGCAGTATTACTACTATGTTTCCCTTACCATACGTGAAACTTTTACACATGTAACATTTATTTCGCTTTCATTTCTTCTGCTTCCAATATGTTTTCCCATCAACACAAGATTTGAGCAGATTAGTGAGCTGCACTATTAGTAAAGCAACACACTGGGTATTCATTATGATGGGTTTCATCATTTTCTTCTGTGTACAAAGAGCAGCTACAACTCAAAGATTTATTCTAAATTAAATACAGCATCAAAGGAAATAAAGGCAAAGATGGCAGGTGAGAATAAAGTAATCAAGATACATTTCATATCAGCTAAGGGATTTGTTCCATAGGTACAAAAGCCACCCAGGGAAAGGACACAGAGGTAGATTGAAAACACAAATGAAGGAGGAACATTTCCAAGCAAACCCTCAGGAGGTAAATGAGAACATAAGAGGAATGCATTTTTCCAGTCAGCAGCACTACTGGAGAAGTAGCCTAGGATGCTTGCCTGCTACCCATATTTGAGATGGTAATTATTAGTTTTAAGGCTTTTTTCCCCAACTATAAGTGTATGGATACATAGATAACTGGAAAATTACTTCTTGTAGGACTACGCAAATCCATAATATTCTATCCATGTACCATTCAATGCATTAAAAAAGCTCAACCCAGTACTACTAGTTTTTCTTTTTTATGTAAACAAGTAAATAATCTTCTTATTAACATGCTGCTAGTTAACAAATTAAAATTTGTTATTTAAACTGCGCAATGATGATGAATGAAGTCAATTTTGGACTTAAGAACAGCGTATTAAGGGAACTCAGTAGGCCAGCCTTTAACTATCCCTCCTAACTTGTTAGAGATTACACCTCAGAAATCTTTAGGCTTGAGCAGGCTTCTTATGCTACTTTCAGACCTATAAAACAGCCAAACCTTCAAAACCTGGGTTTAAGACATAGATGAGAAGCACATAGATATTGCACCAGGCCTCTGCCCTGGCAGGAGTTTCAAATCCTTGTTGGTATTTCTGCCAGCATGCCCAAACATCACATTGAGCATCTCATTTACTGGGTAACCAGTCTGAGGTGACACAGACCCAATGCATTGAGAAGTCTTGAAACACCACCTGGAAGCAAACAGGACCTGCAAACCACTCCTCACTCAGTGGCATGTAGGATATCACATTGTTGGCACCCATAAATAGAGGCACTCAAGATGGAGACGTGAAATCAGAGAACACATATAAAGAGTGTCTCAACAGTTCCAGCTGCCCACAATCAAACAGAGATGCTCTGATAAGCCTCTAGCTGCCCTAATCTTCATCAGTTCATTTTACAACATTCCCCAGTTTGGTTAGCTTTTGGAATAATTTCACTACCAAGAGGCAGATGAGGTGAATGCTAGCCCATTTGCTCATTTTAAAGCGACATAGTTGCCTGGTTGTATCAATTAGTTTTGTCCCTGTGCTATTTACTGTAATTGGATATTGTCCCAAGACAAGGTAAAGTTTTAACATCATGTGGAAAACTACAAATGCTGGTTTTGTCTACACACAAAAACACTTGACCTCTAAAATCAGAGTACCAGCTGACAAAACTAGGTGGCAGTAATCCTTGGATGTTGAACTCTTCAGATTTAACAGCATTCAAATCTGACGTTTCAAACAACCAAGACTGCCATTGTGAACTCCAAAAACTTGGGGTTCACTCCAACCAGGAGGAAAAAAAAACCAAACCACTTTGCCTGGAAAACAACAGACGTCATCACAGAGCTAGAGCCACAGCTGGAGCTGCAGAGTACCATTAGAGGTCTGAGGAACACCAGTCCAGCAGCTCCATAAAGAAATCCAGGATCAAATTGTCCAGCTTCTCTATGCTGCTCTTTTGGAGGTATAGATAACACTGGGCCATATTCTCAACTGTCCTACAGTTCCACTACAATGCTTTTCTCCTCCTTATCCACCAGGAAGCAGATAGGATGTTGAAAAGGGGTGCCAAGGGAACAAGCAGAGGACTGTGGTTAAATATATTATGCTATGATTTATCTGCTTCCAAAGACCCACAGGCACATAGAAAGTAGAACAGCAATGAGCTTTGAAATTGCTCTTTGATATACTATGAGCCATGCAAGCTCCTGGTTGTCCCCAGAAGACAGCTTAACACCATCTTTTGTCCTCTCAACTCTCACTTCCCACTCTGTGTGTGGAAGAGGAACAGCTGAGATGAGATCCCTCAAAAGGCCAAGAAAGAGCCAGTCCTTGTATGAGTAGCAAGCACACTAAAAAAATGCCAAATACCAAGGAACTGTTGGTCCCAGTAAGATCTAGACTTGTATTAAAACAATAAATGAAGAGAGTTGAAATATAGTAAGGGATTTAGCACCCAGTCAGAACAGCATTTGCTCAGGACCTACTTTGTAGGGGCCATGGGAAGATGTAGCATCAGATGCTGTTTGTGAAGGCCAGCTTCTTCCTGGAAACAGAAAAGCTTGTGTGTTGTTCGAATGTCATTTTCTAAAGGTTAGAAATATTTTTGCTGGATGTTTTACTGGTCTATATTACCACCAGGGTAAGATAAAATAAGAACTATACATATTAATATCAAAATGAACAAAAATATTGAGACTTTTTTGTCCAGAGTCTTGCACAGAAAAAAAAAAAACACAACACCAAAACAGACCTAAAAGACAGACTTAGAATCAAATGCCATTTGTGTTTGAGGGAAGATGAGTGGCCTGGGGGTTACAGCAGCCAACGAACAGCCTGACTCAAAGCCCTCGTAGCCGCTGATCCTGCTAGTTGAAGCCATTCCTGGCTACATGTCCCAGGAGTGCCATGTGATCGCTGCAGAGCATGCAAAAGGCTGTGACTTGGATTAATGATTAGAACAACAGGACCGTATGCTGTCACCTCTCCCAGAGAAGCTGGCCATAATGGCTATGGTGCTTACACACCAGCTTCACCCTTTGATTTAAAAACACTGGGAAAGTGAAAGATATGATTTTTCTTCAATGTCATATCCAATAAAGTATTGCAAAGCCCAAAATTAAGGCATGAAGAAAAGCATCTACAGGACAATTTTCTCTCCATTAAAAATAAAACATTGCTGCTTCTCACAGATTTTAATTTACTAAAGCCTTTTCCAGTCATGCATCCTGGTCAAAATTTAAGATCCTTTCTGTCTAAAAGGAGTCATTTACTGAACTTTATGAGCAGAAGAATGCTGTTACTGACTGATTCTAGCAACTAATAAACAATATTCTAAGTGATAGTCTCCTGGATTTATCAGGGCAAGGAGGGAGGGGGAAATGTTGTAGTCTGGGGGGAAAATGCTAAGCTACAGGAATAGGGTTGTTTTATACTGCTGCTTAAAAGAAAAAAAAAAAAAAAAANAAAAAAAAAAAAAAAAACAACCAAATTCCCCAGCAGCAGGAGGACCTTTTACTATATGTAAGATGCACAGTGCCATTAACATTCAGACTCTTTAGTCTTCCAGTATTATAATGGTCCCAGCCATGCCATAACCTGTTACATGTTTCCTTTAGTTGCTTTGCATGATGCAAGCTCATTATATATAAGGAAAGTTACTCACATTAACTATACCATGTGTTTAAAAATTTATAGTTAAAAGCAGCAATGATGTTAGAACAGAGCAAAATGAAGAGGAACACCTGGGTTCTGTTTCCATACAGTACTGAGCTCAATCCTGCAAATCTAATTTAATACTCGTCACCAGAATTGCACTCAGACTTAGTACAGTCATTATGAAAATTAATACTTCTATATATAAAAATAAACACACACACACACTTTGAAAAGTGAAAATACATACAACTACATTGCTTTCAAACCTGGGGTGATAGTTCACTTCTAATGATTAGTTACTGCAATTTAAAATGAAAACCCGTAGATTTAATTTGAAAAAGCCCAATTCTCCAGTTCAGTCATGGAACAGTCAATGTTAAAAAAAAAAATTTCCATCTTCTGGATTTGTGTCTTTTAAGCAAGATTTTTGATTATAGAGTCCAGCTGAGTTCTATATCTGTCCCTACTAAAAGTCAGCGCAACTGACAGGCCCAGAAAAACCCTGAAGATGCTGAAAATTCCAAGGAGTTAAGCTGGTACTAGATCTTTTACTGGGTGCATCCCTGATGCTGACAGCCTAGAAAAGTGAATGGCATGGGAGCTACCATGGCAACCTAACCAGGCATAAGATCCTCCAACACCAGGAGATACTCTCCAGTGATTACTTGATCTACTATAAAGCCATTTTGTACTTTCAGAGTGCTAAAGAACAGCTTTAATATACCGGTGAATCAGACCGAGAACCTATTTAACTGCAGAGAGTACTGGAAAGAACATATAAATTATCTTTTCCCAGGGAAACATGCTATCAAATTCTCTATTTTCTCCCCTCACAGAGGGATACTCTCTTGGTGGTTATTACACAAAAATCTCAGCACTGTCAGTATTTGAAACAAGTATAAAGGAAATAAAACACAGACAACCAACAGACTGCTAGCCTATACATCAGTAAGGTCTGCAGATAAGCTACAAGCTAGCCAAGACGATACTGCTCAAGTTCAATCCAGTCCCGTTACCAAACGGGAACCAGGTGAGGGATGGCAAAACTACTGGCCCAGTCTTGGGCTAGAGAGACCACACAGAAGTTTCTACATCTGCTTGCTCCCAAAGTGAAGTCAGTCTTGTGTTGATAACATCACTGGTTGCTATGGAAGCAATACAAGTTCACAACTAATGGTATGCAGTGAGCATCAAGCACTTTACAGAGATACTTACTAAGGGTTTATGGACTGAAGGGAGCACACCCCTGGGGGCCCTTTTTTTCCTCTGGAGACTCAAACACATCTAATCCTTCAAATAATTTACCATAATTTTGAGAGGACTTGAACTGATATCAGGAGTATCCAGTCCCAGGAGAATAGTCGGCACGTAGCCTTTCAACTCCACAGACTGCCTCTTCAGTAAGTCCCTGTTTTACTGGGCATGGGCAAAGCAAGCTGAAAAAGCAGGGAGGGCGTGACATTGCCCTCCCTACCTGCTTGCCCATCATCATGGCTGATCCCCTCCTCCAAGCAGTCAAGTCAAACTTCACCCTGTTGCAAGAAGTGGCTGCAAACCCCCTTTTTCCCCTGTCAATAACTATACCGGGGGGGGGAGATATTGCTGCTGCGCAGTCCATGCACGCCACAGCAGAGAGGGGAGCCACACTCTAAAGGCATTCATAGCATATCCAAAAGTAAAGTTTGGCCTGAGGGTTTGAATCCTCAACAAGACCTAAATCAGAAGAAAAACAGTTTGACTTTCAACGCCCAGGGAGAATCTATGGAGTCAGCAGTTAGGGAAAAACATCTCTGCAGGTACACGGAATGATTTTGTTCTGAAAGTCCCTGAAAGTCAATAAACACGGCTCCCTGGGATGCCATTTTCTAAAGAGCTTCTCTTCAGGGAAGAGGGGAAGTGACTCACAAGCTCTGAAGGAAGGGCCAGGAACAGAGAAAGGCTTCAGAGAGAGCAGGCACCAGCAGTTAACCAGCTTGCCGCTCATGTGTTCCTCATCAGGAGCACAGCTTTTAACAGCCAGCATCTCTCAGCGCTGCGTCTGTCGTCTTGCTGTACGTTATTGGCATCAGTCATGTTGACACTAAGTGTGTTAGTTATGCTACAGGAATTTGAATTGGTGTACTTTTTGCTAAACAGTTACCTTATACCCTTTACATCAGATCCGTTTCACATAAAGCTCTACATTTGGGTTTTCTTAGGTCCAGGACTAGTAGGGAAACACTCAGTAAGGGTAGGGAATTAAACAAAACTATCACATATCGGGTGTATTTCAGGGCAGGGTGAGCAGGGACAGAAATACAGCAAGTTTCCCTTAGAATTAGTCAAAGAAATAAAATACCTATTTTTAAAACCAACGAAGCACTGTTTGTCATACACACACACAAACATCTCTGTTTTTTTCCCGAGCCCTAGGAGGTCCACAAAAAATGCATAGTTCTGCTTACACAGCACCTTTGCCAGCATATAGAAGATAAGAAAACACATTCCCCATGAAAATTGGTTCCCTACAGGCACAAGTACACTGCATAATACAGCAGCAGGCAGAGGGGCCTGAGCCTGAGGAGAAAGCAGGAAGAGCCTGAAGAAGAGTTCACCTACCCAAAGACATGCCTTGTGATGACTGTATTTTACCGTGACAGGTTGTACCTTTTGCCTACGGCAAAGACTAGTACAAACTGTAGTAGGATGATGAACTGGGCTTAGACTGAAAAGCAGTAAAAGTTGAGAGAATGACATAAAAGAGCAGTAGGAAAAGGAAGTGCAATATGACCAGGCTCTGAAAAACCTACTGAAGGCGCTTAGTCAGAGGTGGTTACTTTCAACTTGCAAAGATTTTAATGTTTTGGGTTTGGGATAACTACGGAATTTCTTCTCTTGTAGGAATAGGAACAGGAACATAGATGTCTCCAATAAGCGCAGAAAAAAGCCCCAGATTTGTCCACTTCCCAAGAAGAAGCTCCAGAGCAAGCACTTTTTTTTTGTCCCTCCAGATGCTCATTTTAAGTCTGAGAATGTTTAATGACCTACAGGATATGTTGCAAGTGCTCCCTGGTTTTAGGAAATCACCACATACATACACTACTTAGAAAAGGAAAATTCGTCAATGGCTTGTTGTGGTCTGGACAGTCACCATCAATTGGTTTTACATCTATTAATGCACTTAAAATACTTGGAGACTAGCTTAGTACCTAGATCTTTACAGCAGGGACGCACAAGATGCTTGGAAAGTAATGCCAATATTGCATCTTAGCCTTTGACTTCAAAGGAAGGTATTGACATGGTAGGACATTGGAAATCTCATTTTAAAACAATGTTTAATGAGATCTGTCTGGTTTTGCTGCCTCTTTTTTTAAAAAAAAAAAAAGACCATTGAGTAGTGAATGAGAGGCCATCAGTTGAGACTGAAAAAGGCAGTATATTTAAAACCTGTTGCACCTATAAAGCAGCTCTGTTAACCTATGGAGCCCACAATTACAGGTGACAATTAAGGTATATGAACAACCACAAAGACAGCAACGTTAAAGCAAATTAAACATACCGTTAAGTATAGAAGGTGTAAATCCTCACATCTCAATGTAGAGCCAACCTCCAGCTGTCAGAGAGGATCTTTCCCCAAAGCTGTTTATTCAGTCAGTGCCACCCATAGGGTCTCTGCCATTTCCCACTGAAGCAGCTGGTAGGGGCGGCTCACAGAGGCCATGGTCCAAGGTCCACAAACCATTGCTCCAGCCAATTACGAAGAACTCTGTCCATCACAACTGAGACACACTGGTCATGGAAGTGTTGTATTTATTTCCTCAGGGAAAGTCCCCCCCACTTAAGATAACGTGAACCAAATTCCTTTCTCCTTTACCTGTGTTATCCAAGAGAAACACTATTGTATGTCCTTCTTCTAGCTTCACACTTGGGCAAGACTAACACAGGATCAGAATGAGATGCTGTAGTGGAGGGTAACAATTTAAAAAAAAACAAAAACGGGAATTACTGACTTCCAATAACAAACCCATTGGAGTGCAAAACAGACTCCCAGAGGAAGTCAAAAGCTCTACATAGCTGATAAATAAAGAGGCAGGAATGACTTCTTTTCCTTATACAGTATCATCACTGAAGGTATAACTGTACAAGAGAAGGACTATAATCTCCCCGAATAATACCTGTAAAGAAACACATTGAAATACATTGTCTTCTGGATAGCAGAGCTACAAGTCATTGATACAGGTGCTGGATTTAAGTATTTAGAACAAGTAAGAACCTGAGTTTTGCCTAGACGACTTCTTTTGCTGTGTTTAGGAACACAGAAGTGTAAATACACAGCATTAAGTGCTTTTCTTTAAGAGATCCCCATTGGCAGTATTTGGGGTAACGTTGCTATAAACATATCCTTCATTTGTCTCAAGTACGGTGGATAAAAATAACACAGTGCTTCTGACTCAGCAACTTATTTAATTATCCTCCAAATACTAAGCATGCCGATAATCCCAGCTGACATTAACAAAATTATCCCCTAGCTCTAAGTAACATTGGGCTTCAACACCTCTCCAAACCAGGACTATTATTTTTTATACTTCATAAACAGAAAATATATACAAAATACTTCCCATAAATGATTTTAAAGAAAATTTGGACAAGTTGAGAAAGAATCAGTCCATCAGTGGTTTTTGAACACAGTGACCCAGAAACAACTGCCTCAGGAAGACCCAAAGCAACAGCTTGCCTGAAAGAAGGAAGGTATTTGAGGGAAAGGCTGGCATGCCCTCTTGCCTTTGCTGAGCATCTGCTACTTGGCAACACCAGGAGGGATTTACGACATTTAACTTCATCTGAATCATTAAGCATTTCTCTAGCATCTCTGGAGAAATTTATAGTCCATGTATTCTCTCTCCCTATCTCTCCATGACCAGAAATTCTTACAAAAACACCATTGAACACAAAAAATTTGTTATTTCAGCTAACAAGTATTTTCCAACAAGACAACCTGCTGAATACGTGCTGACTTTCTCTGGGAGAGAAAGCCAAAAATTGCAGCTCATCTTATCTCAGTCACCCCTGGACCGATGGTGTCAGGCACCTCATCACAAATACAGCAGAGGCAAACTAACAATAATCAGCAGGTAATAAAGACAAACCACAGCTGCATTTTTAGATTTTGTGACTAGCAGGTACAAACAAAGTAGAAGCAAAGGGGAAAGGTTGTCAGCTGCTGCCAAAAATCAAGCCTTCAGCCGTGTGCTGGGGTGGTGGAACACAAGAATACAACTTTGCTACGTTTTCTTCTCTTTGCTATTGCCTAGAGATAGTAGAAGCTTAGCAGGTGGGACACTCAAAGAAAACATGTGATTTCTTTCCTTAATGCTAGGTGTTGATTCCTAGCTCTTAACAAATAATTACTTAGCTCTGTCTTGGCTACAAGGCAAAAAAAAAAAAAAGAAATTCACTTGTTATTCCTCAGTGGAGCGATTTTCAATTATTTGTGCATTTCTTTCTTTACTTGACCTCTGTTAAGTGAGGTGGATGCAAAGAAAGAATATTGTTGAATGGAGCAAATTGACTACAGAAAAGAGGAACTGCTTGAGTGTAAAAGCCTTTTCATCTTACTCTTAAGTCCTCCAGAAAATAATATTATGGAAGTAAAAGTCAAATGCAAGTTTAATTTACTTCCCTCTGCACCTTTTAAGCTTACTCCATTCAAAGCTCCAATTAGATAATTTTATTCCAAATGTCTGCCCTTTCCCTCTGTGGCCTGTGGATGTCTGACATCCAGGTACCTTCCCCTTCAGGCTGCAGGAAACCTAGTTTACCCCGATAACACCAGAGCACAGTGCAGGTTTTAAAATAGAAAAAAAAAAAACCACCCCAAACAAACACAAAACAAATGCCCACATTGTCATATTTAAGACAGGTCTGGTGTGCTTATAGCCACTAGCACAGGATACAGAAATCTATGGGCTTCAGGAGCTGCAGCACCTTTGGAAACAGCCCTGTGCATTTTTTCTTGCTGCCAGGAACACTACTTAGGATAGAAAAAGTCAATCCATGTGGGAAGGTACTTGAGGAAAATCCCAGAAGATTGTTGCTGTGGACTCATGGGTACTTCAGACTCCTTGAGTCAGAGAGACACAAGGCTGTTTAAAACACAATTTTAAGGGTGGATTTCTTTAACCTCAATTTGTTTCACATTTTCTTACTCTCCTACCCTTACCCTTCTTCTACTTCATATGCTTTCCTTACTTCAGTCACCTAGCTGAAACACTTTATATATACACCTCTCCCACAAACCCTTTTCTGGTGCTGCTGTCCCCAGCGCAGAGCGTCTTTCTTTTGATAACTTGGAGGCAGCCTTCAGGCCACCTCTCTCAGGTATCTCAGCAGAAGATACGCAGTAGCAGAGCTTCTCTTCTTCTCTGGGCACATCTCTTCAGAGAACTGCAGAGAATTGGGTGTTTTCTTGCCTTTTTGTTCTAGTTTGTTCTGTTGCTGTGGCCCAGCTGGCCCTCTGGAGAGCCTGGGATGCTCAGGGAATCTGCACTGCCAGCTTCCATGCTGAAGCACAGACACAAACACAGCTCAGCCCCAGTAGCAACAGCAAGTCCTTCCCACCAGCAGCTGCACTGGAGCTGCTACAAAGGAGATGGTAGTCAGGCTTGTTGATACATATCAGAATAAGCCTTTACAAGTGGTACCCATTAGTGGTTTTGCTAGTGGCCCCAGCAAGGCCAAGGATTAAACAGAGTCGGCAGCAGTCTGGTCCCACGGGAGGCCACCCTGCAGGTCAGAGCTGAGCTGGAGCAGAGAGGCGGCCTCCGGTACTCATGCCTGGCTGCAGATTTAACACATCTTCAGAGCTGTCAGCAGACCACCTTTCATCAGCGCTAAACCCACAGATATGCTAGTTCAGTGCAGCAACTGGGAGCATGCAGTGAGAAGGTGAATAAGGACTCTAAGGGGAATCCCCAACCCACAGGATTTCCAGGGTTGGCTGAAAACTGATCTGAAAATCCTTGTCACGAAGAAGAGCAGCCTCAGTGCTGCTTTAAATTGCAGAAATTATCACACCCACAAACAGTGCAAGCATATTCTTGTTTGGATTCACTTTCTCCCATTGCTCCTTTTACTCAGGCCTATTTTGGGAGAGTCTCACAGAGGTGTATTAAAATGCATAAGTGGAAGGAGGTTCCCAATGCAGGCCTCAGCAGCTGCACGGTATTTACCATTTGATCACAGACAAGTCTCACTTTGCCATCCTGTAGCTTTCAAAATACATTACAAGTGTGCCAGAAAAGAATGTTATCGAAGAGAGAAAGCATCACTTATTGCTTAGAAAGCTCTCCCTCGCACTTCAGCAAAGAGTTAGTTAGGGGCTGCACCTTCATGCCCCCCATTACAAAACAGCATTTGCCACTCTGCACTCTTCACTATAAACATGACTGTAGTATCTCTGTGGGTAGTATAAGTCTACAGCCTGACTCCACATTAACACATCAAGAGTAATTTTATTTGTAATGAGGAGGAGTAACTCCAGTGTAAAGTAACTGCAGACAGGAGTAGAATCATTTTTCCTTTCAACCTATATTAGGTTTAGAAATAACATATACTTTTCAATGTCTTAGTCTTAACCACTCATTAACTGATTTATAGAAATATTAATGAGTATTTTTTAGAAAGTCTAATGGGTCAGCAGTTAAACTAGACTGTCAGTAACATCCTTATAAAAAACTCTGAAACACATAATAATCTTTTAATTTAAAGACCTTAACACACAGCATTCTTGTACTACTTTACAGATGTAATTACTGCATCACATTACCAAGTTCTTAGAAATATACCCCTTTTCTCTTGAGACAGATTTAATCATTCTCTGATTTCCTTTCACTCAAACACACAAGTGTCTTGGGAAGCATTCTTATCTTCTTACACTACTCAATATGCTTTATAATTTCCCATTTTATCTAGCTAGATGATCTTTCTATGGACTATTAATTTCTCATCAGGTCTGTTTCCAAAAAAACAAGAGCCTATTCCTGCCGGTGATGCCAAATGAACAAGTTGTGTTGACCATCATTTTCAGTCTTTTAGACACAGCAGTCCACTTCTGTCCCAGCAGCCTTCACGCAACCCAGCTGGGCAGCAGCCTGGCTCTGGCTGGGATGGGAGAAAAAAGAACCAGCTGCAAACATCAAATGCAAGAGTTGACCATCTCTCCCAACCCCATAGGTGCTGAGCTCCTACCATCCATTGAACGCTCTTAGCGATTCTCAGGCCAGTTTAAATATTTGCAGCCAGTAATTAAAGCCTGTTCTCACCCCTTTTACCCTGCAAGAAATGAACTACTGCAGATCTCTAGAAGAGCAGCCACATAATTCAGTGGCACAAAGCTGGCTGAAGATGTTTGTGCTTTTTCCCTTCTCCCTCCCCACAAACACATACTGTTCCAGCTACTGATTCTTACCCCTATGCTTACTGTTTACTGCATCCAAAACTGACAAATAACCCAGGTCAAGAAGCAGCCTGAGATTCCTTAAATATCTTTTACAGTATAGTATCAAACTGTCACAATGTAAGACTAACAAGATGTCAGTGACATAGGGCCAGTGTCATTACAGACCCATTGCAGCTAGTGCTGTACCTGTGTCCAAACACCCTGGGACCTCTTTGAATCGTTGCAGAAGACCCACCATCTGGGACATACTAGCTTCGGTTTAACAGTGCTGTCAGGGCCACTGTCCTTTCTCTCTCCCCCCTCCATTGAAGCATCCGAGGTCCTGACAAGTTTATGGCAGACCTCTAAAGGTCTGCCTGAGAGGTCACAACCTACCATTTACTACCAAGATCAAGCCAAACAGTGCACTGCAGTGCTCTGGGATGCTCAGAACACCACCATGGCAGCTCACTGAATGCTTGCGCATTCCCAAGACACATATACGTACACATCCATTTTTCTCGTGCTCACCATTTTCCTCCTATTTAGGCAGCAAACATCCATTTGACAGCTTGTCATCTCTGCAATTGCTCAAGACACACATTCGGTAAGCACACATTCTCTGTTCCTGGAGGGATATAAGAATTTGCTGCTAGCCTGGAAAGTGGTGAAACACCATTTGCTCATAACTAATCTCTCCCGCAGCATTAAAACAGCTGACTGCTGTTGCAGGGGTGCTGCTGTTTACTTGGGAGCCTAGTTCACTCTACAGTGAGGTCAACAGAGAAGCTTCTGTCAGTTAAAGTGGGCTTTGGATCAGGCCCCTTGCTCCCTCCTGTAAGTGCACCGTCATTTCCACAGCAACCTCTTGTTACTGCCGCAGAGACGCCAGTGTCATTAACTAGGCTCAATAGTTAAACTGTATCTGGCCTGCTGAACTTCATAACCATAAAAGTATAAATCCAGAGAATCAGGAATTTGGGTGTTACAAAAGTAACGGTCAACAGGCCTGGCAGAGTTGCTGTTGTAAGTCTCTTATACTGTCAAAGAGGGAATGAGGAGAAGAGTGACACACAAAAGGAGGTTTTCATTTTCTCCTCCCAAGCAGATGAGCAGACTGACAGCTCCTGGAAGCACCAAGGGGTCTCTTCTCTCCATGTGGCCCAGTCAGGAGACGGGCCATTCAAAAGAGGACATCCTTCACTCCACTGCAAGGAGATGACAGTGCCCCACCAGCCTTCACGTGGTTTAGGTCTTCAGGCTTATAATAGAGCTTTAAAAGCCTGGACCTTCTCTGCATCCTAGAAAAACAGAAACACTTTCTCCTCTTTGAAGAAGAAATGGGGGCTAGAGGGGGGAAAATGACAACACACATACAGACATATTCATCACACATCAACACCTCAGTATTTTAGGAAAGCAATATAACATCATAGAAGTATTTGTAAATGTTTTAATAAGGGTTCTTTTACACTGAAAAAAGTATTACTTTTTTTTAAAATACAGAGTAATATTTGAAGTGCTCTGATCTTACCAGGGAAACTGTTGACTTTGGGAGTTAATAGCTAATATAATATTAAGTACACATTTGCAGCTCATCAGGAGGAGCACACCCGCTGATCAGAAACATGATGTAAAAGAAGAGTTGTTGATGAACTGTGGTCATTTACCTCCTCAAATTTCCCCACTGACGCACAACATCAGAGCCCCTGCAAAGACAACCAAGGCTGCTTCCCCTGAGCCAAATAGCAAAGGGGTTTTTATTTGAGAAAGCTAACCGGCTTGGGAGCATAAGCCTTGCAGACTGTCCCCCTGGGGTCAAATTCATTTTACCCTTTGTACCCTGGGCTCCCCCTTTGTGGTTAAGAGAGGGAATAAAGTGCTGTAGCATGCAGTTCAGCTCACCTGAATATACATGACAGCAGATCAGATTAATTTCACTATGCAACATCTTTGAAATTGCCATTCAAATAGTAACAGATTACAGTGGAAGAGACACTGAACTAGAGCTTGTTTGTACTAAACTGAATTTGTCACTAGACAGTCAACCGGGAATTTCACATAGCTGCAGTGGCCAGAAGTAAAACACAATCATGTTTTATACTAAAGATACATCTATAACTAGCTAGTAGATGTACTAAAGCAATAGTTAATAGATGTTTATATGCATGTCTCAAATATACACAGCTTATAGAGCTGGCCAGAGAATGAGTCCCATCAGCCACAGCTTTTGAGGTTTTGGTATCTGTTATGGTTTTATGTTGGAAACAAAACAAGAGCTTTAGATAAATTATTATATAAAGTATGTGAACTAGCCATTCATTGACAGATTGGTTGATTTTTGCAGTTCGGGCCACAGCACATCCTCTGGACTCAAGAACTTTTCCAATGAAATTTTCATAAAAGCAGTAAAAGCTTACATATTTAGTAGAAAAAAAAAGCATTACAGATGCTATCATTGCATCAGTAACACATAACTAAAAAACAGAAGCACCAATCTCCCTCTTGGAAAAACACCTAATAATTATTAAAATATAAGTAATTTAACAGAAGATTTTATATGAGTGAATCAAATATGGTTTTCACCTACATACACATTCATACGGGAAAAAGCAAATAAAAACGTTTGTTGGAGTGATTCCATTTCTGTGGATCTGGAAACACATATAAGGTGTTTCCAAACAACATTACTCCACACAATGGTAAGTTTGGACATTAAAATCAGAGCCTGTAAGAGTGGGTAATTATGATTATTGCAGTTCTTAGTCTTGTACACACATCGCACCGAGGCATTTAAGTTAGGATTATATATAGTAAAAAAAAAAAATCAAACCAAACCACAACTGGATGAAAGCTTTGAGCAGGCACACAAATCATAACCTGATGTGGCAAATAACAGTTTCAGTGCTATTACTGGAAGAGGGTTCTGATCTGTTCCCTCCCATCCATCCATCCTCTAACAATCCTTCAGATCACAAGGATTCATTCATCTGTGAAAAGGTCATATACCATTATGCATTTATGGCATGTAGGTTGCTAATATATGGCAACTGCATGGGGGGCATCATAGGCTGCTTAATTTATCATTCAATATCTGTTTCTACAGCTGTTCCAAAAAAAATTAAGCTTTAGACTGATTTTCTTGGGCTGTTAGCTTAGTTTCCTAAAGAAATTAAGCTTAAACAGCTTATTAACACATGCACACGTGTAGATGGGTATGCACACAGAGAGTCCCCATCACCACCAATAGCTTTTGAACTTACTGGCTAATTTCAAACAGGTTTTACAGAGGAGAAGAAATTAAGCTCAGTGCCCAAACAGGAGAAAAAACACAAAATTAGCACCTGACCAAGGGAAAGGCTGCAATTATTCGTCACCAGAGAATCAGGTCAGGGGTGCGTGACAAGACGACTTTGTAAATTCTACTGCTGTCTCCCATATGTAAGTTATGACTGAGGATAAATTTGAGAGACATGATGTGTTCCTTATAGACAAGCCCAGAGTTATTTTAAGCACTCATTTGAGACTTTTTTCTTTGCATTTGTGGATCCTTGTACTTTTTCCAGTGGAAGTGCAAATCTGTTTAGGGCACTTAAGACTGTTGATAATTATCTTTTATGGCCTCTCAGAAGGAGTCCATGGAACCTCCAAGACTGATGTACTGCAAGTTGTAAAATAACTCATCTTATGCAAACTTCTTGTATCTCCAATTTGGGGCTAGAAGTTTCTGGAAAACCCAAGGAGATTTGCAGTATTTCTTAACTCTGGCTGAACTAGAAATATGGCTGAGCAACCTCTTTAATAGTGTTTCAGCATTTCTGATCATGGCTGAAACAATAAAACTGAGGGCAGGAAGTAACCTTAGCTTTGATTCACATCCAGCATGATTTTTCAAAGAACATTCATTAAAAATACCTGTTAAAAAGTGGGCTTGAAAGTCCTTTCCTATATCTTGACCAGACATCTCTTAGCGCTCTGTTGTGGGATAGGTTACAACCACCTCTTCCCCTCCTCTCTATTCCAAAAGGGTCTGGTAATCCTGGGCTTAAGACTTCATATTGTGGCCCAACTCTGTGCAGTAGCACACCCCTTCCTACACAGACAGCCTGAATGAGAGTTGCTCCTTAAAAAGGTGAAAGTCCTACTTTATTTTTTTTGCCAAGCTAAAAACAGAAGAATATACAGATTCTTTCGGGCAGCATTTCAAAGACTTAGCATTATTATTTATTTGTCAGACGCTCTCACTTAGATTTTTCTTATTAAGGTTCTTTTGAAGAGAAATAACATTTCAAATGAAGATGCATCTATTAACTTTCAGAGGCATTACTTATTTGATAGCGGAATTGATGCTTCGCTAATCAGCTGTTAGCTTTTTGACTAATACATTTTTGGTGTCATTTTTCAGAAAGCAGGCTGTTGATTAGGAAGAAAATTGTAATTATGCTTTCTCTTGAAAAAGGGAACTACAAACTATGCTTTCTGACAGCATGTTGACTAGTTACTGCTTTTTTATAAAAACAAAATATCCATCAACTCTGCACTGTATTAACAGGGTTCTGCCTCTCAGATCCCTGAGGGCACCTGTGGCCTTAATGGCCCTGGCCAGCCTCCCCTGGGATCCCACACACTCACCCCCTGCCCATGGGCTCCACTGCAGCCCAGACCTAGGGCTTCAGTCCTTGCTGGAACCGTGGTGGTGGTATACCTGTGCCTAGCCCCATCCTAACTTTCTGACTGGGCTTCCCAAAAAGCCCCACACCTATGCAGTATGTAGCCTTATTTCCAGCCTTGTTTCTGACCCTGTATGCTGGATAATTCTTGTACCAACACTCTAGGTAGGTCCACCTCCAGTCTGGTCTCCTGCTGTTCCAGACTGGACTCTCCTGGACATATCCCAGACCTGATTCATCATCTCACCTTCTTTAGGTCTGCCAATGGAACCTGCCATTGTCACCAGGTACCACAACCCCGGGCTCTGGGGAAAGAGGGTCTTGCATGGTCTGTGCTGGCATCTCCCTTAGTCACAGCTCATCACCCCCATGCAGGGTAGCCCTTATCAGGCTGCTCCACTCCATTAGGTTGAGATAAAAACACAAGAATTTGCGTTCCAACCTGAATAACAAGATCATGTTGGAAATCCAAAAAGAAACATCTTTCTGCTTGATCTGCTTGCATGCTATGTATGGACAGCCCATCCTTCCCGGGCACAGCTAGTCACAGTGCTGTAGCAAGGCAAACACTGCCCATTCCAAGCATACAAGAGATCAAAGACTTGCTTCAAAACACATAACTGCTGCTTTCAAAGGCTTACAGTCAGGAAACAGGAAATACTGCCTGCAGAGAGGCAGGTAGGACACAGGCTATGGAAGTTCAGACCAGAATTTCACCCACTGATTATCACTACTTCTAGATAAATGAACTGAACAACACGAGATACACAGAAAGCCCACCAGAATGAACCAGCATACTTGGAACTAAGGGAACAGCAAGGATTTTAGTGGAGGGAAAAAAAAAAAAAAAGAGGAGCTGATATCTCAAAATATCTTAAGATAGTCAATTATTCATATGCACTAATAGAGAGAGTGAACAGTAATATCTCCAGTTCCGCATCAGCACATACTTAAGGTACTGTGAAAAAAACACTAGAAGTGTGAAACAGCTGTCAGTTATATTGTGAAAGGCCAAGACTAAATACCGCTCTCAACCAGCAGCCTTATTCTGAGGATAGCAATCATGAATCAGTCATTCAAAGCCCACAGAGGGCTTATTCCTGGAAACCACACTTAAAAAGAGCCAAGATGGTTTGGAAATACATACAGACAAAACCACATGAACAATCTGCCCACAAATGGATATTAATAATCTACAGACTATACATACACAAACAGACTGCTCCAAGCCACACTGGGTGTGGGGCAGAGAGCATATCCTCCTATTCTGTCTTCTCCAAATGAGCGACTGAGGATCTCGCTAACATAGGCAATGGAGAGGAAGGAAACCTCCTCATACCTCATCACAAAGGGCAAATCCAAGAAAAGTAGGGGTTTATTTACCATCTTCTAAAATCCGTGCCTGCCAGATGGTTCTTTAGGGCTCCTTGGTGTGGCACAGCTTAGAGCAGCGTTAATGCTTCCCAGAGTTGGGCTGACCCTACAGCAGGAAGGAACCAGGGAGTCGTACCAAGTGCCAGTGACAAGATGACACCACACTGTATCAGGTGCAGATGACCTCATTTTCTGTAGAAAATGACATTACAAACAGAGCTATGGGTTTTTTCAGGGGTGTGGTAAGGAAGAAGGTAACTTTTTGGGGAAGAAAATAAAACCCAAAAATAATCCTGAGCAGTACTCCTGAGAAGGTTACACTACATAGAAACCTAACTAACTACCCTTTGTTCTTTTGGAAATACCTTCCACCGCCCTTAGCAACCAAACCAGGACCCCATATTACCATTCTAAGTTAAACACGGGCCCTATTGACTCTTGGGAGGCCAGGATTTAAACCTCTTTGTTTTCATAAAGCAAAACACACATGCTTGCAGAAATCACTCTCATCTGATTCATTTCCTCTGGCATTGTATTGTTAAGTTGTTTAAACAAAATGTTCAGTTTTCTCCTCTTCCTCCCCCTCTCCTCTAGGGCCACTCTTTTGCCCAGCTGGGAGAAAGTCTAACTTTCTTAATAAGCCGTTACTGTAGCTAATAGCCTAGAGGGAGAAAAGCCCCCTTGTGAACCCTGAAAATACTGTGTATTAGCTCTTGTAAAGTAGACAAATGAAAGTAGGAACACATGTTATACATTAGAGGCTCAGATTTTGATGGTAGGCTGCTGCAGCCTACTCTTGAATTCATTTCCCCCTGCTTCGTTGGCTTCTCAAGTTTTCTGAATTTTAGCCATTAAATCTGGGTTTGTATCACTCGCTTTCTGAAGGTTTCCTTCTAGGTAGAGGGAAAGAGCTTCTGACCACACAAGCCCCGCTCCTCTGCTGGGATCTCTAGTATTTTATGAGATGAGGGATAAATTGAGACAATCTTATGGGCAGGCTGTAAAAAACTAGTCAAACATAACCATATAGCATTTATTACCACAAAAAAAGAAAAAAAAAGAAAAAGAAACTCACTCAGGTTCTGTAGCCACACATCTGCTGAAAGAAACCAATTATCTGATTGCTAAGCCCAGTTTTAAGGGAGTAACCTATAATATGCCTATGCTCCCTCGTTAGGCTCAATTACAAACTGCTGTGGGCAAAAGGGCAGAAAGGAGGAGAAAAACAAACAAAAAAAAATCCAGCAGCAAATATAAGATTTACTATACTTTTTAAGTCAACAGAAGAAATATGTTTCAGTTGCAACCTACTGGTTCCCAAGGAATGAATACATGCATTAAAAGTAACATAAAACTGTTTAGACCATACCTTTCATCTAATCACCTATAAAAGTCAAGGGTAGGCTTTAACCCCAAGTAATGAAAACATGCCTTGAAAATGCTTTTATCATCATGGCAAGTTTTCCCATAGCCTGTCCTGTGCAGCATCTCTTGCTTTTCAGAGTAAGGCATAGCTTGTCACCACACACGTCAGGCCACATTAGCCTTAATAACTCAATGCTTTTAAAAATAATGCAAGATCATATCACACCAGTGCAGAGCTGCAAATTACAGGATGAGCCCCTGGTCTCATCTCTACAATACGTTGTGACAACATGCAAGGAAAAAAAAAACAACCACCAAAAAAAAAAAGTAGATTTGCGATTGAATTACAAAATGGAAAAGCAGGGGAAAAAATTGGGAGTTCTTGGATAACCTTTCATTCATGCAAAAGCCTGTTTGTTTATGCAACAATACCAGATATTAATATTCCAAGAATTATCTTTTAATAACAAGCTCCAGCTATTTGTTTTACATTGAAAAACCTTATGCAACACTTGTTGCATGATGTTGCTGAAGAGCTGAAATTCTACTCCAGTGAAAAGCAATTTTATTCGTTATTATTACACACAAATACATATGATATGAATTATATTGAGTAGCTAGGTCAAGTGAATCATTGCTCTTTCCAGGTGCCTCAAAGCTTTAGTTCAGCCTAACTACAGGTAATAGTTCATGCTTCAGATGGAATCACTCTTCTGGAGTGATGGTAAGCACTAGCAGAGATTCAGACAGACGGCCCAAGTGCTCCGTGTACAGTGTCAGAAGCTAATCCCATCTCTGCCAGGAAGGGGCAAGGGAGAAATAGCAGTCAACATTAGAGATATGGCATGCTCAAACTCCCTGGCTGATGAGATTCACAGAGCCCTTCAACATATGTTGGGCTGTTACATCATACGCATCGCTCTGGTTCCAGCAGTCTGCTTAATGCATCAAGAGCTGCTGTGGGGGAAAGGAGGCAGAAGAGCAAGCAAACTCCTCATCAGAGTGACCTCAGTTAATGCTGCAGCCAAGTCTGTGAGGTTTGGATCAAGAATGCCTCTTCTCAGCATCCAGATCTAGAGCCTCAATTACTGCCATTACAGAATGGGGGGCCAACAGGGGCAATAAATAAATAGAAAACTAAACCCCAGTATTCAGCTGAGACCATGTCCTTCACACACAAAGCCTAATATGCTTTGGTCTGTGTCCATCTGTCTTTGGTACAAGAACAGTCCACTCAGCTGCAGCAGACTTCAGGAAGATCGGCAGAAACCTTCCCCTTCATGCCAGAGGAAACACTTCTTGCCTTTGGCACTTTTTCCCCACCCCACATTAATTCGCCTCACTTCATGCTTGAAAATAAAAAGGGGTAAAAAAAAAACCCATCATCATTCAATAACAGCAATATCAATTCACCAGGGAAAACAACAGAGGCAGGGGAACACAGGGAGGAAATGTTTACATACGCATAGGAACAGCCAAGAAAACCAACTAATGAAAAGACAGAAAATAATCAAATCCCACCCTGCCCTACTCACCCCCCACCTCCAGCAGCAAACCAGCCAGGATTTTGTGTCAATCTGGTGCAGGTGCCAAAACTTCCTACAGGCAGCCATCCAGGCAGCCAGGGGGTTTTTGCTCCCCCCAGATAGAGAAAAAGCAGGCAGTTGCCTTGGGCAGCAGAATAGCATGGATGGTCAGAATAGCCATGTCCTGCTATTTGCTTTGCTTGTGGACTACCAGGCTTGCTACTAACAACTGCCAGAGAGGAAACAGTCCCAGTGCACGAGGCTGCTCTTTCTGTGATGGGGTGAGTGGGAGACAGAGCAGGCAGTGGAGAAGGAAGAGCTTTAATTGCCAGAAAGCAGGCTGTCCTTCTGCCCCAGGAGGAGGTGATGACAAGCTCATACCTCCCTCACACCTACAAGCACACATGCCATCCAAGTGCTGCCCTCAGCCTTATGGAAGGTGCAGCCAACTCACAGCCTGTCCCTAAACACATTCATCTAAAGTGATTTTGTTTCTGTCACTCAGAACCTTTCATTTCTCATTGCTCTTTTCTGCTCTAAGGGTTTTGTCATACCCAACGTAGAGTAAGCACCTTGGATTTGGAGTGCCCCACACTAGGCAACACCATCACAAGGCAACCACATCGCATCTCCATGTTGACAGCCATTCAAGGGTAGTGGCAACAACTTTCTGCAACAGCCTTCTAGTAGTGTGGAGTCCGTAGCTGGTGACAGCTTTACAAATAGACCCAGGAACTGATTCCAGCTGAGCTAAAGCAAATCCCCAATTGCCATCAACTCACTTGAGTTGACCCCCACTACCCAAACCACTTCATATCCATCCAGGCTTTGAGGTCTCCTGCAGGCAGTCCCCAGCCTCACTACCCTGCACACTTCCACTGGGAAAGGCTAAAACATCTGAACAGGTCATAAGCATCAGACTTTCTCTGCTCATAACTAAACCTGTCGCCACACAGAATGACACAAAGACTCCAGGGACAAAAGCTTTGCTTCTGCTTTTGTGTCGTACTGTAGAAATTACAGCAGGGATGGAAAGGGGCACAGAGAGGTAGAACACGTTATGGGAACAGGCCTATAATAGTGATACAGGAAACCTTCTACCTGTGCCATAGTCAGCTCTTACCCAGGTCCACAAGATACTGGGGGTGGGGGGGGACGGGACACACGACATGACAGACGGCGCAGGGGGAAAAACACACAAACAAAAAACATTGCACCCAAAAGATCTCACACTTTTCTGTGCTCCACTTTCCTCTGGAAGCAGACAGCCCTACACAGTCCATTGCAAGAGGCCAGCGCCAGTCACATTTTATCTACCTGCTTGTAACGCTAGAGTGTTAAGAATCACCTCTTTTCTTTTAGACCACCTCTTTTCTTTTAGACCTATGTTTCTTTTTCACTCTGCACACAGGCTGAAGTCATGTTCTTGTTGCTGTCTCTACTCCTGAATGTACCTGGAGGAGCACCGAGTTTTACCATAGAAGATATGAAAGATAAAAATGAATGCATACTGCATTCAGACTACCAGTGATTTCCCAGAAGGTACGCAGGGCTATTCAAAGTTACGTACAAGACAAGACTGAGCAATAGAAGAGACTCATCTTGTTTCCTATGCCTGAAGAAAGACTCCAGTAGTCTTCTGCTGGCTTCTTCATTTTGAGTACCTTTAATATCACTGGTGTTTGTGCTAGTCATTGCCTTTGCTGTTCCCATTCAGATCACTAACTAAAGTCAGGTGATGGTCCTGCTTTTGGCACTAGCACATACCCTATGCCTCTGAGGGTAGGTTGAAGACTTCTTACTATGCATTAGCTCCTTTGCAATGTGCATACAGAACGGGAATTCCTATCTGGCCAGTGCTAGAAAGCAACAGGTTCCCTAATCAACAAGTTTAGTTCTCACCTCACTTTGTGCAGTTTTAAGTGTGCAAGTTCGTAGAGTGATCCCACACAAAAAAACCCTAAGCAGCTACTGCCATGACTCTTACACTGTTCCCACAGACAGTCTCTTCTCGAAGTGTATAGCTGTACTAATGAAAATAAATAAAAGGAAATATTGTGTAGACTGCCGGAGTAAGCTCAAAAGGCAAGTAAAGTTACTTTAACATTAAAAAGCCTCCCCTGGGGCAAGACACTCCTAAAAAATACTCTTGCATTTTCTTCCTGCTTTGCAAAAGGCTGCACGACTTGAGCAGCCTCTTGTCCCTCTACACAAGGAACCTAAGTAACAACCACTATCAGAGCATTCGAGCGCTTTATCATTTTAGCCAGCAACCATCTAAGGCAGAGAATATATCACTTTTAGACAGAAAACACAGACATGTACCAAATACAGGACACAAGCATTCACAACCTACCTGTCCCCAGCCTAAGTCATTCTGTGGTACACATCTAGGCACAAGGGGAGCCCGAGCCATAGTTTAATAGCAGTTCTGGAGATGTCAATGGTGTTTAAAGACAGCTTATGAAAGTCTCGTATGAGGATTCAGGCCTACATAGCTTTCCATAAGCTTCATTTCTTGCAGAAGCCACCAATATTCACCGACTAATGAGACCTCATGGCTTCACAATTGGCTTTTCCCCACCCAGCTATGCTCTAAAGCTGTTCTTGCTTTCGTAAGGGTAAAGAGATGGAGAGACATACTCACTCAGGTCTCTAGAGTACAAAGCCAGAAACCTAAACATAGAACCACTCCTTTTCCTTTTGTTGGGCTTTCATTGTCAGTGTCAAGAGTGTCATTATGGATCAGCAAGGTGACTACCAAAACACACAAAGGGCCTTTTGTCTTGTGACTTTGACTCCATTCTCTCAAGTGCCTCTCTAATACAAATGCTAATTCATGCTTTGCTTGTTCTTTTTAAATTCATGCACAGGAAAGATTTCTGTTGCCAAATTGTTATTTTAGTGGTTTCATCAGAAAACAAAAGCAGACTAAACAGAAAAATTAACCCTGAGGTTTCAGGAGGAAACCTGGAAAATCTGAACCTGGCAATACTGACGACAACTAACGTAGTTTCAAGAACATTATTTTTGACATAGTATCTGCAGCTTGACTTACCGACATTTCAAGGACCTCTCTTTCACTTCCCTTCGACCTCAGGTTTTCATTCTTGGGTATATTTTCTTTCAAAAAGGAAACAAAAATGATCCCAAGTGATCTCAACTCTCTTCTCCATCCCTTTCCATTGTTCCTTCCCTGCCAGCTCCTGTGCCTCAGATGTAGTAAGTTAACTGACCACAACAAAAATCTCAGCAGGGAAGAAGTTCTGTTCATTTACAGGACTCATAGAGGCAGTTCCAGAACTAACAAGAGCTTAAACATCCCTCAGTCCTGGTGAGGTGGGGAGCCATCAGTCCAGGTAGAAGCATTCCCATGATGCTCACCAGGAACAAGATTTAATATTAAAACACATTTTAATAATCTAAGTGCTGACAGACCCTTTAATGAGACAGCTCTAGTGCTCAGTTTATAGCGGCTAAATAATAATCTAGCCCTGAAAGCTTACAGCATAAGACCATTAGTAATTTCTACAACTCTCATGTAACTTCTTCATGGATTTTCGAAAACACGTAGCAAACATTAATGAATTAAGCATCACATCACCTTCCAAAGTAAAATGACTGAAGTGACCATGATAATATATTGGCTTTTTTCTGCCTGCACTTCAAGTTATTCAGACAATTGGCTTTCTCATCATTCTCCTCAGCTACAACACCCGCTCTTCCCTTAGCAACCAATGCAGTTGAACCCACTATAAATGCAGAGGCACGCAGACATTTTGAGTCAATGAGTTAAAAAAGGACTTTCACCTTTTACAAGCTCAGTCATTGCTAAGTCCAGCATTATTTTCCTCACCAGCAGCAGGTGGGCTCCAGGGAAGTAACACTGCATGTTGGCCATAAAGGTTGATCTATATCAGATGTTGTTAGAACAGAAGATACACTCCAGAAAAGCAGGCTTCCCACCACCCCCACTCACTGCGCTTTGGTTGATAACACAGAGAGGCTGAAAGCCCATAGGGCAGACATCTTTCAAGTGAAACTAAACAGAGTGATCAGCTCCATTTGCTAATGGACATTCAGTCTGCTGGATGAAGCTAAGAGTAGCCCAAAATACATATACTGTAGATATCAGGTCCTAAGCAACAGTCATTTTGTGCTACGAGTCAGTTCACATTGGGCCACTCAATTTATTAATAGAGATAGAGCCAAAAACAACCTACTCCTGAGAAGTAAGTGCTGAGACTCTTTAAATTCACATCTTAGCAGGGCAGGAAAGTCGAAGCATCAGAATGGAGGTTTCAGTTTCTTCCTTTCACACAGCAATTTGCAGAGTAAAAAAAGCTTGCTTAAATTCACATAGAGGCAGAGCTGCTTGCCTAGGATAGCCAGAAGCCAATGGAGCCATGGCTTTCTTAGCACTTTGAGAACTCCAGGGAGCCAGCTAGAGTAACACCCTTGGAGAATAAGACCTAGATCTAGAGAGTAACACCTCCTCCAGCCCTGACAGTTTTCCCTCCTTCACACAATAAGACCACCTGCACCCTAAGCAAATTTCAATTCTACATATAATGCTAAGAAGTTTTGAGACACATCTACTCAAAGGATATTTATTCCTCTTGTAGAGGACCTGTGACAAGTCACCAACGAACAAAATTAAGAAGTGAAACAGAGCAGAGTTAGCACATGCAGTCCAACACTACTTTCTGGATGAATACACCTCTGCAGTTAACAGCATAAAGTACAAAGTAAAAGCAACTTCATATTCAGGCAAAATCATTCAGTATCTTATATCCAAGAGTTACCTAAGGCCTAACATACTCACAGAGAAAACCTGAAAAGAAACCAGCTTCACATCACAAGCAGACAACAAAACCAAACCCAGGACCTCAGCTTTCTCACTCTACCTAAAAGACAACACTGTCTGACCAAATAGAAGGGAGGAGAAAAATATCGCTACCAGGAATCAGCAGCAGCTGTGATTGATACAGCAACAAGTCATAAGGGCTTAATTTGGGCCAGTCAGCACCAAAGATAGGTTACTGAGTCCCAGTAATGCAGAGCTCCATCTGACAATAATGGTGAAAAAGCCTAGAACTAGTGCAAAATTGTGCACTGTGAAGAGTTTCTTGCACCTTAGCATTTAAGACTGTGGCTATTTAAATGCTTGCTTGCACCACTGCTGCAGTTCAGTTGCATTAATCTGTGCTAAACTGCTGTTGAAGGAAAGTCAGCTCTGTGGGAATAATAACATAATTAAAAGGCAATGAAGATGCATGTTTTAAGGGCAAGGTTATTTTTCTCACCTGTAAACAATTTTGTCTTTGAACTTCCAGCTGGCCTTGAAGTTGCAGTACCTGGTCCTGTAATTTCAGTCGCTGGAAAAACTCTTTCTTGTGCGTAATGTTTGAGGGGATAAAGGAGAAATAAACTGATATTTGTTTTGTTTGGTTTTGTGTGGTTCTTTTATTTTTTTTTGTTTCACAGTGAATCAGTTTCAGTGAGTACTGTTGTGAAAGCACAAATCATTAGCATCGTTCGTTAGGTGGGGGTAGAGAAGGCATTTTGTGTGGCCTGTGTTGCTTTGTCTCTCAGCTATCCCAGTTTGTGTTTGTTGAGTAGCAGCCATGGTGGCAAGGGGGCAGATCCCTCGGGGCAAACACGTTCTCTGGTCACCTTCCTGCATCCCTGCTTCTCCTAGTCCCTTTTGCAGCAGGTGCCACTGGTCTCGGTGAAAGCAGGATTTCACTCAGCGAGGCTTTCCAGAACAGACTCCTGTGAACATTTAGGGGGTCAACATACCCAGTGCAGGTCTGTAGATTAGTTTTGATTATTTATAGAACAGGTGTGACAGGAAAGCAGCAGGTTTTGTTGTTCTTTTAAAATGCACCAATTTGAGCATGCAAAGAGACAAAGAGAAACCAAGTAGGTGCAAACAGACTTAGATCCTCCCTTCTTTGTTTCTTAACAAGGCTGTTGGAAGCACTGACTTGGCTGAGAGGGAAATAGTTATTTGCATTAGGACCCTCTTAGTCACCCTTCTTCACTCTGAATAGATCATGAGCCATTGTGTTCCTCCTCTCTTTTAAACTACTGCTGGGGGCCAATTTTGCTGAAGTGACTGATTGTGGAGGAGGCTTTTGACTTCCTGGCTCAACTTATGGCAAGGAAACTACTTGCTGCAGGGTGGTGGCCTCAGGTAGATATCCGTGTAAACTTGGTGTAGATAAGAAATGTAATTACACCGAAGCCTGGTTCAGCAAGAACTTAAGGAGTCCTCCCTTACAAGACTCAAGCTCTTCTCTCTTTGAGTAGTAGAGAGAGTCAGAGTGTTAGCAAGTCATACGTTGTCACTGAAGATTAAAAACGGCTGCTTGTTTATTTTTAATTTTAATGAGTGGAAACTCTTTTTTTAAAAAAAAGCTATGTAAAACATTAGCCTGAGGATCCCAGAATCTGGCCCAAGATCTTTCAAAATTTCACTGGCATGGTTGAATACACACTGCAAAAAGACAACTGTGTCATATATCGTAGCCCATTGCTATATTGAATACCTAACCAAAGGAATAATTCAGACGCTGAAGGCACTACAGAGGTAAATGAAGTTCACTAGGTAGGGCTATCCCTATCATGTTTCTTAAGGAAACATTTTTCTCAGAAGGCATCTGGTTTCTTATTTGGAAAAAAAAAATATCTCTGCTTTGTAATACATAACCATAATTTTTCTTCCACTGAGCTATGTTGTAGGAGAACTTGTTTCTAGCCTTGTTCTTGAATTGCTGTTTGGATTGGCCTCAGATATGACCTTGCTTTTCCCTGGGGTTCACTGGACCCACAGGACAGGACCTGTTGCTGTCACTGCCCCCGCTCTGCTCAAAAAGCTCAGATCCAGTGGGTCTGTGTCCTATGGCACAGGGAGCGCCTGGTCCTGGGGTCAACCTTGGCTCTCTGCTTGCCCTCCCTGCATGGAGCAGGCCCCTTGGGCTGCTCCCCAATGCTGTTCAGCTCACTACTTTGCCCTTTTCTTGGTCAAGGAGTTTTCATGCTATTGCTTGCTTATTGTATGACTGAGATGTTACACAGTTGTGCATTAAGTTTTTCACTGCTAATGTTAAGGCAGAATACTTAGCAGAAGGGCTGGTCATCTTGAGAGGTTACAGCAAAGAACTCAGAATTTTTGATTTCTGTTATTCATAACACTGTATTCATACCAAACTAAAGCCTTCATTTTCCTGGTACCTTGCTCTTACTGTCTCTTCGTAGGAGTAACACTGCTTATCTGCTGGTTGGCTTGTCACAAAGTTTAAATATATTTTACATTCTTTTGAGGTTTCTAGATTAAATGAAACATTGCCATTGTGAAAATAATTATTTAGACCTGCTGCAGTGCCATCACACAGTCAAATTGCTGTTATTATACACAAATACCAGCGTACATTCACATCTGATGTCTAGAGAGAGTTGAGGATGTGTAGAAATGCCTGGGGTTATGCTGCCACTGGGTACTTCAACACCCTGCTCAATGTTCTTGAAGTCCCAGGACATTCAGCAAACAATGATACCTGGAGGCAACTCTTGATGGCTTATCGGCAAAGGGAAGGCTTATGAGNTTTTTTTTTTTTTAAAAAATATGCAATGAACAAAAAGCCAAGCTGAGAGAATTTTATATTTACCTAGAAATGCACAATAGCTACAAGGCAACTCCAAGCCAAGACTGCTGTTGCCCCAGCTCAGGTGATGGCTGGTCTTGGATGAGTGACATTTTGCACCACAGCAGTGCTGTTGACTCAACAGGAACTCAGCTGAATTCTCCATGTGTCACTCAGACTAAATGCCCCTTGACTCCAGAGCAAAACCTACCTGATCGATGCCTGAAGGATGCAGCCCTGAAGTATACAGTTCACTGCTACTGCCAATTAATTGAGAATACCACCCCCATCACTGACTGTGGACCGTTTCCACTGTATCGTTATTAATCTTTATAGGTTTTGCCAGTGCCTAAAAGGCTTAGCTGAGTTTGGAGAGACAATGTGCTAGGCAGGTTCTCAGTAAAGAGATAGCATCTGTCTCCAGGAGTCAAAGGGCAATACCTCTAGGAGCAGAGCAAAGAATATTATGCGAGTCCTCTCACTTTCTGCCCTGGGCCCTATCCATCAGAATGCATTATCTCCCCCAAACTCAAACCAAAAAACAAGGTGCTTTACTTCCCTCTGTTTAACATGGAAACTGCTAAGGTCATCAAAGTCCAGTCTGCTACAATCACAGAAGATACTTTTTCGTCAAGCTGGTCCTACAATGTATGCAACAGGTAAAAATGCTTGTTGGCATTCCAGCACAGAAAAGACAAAAAGGCACAAACAGAAGGGGAAATTAGGTGTAGTAAATTGCTCCATTGCTAAAACCTACTTTTTAAGATTTTGCTTCCAGCCCTGGAGAAACGCCAGGTTGCTTTACAATGTAGTGTTTTCCTTGGTGTTTTGCTTTCCTATTATCAGGTGCTAAACTGGCTAGGCTTCATGCTTGCCTCTCACACAACAATCTTGAATCTTTGAAGTAATAATACATGCGTTCAGTTGTTGCACAAATAACCATGTCGTGTTTGCCAATTATACTCTGCTTGTCTGTTGTTAACAAACCATGCAATTTCTACTTTCCTGTAATAAATTCAAGCATAATTATCTTGTAATCTTACAGGTATAAACGTAATTAAATGAGGGAAACATAGTAATAATTACCAGGCAGATACAAAAGACACTATGTTGATCCTAAATGCTTCTGTATGACGCTAATCATGTCACATGGTATTTGTATTTCTTTGATACTTTCCTTAATATCTTTGAGAACAGCCATGTGAAACTGATTATCTTGTACATTATTAACTGGGGCCTTCAATTTAAATTGACTTTCCAGCTTGCAAGGCAATCACATATCTTACATGGGACAGAGATGTGACAATTTCATTCCTAGATAACAATGCAAATGTGAGACTAAGCTATGAATAACAATTGTAGTCGCTCACACTAAAGTAGTTTCATGTTGAATTGCATTGCTTGGTGAGTTTTTTGAGATAGCAGAGATTCCTATGCCCCATGTGGACTTCCTGAAGGGAAACGTCATCTGCCAAACTTCCTGCTTGCCACAGCAGGGAAGGAGAAGACAATAAACATTTTCTTTACCAGGGCCATTGCATGGCACAGGACATCTGTGGGGAACCACTCCCAGCTGGGCAGGAAGAACGGTGAATAAACAGAAAAAAGGGATGAGAAGAGACAAGTACAGTGAGAAGGACAAGTTCAAAACACGTGGGACCTCTGAAAACAATTCACCTGGACACCCCTTCATTTTCTAACGCAGTGTGAAGCTGAGACCAGCATGATTTTGTGGGTGTCGCTGTACTTTCTGAAGACATAGAACAATTCAACAAATACTAGTTTTTAAAGCCCACAGAAGTACTGTTTTACAGGGAAAAATAAGGTTGTCTCAAACATATCCTAAGGTACAGTAGTAATTTGTCTTCCTAACAGGCAAAGCCAAAAAGTCAGAGTTGTTAGGTCATGTACTTTTCTCTATGGAGGAAGGACAGAAGGTGAAGGCCCAGTGCATCAAAAAGCTATTGCTCATGCAAATGCACACATGAAGGCAGCAGTTTTGTCTAACTGTTAACAGAAGCTCTGCTGGCTTTTCATCTCCCTGGGGCTCATTCCCACTTCATCTGCTAATATAGCAAGTTATATTGAATTGATTCTCGTCAAAGTTTGCTGATCAGGATCCAGACTTTCAAGCTGGCAGCAAGCCTTAAGTATGGATTTGTCACAATCATAAGCAAGGCTGGGATGTTTTGAATAAACATGGGCTCCCCTGGTGCAGGGCCAATTTGTCATCTGAATATGAGAAGTGTAGTTATCTCTACTAAATGCCAGAACACTAAAAGCTTGGAGACTCCTGAGAACCCTACCGTGAGTCAGCTCCCCTATCCTGTGAGCCTAGGCAAAGCAAAAGAGAGAAAAACCCTGGACGGTATTTGCATTCCAAAAGCATTTACATTTAATTTAATAATATTTGTAATGCATTCAGTGAATAAGCTGCAGTGAATTTCAACAAACTCTTTTATACCTAAGCAGACCCGAGCTCCCAAAGGAGCTGCCGACGACTCAAGTTACAGGCACAAGCAAAGCAGATATTTACATGAGGCAGCAGACTGCTGAGGGCAACAGCCTGGTCCTGCTGCCCACCGCTTGCCATGCCAGGCTGCTGCCCGCCGCTGCCCATGGCAAGAGAGGGCTCCACGTGTATGGGGCAGCTGCAACTGCTGTCTGGGAAGAGACAGAGGAGGGGGATTCCTTCTTCAGGAGGAAGAAGGAATCACCCTCTCTTCTTCTTCACCCTCTCAGGCTCCCAGGGTGAGAAGGAACAGCAAACCCGGCTTTCAGAGACTTCTCTTTTGCGTCCTCCCCGTCTCCGTACCCCACGGCAGCGTTCTTGGCCCCTCTCCCAGACTATGGCCTCTCACCTCCTTGGGCAGCAGAATTCAATGCTACCAGAGCAGCCAAACAAGGAGGAAGTCTCTTTAAAGGTCAAATGCCCTTACACTGCCATAGGTGCTGTTTGCACAGCCGTGCAAATAAGATTGAGCCTATAGAGCCAGCGAGGAGTGTGTTAGGCCGAGGCTGGGGTGGATGGGGCTGCTCTGTTGGCAGCCAGCAGCCAGCTGGTTTTTAAGGGCAGCGGATGGATGCCGCCACGGCAGCACAGCTGACGCAGGGTCTGGGGCAAGGGCAGGAACAGGGCTCTTTAGCTTGCAGGTGTTTCTTCTTCTCTTTGGGCACCTGAACCCCAGCCAGCCCCCCCAACACACACGCTGCGCCTCCCGTAAGCACCAGCTGCAGAAAAATGTCTCCCCGTGCCGGGGGGTAGGGGGGGATCCACCCTCACCCAGAGCCGGGCACATCCTCTCTCCCCACCCCGATGGCAGTGAACAGTAATTTAAGTCCAAGGCTACTACCAAACCCGGGAGGTGCCCAGCACACAGGAGAGGAGGCTGAGCATCCCACACTTGATGGCGCCTTGCCCGTTAGCAGCTTTCTGTGAACACCCCAGACGTGAGAAACCCACGTGCCTTTTTCTGAAAACCCAGCTTCGTTTCGTACCTTCTGGGAGGTGTCACGACGTGCATGTTGCACTGCTTAAGCTCTTTCCCAGCAAGACCCAGCGGCACGGAGGGTCCCCCTCAGGCCCTGGGCCTCCACAGGTTTCCCTCCTCCCACACCGAGAGCAGTTGCAGGTGCCTCACCTCTTCATGGCCCACCACAGCTCCAGCGCTGAGCTCCTCCGCTCTGTATATACGCAAAAAACAGCTTTATCTAGTAACGGGCTGGGATTTTTCTCATGTGTGTGGACACCATTTAGCCCCCATCAAAAAAAAAAAAAGCCCCTCCTGCTCCCTGAGAGCTGCTGTTTTACTGCCCCAGGCCTGACTGGAGCCATGCTGTAGCCACATTGCAGGCCGGCCCCTGCCCAGCCCCACGGCCGCTAGTCAGGACATGTCCCGGCCCCGCAGATGGACCCCAGCCAAGCCCACTGCACCCCAGGGTGTCCCCTCACCTCGTGGGGCCGTGGGGTTGGTATGGTTCAGGGAGGGCCTGCCCTCATCGTTGGTCTGCTTAGCTAAGAGAAATGAGTTCTCCTTAGGGGGAGGAAAGAAGTGACTTTCCTTAGGAAAAGTGGCTTTTCCTCTGTAAAAGGGAGCAGAGAACAAACCTGGGTTGGTACATGATTTTCTCTGGGGTTTTGCTGTGGGTGCTAATAGTTCTTCTCCTCTGGCCACTTATCACAGGTAACTGCTTTTTGTCAGGACCAGCAACCACCTCATCTTCTAAATGAAGAGCACTGGATGAAGGATTCATCAGCCTGGGAAAAGTGAGTATATGTGACTATTCATGAATCCTAGAGGATAACTCAGAGAAGCTAAGCTACTGAGCCATCAACTGTTGCTTTCACAGTGCCTCAGACCTGGCCCTGCAATGGCAAGTCTCTCTGACTGGTGGAATATAAGACCGTAGAATCATAGAATGGTTTGGGTTGGAAGGGATCTTTAAAGGTCATCTAGTCCAACCCCCCTGCAATATGTAGGGACATCTTCAAAGAGATGAGGTTGCTCAGAGCCCCGTCCAACCTGACCTTGAACATTTCCAGGCATGGGGCATCTACCAACTCTCTGGGAAACCTGTTCCAGTGTTTCACTAGCTGCCCTTTCTCTCCTGACATCTAAACTGTCCAAACTGTGAAGTTTTATCTTCCATTGTATCACCTTGCTGCAGCCTTCACATGCTTGGCTGAAAACAGTCCTATGCCCCCTGATCCAAGACTGCCGACTGGCCTGTCGCCTGGACTCAGGGTGAGAGACTGCTTAACTCAGCTCAGAGACTTCTGTGGTATCCCCAAAGTGATCCACTCTTGCTCTTCCTTGCCATGGGGGGAAAGGCTAACTCTTCCCAGCACTTCAAAAGCTCATTTATTAAGCTCATTGACTAAGCACAGCACAAAGCCTGCAATAAGAACTTTCACTAATGTAATGCAGTAATTTCTAGCAGTACCTAGCCATACCTAAAGCACATCATGTTCCCCACAATCATCAAGCAAGAACAGCTCTCTGCTGCAAGGTAGAGTCTTGTTTCACTTTGAACAAAATCCTACCTCACTTCTAATATGAGACTCTCCAGAGGAGAGAAAGCAGAGCTTTTTCTGATGTAGAACAGCTGCTGCAACTCATTGATTCATGTGGGACGCCCAGAAACCTGCACAATGGTGCTTTGTTACAGATGCTGTAACACAGACTGTTAAAAGCAGTTGCTACACAACATTAGCACCTCAAAGCTTCTGCCAGGAACCAGGCAGTGTGGTGAGCAGGCTGGTAAAACACACATTAAGAGATAAACTCTTTTCTGAACAAATGACAAACTAAACACACAAGGCAGACATTATATGGAGTTATTCTGAGGTTTAACTGGAGGACAACCAAGGTAGAGGGAAGAAAGGTTTTCCACAGGAACACACGTAATGTACACTGATGCAGGTCTTGTGAATTAGATGGAAGATGCAAGCCTACTTTCACCTGAAAAAGAAGTATATGGAACAGAACTTATGTCTTCAAGCACTGTTACTGAGTCTTGCTACCTTGACATCCCTGACTTCAGCACTACAGCAAGCATGAGTGACTCAGAAAAAACTGATGCCACTGTCTCATGTATATGAAAAGAGGGTGGAATTCACCCTTAAGGAGAAAGGTCTGGGTATTATATCTCACTTAAGCCTTCAAAAGACACTTTAGTTGATACATACATGTTGTGAGTGAATTGCTCCCCAAGACAGCACTGTATCAGTACCAAAATCTTGATCTAACAACTTCATTCCTCCAAAGGAACCCTAAAACCGAAGAGGTCAAGAAGCAGCTCTCATTCTTGGCTAGGTGTATCTATGAGCATTAGAACATGATGACAAATCTAAATCCTGATGAAAAATTGCCAGAGGCCTGTAAAGCTGTCAAAGTACAGTAGGCAGGCTTTCACATAATTGTGAGTCTTCCTTTCTCAAATGCCCAACCTGATTGACCAATTAAAGTGTTTAATTCTCTGAGAAAGAGTCTATCATTAACTGTAATTTGTTCTAGTCTCACCGGTCCTTTCATGGCTGCCTCTGGTGAAAGAACCATTATGTAAGATCTCAATCTCCATATTTTAATGTGGAATTTTTGATAGTTTGCTATAAATAGGAATTGATTCATAAGGAGAATAATGAATTCATTGCCAGTCCTTTACCAACTACTTAATGACTGTCAAGATACATTAAACATCCTTCACTCTACACTGGGGCCTGAGCTTATTCTTGGCTAACATATCTGACTGTATTCTGCACTCAGTGCATTAATGCTAAGTGAAAAATAGTCTCAGTGACTATGAATAAATTTTAGAGTGCTTTATTTCGTCATAAATATTGACACTGATCATTATAAATACCTTCCAAAAGAGGTGATCATATTGACTAGACAATCTGTCATCATTGAAAATAAAGCAAAAAAGGAAAAAAAAACCCACCCAACACAGTCCAGCATATTCTTACCAAGTTCTGCTGGTTATTCTTACCTGAAAGAGCTGTCACCATGCTAGGCCCTGTACAAGTTAAAGGCATTTTTTAAGCTGTACTTTATGTGGGCTAGCTGATTAGCAAGATAGTATAAATCCACGTGTATCTTTACTTTTCTCAAACCACACTTTCATCCCATGTCCAAGCATCAGTGTAATTACTAAAGTGTATTGACCACCGCATTTAATTTCAGAATACAGCAGGTCTTGCCCGAAGGTCGCAGACCACTTTCCCTGCTCTTGCCCAGCCCCTCCTCCCAGAACCAGCTGCAAAGATCAAGCCCAGGGCTGAGAGGATACACAAGCTCCTGAGATTTTCTGTGCTGTCCAGGTGCTCCCTTATGGCAGGCTCATGGGTCCCCAGGGAAAGGTGCTGCAAAGATGTCCAAACAAAGCCTAAGATCTGGCCACTGGGATGAGGAGAGCCAAAGGGACAGGAAAAATATTGTTGAAGGTTGTGTGTCTCTTAAACCCATGTGCATTTCCAGCTCTTGCATTTACAAGGCCCGAGGAGGAGTATCTGTTATGCTACAAGAACATAAATCCATAGTATGTATTTTTAAAGAAAACCGAGTAGAGGTAGGCCGTATGGTCTACAGGGGAGGTCTGTGATGTGCAATTACACTACAGAACATTAGCCTGCATAATGTATGCCGGTACTGGGAACAACCTGGAGGCTTCTCTGTGATTGTTTATGAATTCAGCATGAGACCTCATTATTTGTTATATGCACTGGGTACACACAGTGTGCTAATTCAATAGCATGTTGCCAGGGACCGCAGGGAGGATGGATGACTACAGTCCAGATTACAGTCTTTCAATACACCTCCAGGATTACTAGGTTGCTACATTTTCTTTTTCCTTTCTCCAAACAATTTAAATAGGCTGACAAAGCACAGAAGAATTTTAAAGTTTGTGCATAGCTTCAAAGGCATTTCCTGAGAGAAAAGGAAACAAACCCAATCTTTAGAGTCTAGACCCAGTAGGAAGTTAGAGCTAGCTAAAGAAGCCACCCTCAGAAAGGAGACGACGGTGACAATTGACCTGTGCTGCCTTCGCTGGAAGCTGACCACTTGCCCCCTTGTTTTTCCTAACAACATGCGGTAGAACCTGGTTCCTCACGTTTCTTCTGAGGTCCCACCTCATCACATAATAACAGCTTCAGATCTGGGCACAGAAGAACATCTATTTGTGACTTCCATATACTCATGCTAATCCCTGCAATACATTTTCTGCTGTGGTACCTAGTCTCCTACTGATCTGATCAATGTCAAATTAAAGTTATCCTTGCAATTGTTAATTAAATTCATCCATGACATTTGAACATGGTACAGACACTTGAAGCTTTACTTCTCTTAGTTCTTCGATAAATCATGAAGAAATGGAAATAACAAGCCTAGTAACCTGGAGAAAATACATATACCCATTACCAATCAAAGACAAAGGAAAGTCTTTAGTCAATATTCCTGAGGCAAAAGCATTAAAAATATATATTACCTTGTATACATTGTGTTACATACAATAACGAGCTGCCACAGCTTGCTGGCAAGCAACACTAAAAACATATATGTTAAGAACTACTGTCTCAGTTTATTGAAGCACTCACCTTTCCCCAGATTCATTCACTAATCAGTGACTATCCAAGAATATAATCCTAGTAAATTAACACTATTTGCTAAATTGGAGAGTATCACATTCAAAATACGTTCTTTTCTGGTTATAACAGGCCCCGTGTCCTACAAAAGCTGCTTGCATATAACAGCAGTACAAATAGGAAGAAAATATTGGAAATCCAATTATTTAAATCCCAATTCAAATGAGGCTGGGGAAGCCACAGTAATAAATCATCTCAATGCACAAAATACACTTTTATGGAAAATCTGGAGTAGTAGGTAAAGAAGCAGCAGATAGGGTGAAAATAGACCCTTCTTGGTGCCCCCAAAGCAGAAACTTATACAATAGACAGATAGGGTCTAATGTTTACACAGGTACTGAAGCATGATGTATTCCAATTAATCCCAACCACTGTTTAAAATGTCCAGTGACTGTTAGTGTAGCAAAGACTCTGATTGTTAAGTGCCATTTATCTGACAGGGGGATGCATAGGCTTCAGTAACACGATTTACGTTTCCCTCTCCTTTGTATCCTTTCTTAAAGGAAGTGTTCAGTAGGCAGTAGCAGAAGAAAGACTAATAATGACCCTAAATAATATACATCACACTTGCAATGCCTCAGTCTGCAGCAGAGTCTTTCCAGAGGATGCTTAAATCCAAATAATGTCAGCATTCATCAGCAGATATACTATTATCAGGCCAGTTCTCTATTCCAAGAATAAGGACTATTCCAAATATTAGAGCTGTCTCGGGAACACTGATGAATGTCTGTCTTCCTCCAGAGGGGTGGGAATGGAGAACAGGCTCAGGCACAAAAGTAGATGTCAGGAAACAGGACTCTTCTGGGCTCTGCCACCAACCTCCTGGGGCACCCAGGGCAAATCACTTCATTTGTCTGAGCCTCAGATGTCTTAATGGTATGGTAGGGGTAAAAATTAGAGCTCCCTGAAAGCTTATGACGTCAAAAAGAAGCCTTGGGTAGAACAGATGCTGTTTGCAAGAAAATTCCTATTTTTGTATAAATGTTTTGGCTGTTTGTAATAAAAAATCACACAAGCCAGATTATTTTTTTTTCTTCTCATTTTTGGCAATGAAAATCCAAAGCTTTTCAATGAAGTCCAAGGGAAAAATAAAAACTATTTTTCTTCCCTAAAAACTTATTTTAGTTCTGTGAAAAAATAACAACAATAAGAAAGTAAATCTTTGACTAGCCCTGATGAATCTTACTCATCATAGAAAAACACTTTGGATGAAGGACAGCATATAGGAGCCAAATACTGTTACAGATCAACTCTCTCTTGATAGTACAGTTATGCTCAAGTCGTAGTCCAGCTGACAGCATCCTGACTTTCACAGGTCAGGTTGATCACACAGGTGGAGACAAGGTCAAATTGTGTTGAAAGCTCATTCAAGTCCCATGCTGAAACATTTTGCTCCCACTTACACAGACAAGATTAAACTGAGCTATGTCAAGGTTAAATCACTATTTTGTTTGAGCCAGTGACTCAGACATTAAATAAAACGGAGAGTTGATAGTACCTAAAATCTCCTTTTTTCTTGATGGTCAAGTAAACCATGCCAGATCCCTGCTTATTAAATCCTTGTTTAAACACAGTTGTTACTAGCTTCAGTTTCAGGCACAGTGAAGGCTCTGAAAAGAGTGAGGAACACAGGGCTGTCTTAACAGGCCAGTAAAATCAGACAAATATAATCATGTTTTAAACTGCTTTCCTATTCCAACAAAGAAAAGTAGCCTTACTGAATGAAATATCACAGCAACAGCTACGATTACACAACATTAAGAACATACAGTGTTTGCCTGTTCGGACACCCAGGAGCACTGAAAACCTATTAGCAGTGTTGGGAAGGAGAGACAAAGGGATCTTCAGAGCACGAACACATTTATTTCATAGCACTTTCCCAAAGTAGTTTTAATGGACGTGGCGGTTAGACGTCCTTCCCCCCCAGGGGTTTCATTTGGATTGCCCAGGGTAAATGATTCTGATAATGTTGCCTCTGCTTACTGTGGTTTGTAATAGAGCTATTATTTCCAAATGGACTTTCCAAATAACAGTGGAGATGAGAGCCCATCAAACAAACATCTGCTGTAAGCCTTGGGGATGCTAACCGGAAATGGTGTCAGAGGCGTTGTTTGAACAGGCAGTCAAGAAGATACCCATTTTGATAAATGTGTACAGGCGCTAGTCTCAATCATCATTTCCTACCAAAACAAAGACCTTGGAAATGAAGCACTTGAACCCAGCTGTATACACTGCTTTGGACGTGTTCATAATGTCTCTTTCAAAACAGATCTTGCTGGGCTACTTTCCTTGACCTGTCAGAAGAATAGAAGATAATCTGAAGTATCCTAAATGCAGCTTATTGCTCTAAACTGTGACTAGGCGCATAAGAGAAAAAAAAGGTATTTCTCTTTCCCAGTAGAAATCAGCTACGGGAATTATTCATGTGGGGGAGAAGAGAGTGTCGGTCATTTGACATAAATCAGTTCCCTTTGATGTTTGCAAAACAGAGCAAGATCATAACATATGAGCAGACTGAAATCACGGCTGAATAAATTTATAGACTTGTTTTCATTCAATTTAAAATGAGATTGTAATGTCTAAAAGCAATCAACTGATGGTTTTGGTCCACTTCTGTCTAATCACTGCTTCAATTGATGCGTCTCCTAAAAATACTTGAAATTGAAACCGTCAGATGTTAACAATATCTCTTCTTCTGCCATTAGATAATATCCAATCAGTGATTATGGGCAGCAATGAAGCCTCTTAATTCAATGACTACACGCCACCTATCTTCCCCATTTTGCTGACTGAAGATCCAGCTGTTTCTGGTTCGTATCAATGCACTTCAAAGATTGGCAAGTATAGCTATAAAGCTAAAAATAGGAACACTCTGCATCCCACATCAGTCACCCTTTTGTAGTACAAGAGTTTTAGAAAGTTCTTGAATGGGACAGAAAGATGGAATGGGGTTTATTTTTAATAAGCAGTAGACACACACTGGTAATCTTTGTTATATATTTTCTCCAAGTAACAAGAAATGACACCCTCATTTGTGAATGGGTTGACTCTTGGGCTGCTTTACCTCCAAAAGAATTATCCTATACAGGGAGACTGCTGCATCAGTCTTCAGGCCAATACTTGCCTGCAAAGTGGCTCAGGATTTGATCCATGGAGACAAACAATTCAGCTGTTTTTTCTTGCTCTGTGCCATGGCTTCTTCTGTGAGGCTATGTTCACTGTAAAAGCTTAAACTAATAAAGTACCTGGGGAACTCAAATCAGAGACAGCATATTCACCTTGATTGATACTGGGATTTTTGCCTTTCTTGATGTGAAAGGTGGTGATACTTATACCACATCAAAGCCCAGGCAATCATTTCTGTAACTAAAGAGTGTTCCCACTGTACGGATCTCAGTAGTGGCACTGCATAAAGATAAGTTAGTACATGTCAGTGTCAAAATGGCTGTACAGCAAAATCAGCTTGCAATTAAGTAGGCCTGCTTTGAGGATAAAGAATGCTATTAACTTTGAAATATTCTAAAGAAGTGTCTGACCACTGACTTCCAGGAGCTGAGAACTGTTTTAACCACAGTGTGTGCAGGACAACTCCAGACACTGTTAACTCAAGGCAGTTTGTTTTAGTCACTGCTATTTTTAGGTGTCTGTAAATAGGGCTACTTGAAGCAGTGACCATGATTACTTTATGCATATATTCAGGGTCTGTGCGGTATGCTGAGCTCTGTTGGCACGTATGCTCCTAAGTCACTGAGGTTCATCCATGACTATCCACCACAGAATATTTGTGTGTAGATAGATTAATACACAGTGAATGCAAACCTGAGGGCCTGCCCAAATCAACTTTTGTCAGGTCCCTGAGGGTACTGCCAGCCATGACTGCCCCTGCTCAGCCTCCCCCGGGGCTTGCGTCACCCTGCCCACAGCGCAGCACCACATTTCAGCCCAACCTGGGGCCATCAGTCCCTTCCCCAGCGACACCGCAGCAGTGCCACCAGCCCACACTGCCCTTGGCAGTTCTATGCTGGGACATTTTGATACTGTCAAAAGGAGAGCACGCAATACAGTGAGCAGTACTCCACACCATGCTCCTCAACATAGGAACCACAGGAGGCACAGTACCAGAGAGCACGAGGGCAGTATTGACACCTCTTTCACTTTTCAGAGTAGAGGTGCTCCTCTAGATCTATCTGTAAGAACAAGAAGCTGCTCTGATTTATGGCACACTCCGCTGGCTGTTATCAGCTTTTCTGGGGTACAGGTTTCTGGTCTGTAGTGTGCCCAGGTCATTCCCTCTCTTTCTCCCAGCCCTCCCAAGCTGCCAGTGCAGTGAGGAAGCAATGTGGAAAGCCTATGACGTGCTTTCAGGTGGGGAGATCCCCTCAGGTCCTCCCAGCCTCCTTTCTGCTATGAACAGAGACCAAAAGGGCTGCAGTCTAGCCTTAGGTACTTTATCTGACTTGTCTCTAATAAATACCACAGTCCCAAGAGCAAATTCTTGCAGAGAACTATTTATGGTCAATTCACAGCCTGAAGAATAAATGCCATTACAGAATTAAAATACTTTTGAATTACAAAGCTGAAGAAATTGCATTCTGCTTTCAGGGAGACCACTGAAAAAAAAAAATAGAAGCTGCTTTCATCGTGCGGCCTTTACTTGCAAACTCTTGCAAGAAGGGGGAAGAAAAAGCAACACCAGCACTGCCCCCAGGGATCTACTACAGGGTCTGACAGGTCAGTGGGGTCCATAGGGCCCCTGGAGCCTGCCCAGCAGCATTCTGCTTCCCAAAGCTTGCTTGTCCCTAGACTAGCTTCAGTCACTCTGAGTCTGTTCTCTTTCTCTTGTGGCGGGTTTTCCTTCTTCCATCCCTGCTGGGTGTGGATTTACTACTAGGAGCAACAGTACTGAGCGAGGAATGTAGCCCAGAATTTTATTGCATTGTGTGTGTCAGTGCACACAGATGCGTGTCAGCCCGATCCCCTTTTATTTGCATTGGTTTCCCACCATGGGAACTCAGGATATGATTTGTGTAGGACTACCATACACGTGGCTGCAGTTCCTGGATATGGCCAGGTTTTCTAGTCAGAAATTTTATCTCACAGGTTAAGACAGGAGTTCAGACATATTCCTAGGATCTTTTTATTTTTCCGGGAACTGAGTCAGAACAGTATTTCTGTCCAGACAGCCTTAACATTTGACTACGCTGCATAGTTGGTCACTATGCACGTACTGATACACTCTATAACACATTCCCAGTGGGTCCTACGCATCTTGATTGCATCAGAATTACTGTGCATACACAAACCCTCAGTGCAATGGATGCCTTCAGCATGTTTACAACATGCTGGACCCTCCACATTTGTGCAGCCCAGCACAAATAGTTACTAATGCATACTTATTCAGAACACACCAGAAAATAATAAGGAAGTCCCAAAATAAAGGAGAATAAACTCAAAATATATTTAAACCTATCTGAATGCAAGCCACAGTTATAGATCCATACTTCCCTTTAAGTCTAGCATTTTTTTGTACATTGGATATTCAGCTAGCACATTGGCACTCAGAGGGCTAACAGGACCTATCTACTAGTCTCTATCCCAAGGGCTACAAAGCATGCAGAAATACAGGAGCAACCAGCACTGAAACTGGGCTGTCCAAAACATGGCAGCTTCAATTTAAAGAGATTTGTGGGCCCCTCTTCACTTTGGGATCAAAACTGGTAAAAATTGAGCTGAAATAACTGAATTTACCTAGTTGCCATGACACAGACAGAGGACTATCCCCATGCATAGCTTACATCGTAGGGACAAAGTTCCCCCACGTGAAGTAAAGCCATGTTTACTTGTGCTAGAAACAGAGAAGTTCTCAGTAATAGGGCAACCAAATGTGAACTTGGTATTTTCTGAATTGGATAGGGGGGTTAAAACTTCTTTAGCTCTGCCTCCTTCCTTGTATACCTTTTACAACAAAGTCCCTCCATCCCAGGCTAGGGTTTTCCCTAGGTCCATGATACTGATCAGTCCGGATCTGGATGCTAGATGTATGGTCTAGATCTGCTAGACACAACTGTTTTTTTCTCCATTCCAGCCATATTTGGAGCCCTTACACGGAACCGTATGAAGCTTCATGTGCCCATAAATTAGCCTTTGCTCAAATGAGATTTTCCTCAATTATTAAATGTGCTTCCCTTTTCCGCTCCCTCTTTGATTCTTTTCTATCTTTATGCTCTAGGGAGATTTTCAGAGGTCTTGTGTGAGGATTACAAAGGCAGTAAGCGGATTATGGAAAAGTAGCTTTTTGATGTATCCAGCATAATACAAATTAGGATTGTTTATAACTTTATTCCCTTATCGGTTATTACTGCGTGTATGCTGATGTACTTTGAGGTCTCTAAATAAACCAAGAGGGCCGAAGGTAACTGAATTATTTTAATTGGCACGGTAAGGAACGCACTTGCCAAAGACCAGATCATGTGTACAATACTGCTAATAAGGAAAGTTTGTCTTATTATTAAAAGAATCTCTGGGAAAAGGGGTAATCTTGTGGAGAAGGACACGGGGCTGCTGCAGGTCTAATTTCCCTGCCTATGAAAAGAGGGCCGTCCCTGACTTTGATGACTCTCTGGTCTCTTTAGGTTTTAAACTCTTCAAGGCAAGGAATGTCTTCTCACCCAGCTGAGCAGGGTGAGATTCTGAGCTTGGAGACCTCAAAATGTTCACCTAGTATTAATGACGAATAATATTGTTTATTTCTCCCTTTATCTGCTGGAGGATCTACTGTATATACTTCATACCGAATCTAAATAAGGATAAAAATTTTCCATCCTATCACCAGGAAGTCCAAAGAATGCAGAACTGGATATTTTATTTTAGGCTCTTCTACTTTCAGCTCTGCAGCACCTGCTACGTTCAGGGAGGATGTTGGTGCCCAGACCTACCAAATGATAGCCCAGATGCTCAGGTAGCAGAACTTACACAGTTCCTCTGGCTTCAGGCATTCCTGTGTCTTTCAGACAGGTGTAAAAAGATGGGGGGGAAGTTAAAAATTAATTGCTCTATCAATGGAATGAATACATCCTGTGGCATTTTATTGTCTGGCAGAAGTGGTCCGGCAGTTATCCTGCAGCAGTGTTTATATTGCTAAGAATGTCAATAACAAGGTGCAGTGTACTGCAATGTGTTTTTGCTAATGAATTGATGACAGGAGAGAATTATTTTTAGATTGTGAATAAGTGTGAGAAAGTGAGCTCTAAAACTCTGCAGGGGGAAAAAAGATTCCACCCTTTTCAGGTTTACCAGTACCGAATGCCATTCCCTTATCCCTGATAAAAAATACAAGTGTAAATGTCAAGCCAAGCCAGTGATGACCTCTGACTTTTTTGAAAATGCCGTGATTCTTTCAAAAGAGCACTAGGAGAACAGGCTGAATGACTAACTGGTAGATTGTGCCCTCTGGAAAATCCAAAGATGGTGTTGAAATTGCTGAACTTCCCCAAAGGCAGGATGAGTTGTACTGAACAGAGACGCTGGGATCTGCGTAATAACAGATCTGCCTCCCTCCAACACCACAACAAGCTCCTTCCCCACATCTGGCACTCAGGAGAGGAAAGAAACGAAGAGAAATCCTCCTCTTCAGCTTTTTCCCCCTTGAAACCCGAGCCGATTTTGAAGCCCATGTCCATGTTTTCCCTTCTTTTCCTCTCTGCCTCCTGTTCCCAAGGGCATAGGTGTTAGCATGGGGGCAGCTGCTGAAACCCACACTGCACTGACCTAGGAAAACATGTTGGGCCGGGAGGGTCAAAATCCATAATCCCTCTGCTGGCATGCAGCCTCAGAGACTGACACACTTGTTTTAGACCCTCTCTGTGGGAGGCAGACGCGGATAAGGCTTACGAATGAACATAATTCTGTGCGCATTCCTGTGCTTCGAAGTCTTACAGATTGTGCTGTCTCATTTTACTGCAGTGTGAAGGGGCAGAAGGTGGTCCTAGGTGAGGCTGGAGATGGTACTGCACACATGTCAAGGACTACCTGGTACAGAGAGTCAGATACTGTTTCTCAATACAAATATATATATATATATCACACACACCTATACATATACTATAAATAGATATATATCTCTTCCCCTGTCAAGGTTTTTAAGGTTTTATGGAACAAGTCAGCAAAAATAACATTAAAATATACCACAATTCAGGCTATTAGAAAGGCTGACTGTGACACTCCTGCAGATTTTCAACCAGAAGAAACCTTGCTGAGGACTTCAAGACAGGCTGTCCAGTGTCATTTTTATGGTTTGAGAAACCCACAACAATTTATTGTCATTTAGACAATCATTCTGTCACCCGATGACCCCTCCCCGCCTTGGAAGGGGAATTGGGAAAAATCAAGAAAACCTGGAGTTGAAATATAAACATATTTAATAGACTAAGACTAGATGATTAACATTAATTACACTAAAGAACCAATACTGATCCTGATACCAACACAAAATATACAAAGACTATACTTAGCCAATTATACCAGTAGGAAGCTGTGCACTCCCAGCAGTGGACAGCAAATGTTGGACACTGCAAGCACTACGGCTTTGGGAGGAAGGGAAGGCCTCAGGGGTCCAGCACCGGGCCAAGAAGTTCTCAGGATGGCAGCCATCAAAGCAAAGAGAGCACTTTGCAGCAAACTTTCTAACTTGTATTGAATGTGATGTTCATGGTATGAAATAATCCTGTTGGCCAGCTTGGGTCAAGTGCCCGGGTCTCACTCCTCCTCATTCCTGCACCTGGCAAGCTCGAAAACACTGAGACCTTGAAACCCACACACCATACCTGGCAATAAAGTAAATATTTTCACAAATTCAGACACTGAAGTCTTCTAAAAGTACAGTATTCACAAATATTAGAAGAGAAATTAGTCCTGTGTTGTTCAAACCAGGACAGATATCCTCTGGTCATTAGTTTCCAAATTGGCTTAGGGTCTCTTTCTGCTCTAAGCAATGGTGACTGGGGTGCAGGCAAGCTGGAGAAGACTCCTATCACACCCTGCAGACATTACTTAATACTTACTTTCTTTCTGGAAGCTCCTACAGGTTAAGTCTTCCTGATGCCAGGAATTCTCAGCTGAGCATCAACATAGCAATAACCACGTACTCTCAATCCCTGAGGTTAACTCAGGCAGATTTGTTGTTGGTTGCTAAAGGCAACTAGGTCTGATTGATGGTTTCCATGAACTTTCCACCAGCAGGGTGGGGCCTGGGCTATCACATTTCCAGGGCTCTGCAGGCAGGGAGAGGCAGTAGGAGAAAAATTGGGAAACTGGAAGACCATAAAGGTACCTGCCCTAATCGTTGAGACTTCTACTGGTGAGTGGCTTGTAACCGCAGTAGCATAGGGCAGCAAAGACTCTACGTGGGAGTTTGTGTGTGTACTGGTTGCATAAATAAAGTAAAACAAAACAAAAGTTTGTAAAGCTTTTTCTAATCCGTAATACTAAACCCCTGCTCTATTCACTTTCTCATACTAAAGGCATCCTGGTAAGACAAATCTCTTTTTAAATATTTATCAGAAGAAAAGCAAAACAGTATGAAAGAGATTTGCACAAAACTTGTTTATCAGTCCTGGGCGTGTGAGCCTATCTATCAGCCCTTCCGTGACTCTTGGCGTAGTTTTCTTTGTCTAGCTCATATACTTCAGATGATATGAAAGGATTTCAGTGTGCACTTGAAACATTTTTCTCCAGATTTATTCTACCAGCATTTTTCTTTAACATGCTTATTTGTCTCTCTTAAGGTCTGCTTTACATTACATAGTCTCTTTGTATTCTGTGGAGATGAAAAGCACATGCGTTTCCACTCCTCCCTCATTATAATGCTACTTTTTGAAGAAAAGCATCTCATGTGTTCTAAAAAAATGCTGTTATTACAAAGTTTTAAAAAAACTGCTGATGACTCATTGGGAAATAGTGAACAACATAATTTTCCCAGCTTTGCCTTATACCCATTCAATCTCAGATCTTTCTGCCAAAAGGGTGCAAACCACTTCTTGTAGGTGGGGCTGGCAGCTCTATTGTTAAGATTGCTTAAGTACATTTACCAAACATTAGCTATTTTAGCTAAAATTTCCACGCTGAATATTTACCTAAACCTGAATTACATGGGAAACTCTTAGCCAGAAGTTCCTCTTATCTCTAAAACCTGGGCTGGGGTATATTTTGCCTTGTCAAAATATTCTGGTAATCTTTCTCAGAGAGGCTTTAACGCCCTTACCCTTTGAAAAAGGAACACGAAATTTGCCTTTGTGAAAGCCTGCCCCAATTTAACCACATTATGAGGCTTTGAAAAACTGCAGGCACCACTGACCAGATCCAGAGACCGCATCTCTCTGACTGGCTGAGCTTGTCAAGAGGCTCCAGGCTAACAGAATGGGGAGGTCCCTGCCTGGCTCCTTCTCCTGGCCAGGTTGTCTCAGCTCCCTCCACCTGTCATTTCTCACTCTTATCAAGCCCCTCCATGGGCTCCCTTAACTCAGCTCACTAATCCCACAGAAAGTGGCTGGATTAGTTTTCTGCCAGCAATCAGGGGTAGGTCTGAGGGATACAAGTGCCAGTGAAAGATAAATGGTGGCAGCAGGCCCTGTGGAAGAGGAGGTAGGGAGACCTCACACTTGCTGGCAGTGAGCTCTTAGATCAGCACACCTGTGATTGTAAAACTGAGCCTCAGTAAAGCTTCACAGCTTGATTTTCTAAAGATTTGCTAAAACTCATCTGTATTACACACCTGGAGTCCTAGAGGCAAGCAGGACTTTTGCTTTAGTTGCAGTTCTGGCTCCTCTAGCCCGTGGGCTGGGGTACCAAAGCAAAGAGCAGGCACTCCTTCCCTCCTGCTGTCCCAGGATTTCCCTCCTCCTGAACATAGCCCATGAAGAAAGAAGCTACCAAAACTGTACAGTGGTGTGAGAAGCAATATGGGGAACAAGAGAAGGAGAATAGACTGTGAGACAATACCTGAGGCAGAGGAAGAGACAGAGGTTGGACTGGGTACCTGGTATAGCAAGAGGGGAGCTGGGCATGACATGGGGGCCAGGACGTGGGACCAGAGTCTGGCTGTCAAAGAGACCAAAAGTCGGGGAGAAAAAAAGATGCTGAGACCAGATGAGAAGTCAAGGAAGGGTCAGTAGGGATGAATGTTGCCGTCCTGGGGAGGGGGGCTATGCTGGCACTGACTGTGCAGAGGAGAAAGATGGCTGGCTGAGTGGGGAGAACTGCAGTGGGGAAAAGACAGGACTAGGTGTATATGTGCTGCACACACTATTTCCATTGCCATTCCTGCAGGTATACCAAACCTACCTTAAATCTAACTGCTATTTGTAGCTGTGGCCTGTGGGATCTCGGCATGGCTTGCAAAACCCACCCAAGATGGTGTGTGAATACATAGGCAGCACTTTGCTAGTAGCATCCCAAGAATGAAAAGGAGAGGCAAGAAAGACCATGCTTCAAACAGACAGGCAGAAGATTGTGCCCACTAAAGCACATCCCTGTCTGAATCCTGGAGAGGACACCAGGAGTTCACTCATTTTCTGTCGTCAGCAAATACTTGCAAAACATAGCTCCAAAGGGTATCATGCCTCTCCAGTGGCAAGTTCATAGTCATTCTTGGCATTCCATAAAGCCCAACTAGCAGAAAAGCTTGAGCAGAAGAGAGGGTCCCCCTCCTGCTGCTGGTCACTGTGGACAGCCGCATGACGCTCTGTTAACAAGGCTTGGAGGGGCAGGGGAAATGCTAATCCAGTGTAAAAACAGGTACTTGAAATTCAGAAAGCTCCAGTTCTCAATATATATAATCTTACTTCATGTTCTTTGTGCATATCACAAGGTTCAGTAGAGTAATAGCTTTTTATTTCTGCCCTTGTGACCCTTAGTACACAGAGAATAGGTGTGCAATAGGGACCAGTTTGGTCAGGTTTATTTAATGAGGCCATTGCTTTTCTACAGAAAAAAAAAGTACAAGGTCATGGAAGTAAAGATGTGTTCAGAGTGCCTGTGAACAAGGGACCAGATAAAGGCTTCAGTGACTATGTAGCTATGGCCTTTTCTGGCACTTAAGAAGTTGTCTTTACGGAGTAGAAATGATCTTTGAATGGTTTGTTTAATGTTTGTGCTCAGTCACATTGTTATGCCTTACTGCCATATAACCAATCCCCAAAGGTTTAAAAGCAAATTTGACCCCAAAACTGCCATGGTGGCTGCAAGTTCCCAAGATTTCCCTTAATGTACAGGCCATGAAAAGCTCTTTGAACTAAGCCATGGGACTAACCACTGAAATAAATGAACAGATGAAGCAAGTGTTCATACGACCTGTTCCAGCGATTCTGCTTACATTGCTACATTTCAGCTGTGAACACCTCAGCACAGCTGCAGACTAGATTAATTCAATCACTTTAAAAACTGACCAAATTGGTGCAAATCAAAGGGCAGACCTTGTCTGAGGAAGCTAAGCTAACTTCATGTACACTACCAAGCATTTTCCAAGAAGTAGCAACTTTGGATTCGTCCTCATTTGGAGTTGGTTTTCATCTGTGATTCAGAAGTGAAAATCCATGCTTCATATTGTTAACATCCTCAGATATTTAGCCTTGGAGAAGTCTGTTTTTCCAAACTGCAACAATTAATAATTTCTTTCCAGTGCCAAAATGTACACGTAGGCTTGTCTTTCTGCCCACCAAACCAGACAAAGAACACTGCAGCCTCTCCAATTAATAATGCCCTCAGTTAAGGCTTTATTTAGAGGAACTGAACCAATGAAACAGAACAACCCAAACGATTAGACAAACAGCCAGGTCTGGCTCTTCAAGTCAGGCAATACCAATCCTTGGTGAGTTTGGGGCTGAGGGAGAAAGCTGACCCAATATGAAGAAGAACCTTGAGTACTTTTGAGCACTCCCTCCAGGCTGGATGTAGTTTAAATGAAACACCTAAACAATGCCCCTCATTTGTTTCCCAACTCCTATGTGACGCTGTTTCAGAGAGGGCCTTGCTGCTTTCCCAAGTCCCTAAAATCCTGTTACTGTCTAGGTATCAGGTGTTACTGCAGTGTGTAGGGATGGTGACAGTAGCCCTGGTGGGATCAAGCTGTCCGTGGTGAAGTGACAACTCCTGACCTGTGATCTTTGATTCCCGTTGTATCCAGTTGGGATATAGTGCAATTTTGAAGAGATTTTTGCGATGTTCTGTCTCTGCATGAAACAGATCATCATCTCTTTCATCTGCTGCTCTTTGCAGTCCTATGAAGACTATTTCTCTTACAACCATATCAAGCACAGATTTTTCACTCCAGAGCCCCTCAGCCATCGACTCCCTTTACCTGTCAGACTTCACCAAGGCTAACGCCTGGACTGCCTCCCTTCATCACATAGCTCACTGAATCCTTCCTTCACATTTTTTCTCAGCAGCCCGTTGACTGCTCAGCGCACCGTCTAAAGCCTTTTTCGTGTTGTGTTTTATTAGCTAATATATCATGCTGTAGCTATAATATGCAAAGTAGCATTTCACCGCATAATTTCAAAACTGGACGCATTCATCTTTTCCCCAGTCACAGCTCAGAAAGCTCCTCTGAATGGCTGATTAGTGAGTCAAGAAGTTTATTATAAGACAAACAACATAGCAAGGTAAAAGCTATAAACACAAAGCAAATCGCTTATGGCCATTGTTCTTCCTGGTACCAAGAGTAATACAACCTTTAAAGCTGCGTTTGACAGCCTGTTCCTGGCTCTCTCTTGGTCTCCTCAGGTTGTCATTCTTGCAGGCTTTAACAGGGAGTAGAGATGAGTTCAAATCTGCTAGGACAGGGATCGTCCCAAAAGCAAGCATGAATCTGGATCTGAAGTTGGCATATGTCACTATATAATTTTATAATGTTATTTTTTGATGGTCCTGGACAGACTGCTTCCCCAGGTTTTCTAAGGTACTCAGCAGGAAACAAGCGGGAGGAGTGGGCCAACAGCCCCCCCCCCCCCATTTCAATATGAAAATATGGGTTTAATATTGGGCTTATAATGCATAGAGGACCAACATAAGGAGTATAATATCAGGAAAAAGTCAGGAATACATCATTACCAACATCGAACATTCAAAAACTGTAAGCTAGAGCTCAAAGAATTGTGAAATTGGCTTTCAAGTAAAAATTTTAACTACTAAACATTTAAAGTTGATGGGTTTCAGCTTTTTCTGAACACAAGGACTAGACGCTGCTGTTTGTGTAGTGTTTGAATGATGCCAGGACAAAAGGCTCCAGAGAAAACAATAAATATTTTGAGATATGTCACAGTTACAGTTTTTAACCTGAAATCTATGTGTTCAAAGAGTGTTTTTAAGGAGTCTGCAGAGGCTAACTAAGAAAAGCAAACCTATTTTCTGCAGTATTGAATCACGATACAGGAACTGACACTTCCACTGGAAAAAAAGTTTTAAGGTGCTGCAGATTGTAAAAGGTTGAAAAACATGTTTCTGGTGATTCTGACTCGAGCTTTCAATTATTTAAGTGATGTGAGGGCCCAGTTCTACTGAAGTTAACTGGGATTTGTTCTAAATCCCACAGGTACTTCGGAAAGTTCAAACCAGAGTTTCTGGATGAGTGGTTCCAACTGTGTACAATGTGCAGAGNTTTTTTTTTTTTTTTTCTTTTTTTTATTTCCACCAGTGGAGGTGTAAATCCCTGTGTATAGAATTTAAGCCTATGCATAGCAATCCAGCATTTTTTGATTACCTTCTGCAGACCCCTTCCCGATAGTCGGCGAGCCTTGGCATTTCCAATTATACAGGCTGCCTGAGCTTATAGTGACTTGCTCCTGTCCTTCGGCTAATATTTCTGGAAGGGATTTCAGTGATCTTTCTTGGCTTGGGAGTAGTTAGTTAAACTGTCAACGAAATGATGAATGGAATCTGCACCCATGTGTTACCACAAAGATGCCTTGCAGACATTTCCTCAGATTTTAAGGCATCTGGCTAGGACTTTCTTACGTCACCAAATACAATAGAAGAATAGTAATGATTAGCAGTTGTATAACAGTATACTTCTCCAAGGCCTTTTTGCTTGGATGTTTATAAAGCTCTGCTGGAAGAAAAACAATAATTCACAGATGGGAAAACTAGGGAAGAGGTGAAGTTGAAGTTCCTTTTTTAAACCACAAATCCACTTCAAGTCGGAGCCCAAAAGACAATTCAGATTCTGTGCTCCAATCAAAACTTCACAATGAAGGCAATTTTTTTTAGAAATTAGGAAAAGAGATTTTAGTTTCAAAGCCCCCAAGATTTCTTGATGGTAACACTGAGAAAAACACATTCAGTTCCTCTGAAAGCTATCTTACAATTCAGAAATTATGAGTATTAATTTTCCCGTGTTTCTTTCTCATATTAAAAGTTGCTAAATACCAGAAGATGAGCATGTGAAACAATTAGGCTCATCCTCAAAAAAACAAACTTGTGCAAAAGGAAAGCGAGCAGCTCCCGAATACAAATGATTTCTTGGTGTTCCTTTTCAGCTCCTGTGCCTAAGGCCAAATCATTCCTTTCAAGGAAACATCCACAGGAAGGGCAAGGTTGCTCACACTCTGAGTCAGGGTCTGTCACTGGGTTGCTGCTGGCGAGCTGCCCAAATCCTGCCTCCCTGCGCCTCCCTGCTCCTAGACAAGGCAGGAGGAGGCTGTGTGTTACTCATGGTACGGGGTGATGGAGCCTAGAGTATGTTTCTCAGGAAAACATCTTTGCCCTGGCCTCTGGGACATGCCTTTCCCGCTCCGTGGCATTCCAGCTCTCAGTTCTCAGTGATGGCTCCCTGCGAGTTAGAGGAAAGCACATAATATCAGAGCTTCCCAGACCCTCTCAGGGGTTAAAAACAGAGAACATTTGGGGAAAAGGTTTGTGCTGATGGTGGCTGTTAGGAGCCAAAGATCTGGAAATGATTTGTGGTCTCAAAACAGTGGACATCAGGGAGCGCACTTAGTGCTGAACTTTGAGGGTGTTATTTTTAAATTCTTAGGACTGGCTTAGAATTGCAATAATTAACAAAATAATTTCAGCATAAAGCATGTTTTCTTCATATTCCTTATATCAGCCCTCTCCCTCTAGCCTAATTTGGCATTCACATAAGGGAAATCATCATAGAGATTACCCGGACGTAAGAGAAATTCAGCCTTCGCAGCAATACCGTCCCCGCCAGCCTCCGGCTCCCAGCTCCAGCCCCAGAGCAAGACACTGGCAGGAACTTCCCTGCTTACACAATCTTGCTGACACAGAGGCCAAGTTCAAGTCGAGACCAACTTCCAGGGCCTCTCACGCTGCTGTCTCCTATCATCAGCCTTTGCTCTTCCCTCCTCACTCTTAGCCATAGGTTTTCCACCATCGTTGTCTCTATCCAGGTCCTTCCCTTATTGCTGCAGCAACCTCTGCAATTCATCATTGATTCCAACAGGGACTTTTTCCCCCCTCCTCTTTCCACTTAGTTTCTCAGCCAGAGCAGTGGACCTGCAGGGATGATGCCAGGGCACTGAGTGAGGCTGAGGGACCAGCCTTCCTCCAGCTCACATCTGGCACCTTGCCTCTTTGCTGATGCTGCTGCGTTCCGGTGTGTTGTTCCTCCAGTGCTTGTTACACTGAACCATCTCACTCTCCAGGCAAGTTATTTAGCCTCAGTGGCTCGTCCTCTCGCTGATGGATTTTGTGTAGCCTTCAGGTTTGAATTCTGAAATTGCTGCTCACACGTTTTCTTTGCTGATGTCACACGGGCTGGGAACACAGCCACACTCCCTCCACCACGGCCACTGTGATCTGGGCACCTCCATATTCCCACAGGGTCATTTTAACTGCAAACATCTACCAAAAGAAAACTTAGCAAAGGGTTATTCACATTGCAAGCCTTCTTCAAATCTCCTGACAGCCCAGTTACTCGATGGGGCATCCGCACTGACTTTTTGCACATTGTGATTGTGAAAGGTCTTCGGTACCGGAGCTTTTTACTTGCACGTGGCTGGACGGTATTTGGCACGTGCTAAGTGAAGATAGTGGCCGCTTCTGTGATGTGTTGCGATGCTAACCAGGAAATAAGGTTTGACGAGTTTCCTTTTTTCTGTGTAGGCTCCACTGCTGTGCCTCTCCATGACACCTTCCCGAACGATTATTGCCGCCGCACTGCACGCCTTTTCCTTGATGAACAGGCAGCTCCATTAATGCAGCTGTCTCACCGTATGCTGTTATCAGCTTGACTCATCACAGCAAGACCTCTAAAGCCTCCCTGGAATTTCTGGCAGATATTATCTCTTCCTAGATATAATACATTACCTTTTAATAAATTAGTATGTGCCTAACTTTAATGACCCAGGAAAATGTAATCTTTAAATTGATGGTATCCTTTTAAAAGAATTTAACCAAAGATATGTCTTATGTAAATTGCACAGTGTATTATAGTTATATCCACCTTGAAATGACTGAACGGTCTGCCTCCAGCTTATAGGAGATATATGTTTTTTAAAGATACAGCATAAAGAACAACAGTTCCAACTTTCCCCTTTCATTGTTTCATACACTGTAAGGGGCGTTTGGCTTCACATTCCCTCTCTGGGCTATTTTGCTACTACATAGTTAAAAAATGTAATTTTGGATTTATGTACTGTAAATTCACTTAGCATTTCTTACTGCTGCACAAACAGTACTGCCCGTTTAAGGGCCATAAAAGTGCCCTCAGTCACAGCATGGGACTATGGGAGTCCCGCTTCTGGCACCGTTTGGCCCTGAGCGTGTTACGGGTTGCAAGAAACTCGAATCAGATCCCATTCCGTGTATCGATGTAAATTTGTTGACCAGTAAGTGGTATAATGGTGTTTGAGGAACGTACCGTTCATTTGTTAGCTCTGTTTAGTTTGCTGGAGTCTATGAAGGAGTTTAATTTTTCATACCCTTCATTAAAAGGGACCACAGGGAGGAGAAATCATGAGTAAGCAGAGCCATAAATATGTTACAGATGTGTGGAGTTTTCTTTGGGGACTGTAGTCAGAAATCGTTTGGCCAGAGCTGTCTGACACTCGCACTAGTTTCCTGTGTCGTAGCTGTTACACAGAGGGATTTCTCTGTTACGCAGACATAAGGTCACAAAGGGTGCATGCACAAGGCAGATAAATAGATACGAAGGGTACCTGATTGTACCAGCAGACTTTGCCAGTACCAGAGGAAAATAGGTATTTTCTCTCAACAACTTTGAAAACTAATGCTGGTCTGGGGGATTTCTGTGTCTGCACAAATTAGGAAGATGGAAACATATAAATTCACTCAGCGGGAAGCATGGGCTTTTGCTGACGCTCTAGGAATTTTCACGATACTGAGTGAAAAACATTTCCTTGACATCCCAGATGATGCCCTGTATTAGCCTGCCATGTAACAAAACATATCATTGCGTGCTTGGGCTCTGAAACTACTGCAAAGCCCCGAAGAAAGAGTAGAGAAGGTGAAATTGGCCCCTTCATTTCTTGAAGACCAACATGATAATCATACACTGTCTTAGCCCTCAGGTGACGGAGGCCTATCAAGTGTCACGCGTTGAACATGGGACTCGCAGAACAGACCACTCCTTCATGTCCCTCAGGCCCTTGGCTTCTCTCTCACGCATTTACACCATAGGTCCCTGGCCTCTCTCCTTCTTTGGGACCATGCCAGGCATAGCTGTTTGTCCTGATGTACGATCCCCCGGCGGGCTGTACCTGGTCCAAGGGGAATGCCTGTGGCATTGAACTGCAGGATATCTACCAAGGTTTCACAGGGACAACAGCCCTGCTCTGAGGCACGCTCCTCCTCGGTTGTAGTCTACCCGTGCAGGCATCTCCCAGGGGATGATCAATAGCAGCACTCTTTCACCCACTTGGAAAGCAAATACTGACTGTGAGAAAACAAATCAAAAAGGAATACTTGCTCAGTTATGCAACCTGCCCTCTTTGTCAGTGGAAGCCCATAGTACCGCCCCATAAAATGAGGCTCTTCTGAGAGCTCTTTACACTCCTTTCTTTTTCATGGAAGACATTCCACACTAACACTGAGGACGCTGGCTCTTGTGGGTATCTACAAATTACTTGGGCTGGGGGGGGGAAACCCAATAAAAACCCTAAAAGAATAAAAAAAAAAAAATCAAAACCATCCCAGATGTTTCATTGTAGCATTTTTTAAATAAAGCATTGATTTTTCAAAGCAATGTTTGGTTTTGTAATTTTTTTCAAGGTTATTATTCCTTTGAAGTTTACAAACACTTAATACTGGAAGAGAGAAAAACACCCTTCATTTGTCCCAAAATTATTTAGATCCTTGTTTTCATGTTGAGTCTCTTTGGCACGGCTTGTGAAAGATGAAATATTCACACAATGCTAGGCATAAATAGGTGCATGACTTTGCCAAACTTTCCCCAAAAGTTTGGTGTGAAACAGCGATGGGAACATTGTTTTAGGAAGAGTGCCTTTGGATGAAAAAAAAAAAGCCCTCAGAAAACAAAAGCGGTTTCACAGCAGGGCATAACTGGCAAATAACAAACAGGATCTTCTTCATAACCCTCTCACTATTAAGAAACAAAATTCTGTCTAAACCAAATCTCCTTGTAGTCAGCCTGCCTCTCTCTCTGTGTTCTGGGTTTGTTACTATTTGGCCCTATTATTGCTTTCTTTCATTTTACAGCCTGCAGGAACTATTCTCGCTTGCCCGAAGTGCCTCTGATTTCAACGCCAGCCTATGTAAGAAAAGCTGAGATGAAGCAGACCCCCAGCTCCTATAATTAGCAGCAGCCAAGAAGGCGTCGATTAACGGGAAAGACTTGGGGGGGGGGTGTTTGTCAGAAAATATCTGTTAGTCAATCTAAAAATGTATGTTTCAACACAAATTCTGTCAGTGTTCCTCAGGTGCAGCACGCTTAAACCCCAAAAGAGAACCCCAAAGAGAGCAAGAAACCGAAGTGGGGGGGATTCAGAGCAAGGTTAAAGCGTCCCCGCTCCAAGCGCAGAAGCAAAACGGGGCATCGGCCCCTTGATGCCCCTCTCAGTGAGGTGAGCCAGCCCGCTCGCTTGGCAGGGAAATGAAGGTAGGCTGAGGTGAGAGGGAACTAACTGCACCCCTGCAGACAGATGAGAGGCAGAGTCAAAAAGACCCCGGCTGGCGTTCCTGCTCTGAAGCAAAAAGCACAACGCATCTTAATCTGCCTTCCTCTTGTCCTTTCCTGAGGAGCGGGGATGCTCACCCCAATATTCACATGTTATTCTTTCACTAGACTGTAGGAGAAGAAATTTGTTGACGTTTCTAAAATGTTCACTGGGAAACCATTTCCCACCAGAATCTCGGCAAGAGCCTCTTTTGAATTGGGAGATCTCCACAGCATCTCGGAGAGATGCCTGGATCAGCTGTGTTAAAGGACTTATCATTACTTTACAAGTAGTTTTTGTACAGCACAGATAAACAGAATTATTATCTTATAGCAGCTGGACTCTTCCTTTCTTTCTCTCTTTGTTTGAAAGGCCAGCTAATTAGTTGAGAAACCCTTTTCTGCTACAATACCTAAAAAAAGTCAATCTTAATCAAGACCTTCTGTTTTGCAGCTTTCCTTAGTATTACAATCCTTATAACTCTGCTGTCTGTAAGTACAGCTTGTAAAAAAACAAATTAAAAGTGACCAAGAACAAAAGATCAGTCCATCTTTTTATTTAGGCATGACACAAACTGAGTGACATGAAAAAGCAAAGAACCAGCAGAAGAAGTCACGGACAGGTCAGAAAAACAGAGCTTAGAGGTTACTTGCTATTGCTTGAAGGAATAAAAATTGGCCTAAATCAATTTAGTGTGTGTTTACTGCTTTCCTGCTTGGCACACTGTTTGCCTTTACTTACTGACCAGACCCTTGAAAGCAGTTGGAGCTGTGATTTTACCACAGCAATGAAGACAAATACAGCCAGTCTTGATCCAGTAAGCGTCAGAGGGCTGTGCTTGCATTTCTTACACCTTCCTTGCTTACATTTCAACAGAAAGGTTTAGTGCCCAAACAAAATGATGTTTTTGTGTTAGAAAATTCTGCTCTGAATTTCTACCATGTCACATAACAGATTCCTTTTACAGCTGAGTTCTTTAGAAAAACATCAATAATTTAACAAAATGATTTTGCTGGGTTTTGACCACCTATACTTAATACTAATTTTTTTTCCTGCCATTTAGCATTACAGGTCTTTTTCTGCTTTTACACCCCTTGCATTCTCTCTTGAGGAAAAACACTGGTGGGCTGCCTGACATAAAAGATATAATTTTTAAAAAGGGTACATCAATAATCAGATTTCAAGGAAATTCACTTACGTAGCAGACTACCAGGCAAATGTAGGTACTTAAAAAAACAAACAGAGCCATTCTCTCTAAAGCTATTACTTTCTCTCTTCCTCTGCTTCCTCTAATAAGAAATTAAAATCCATCATGTTCAGGACATTGGAATATTCATCATCCTGTTCACTGGAGGGTTGTGCTTTAGGCTATAAGGAGCAGTGGGGAAAAAAATTGAAACCGGTGCACATTTTTCCTTAGTATAGAAAATTACAGACCAGATCCTCATTTAGTATAAATCACTATAAGTCTTTTTGAAACAATGCTGAGAATATGGCCCTAGACCCAAAATTAAAATTACCCTTCTCCAGGCATTATAGTTATGTGCAGGAACATTTTCAGAGTTTTTGTAGTTATATTTTCACATATGAGCATGACATTTTCTCTTGGAAAAAAACAACATTATTGTAGATCTGAACTCTCTTGTAGATTTACAGTCAGAAGGTGCCACTTGCCTTTAACCACCAGCAGATGGGCTCAGACAGAGAGTTCCCTCCTACCAGGACTCTGCTCTTCCTTCTTCTAATAAATCCCCCAGAGGACCTGCAGAGTCTATAAAGCCCTACCTCTTTTCAATAGGGGTGTACAGTTCTTACCTTAAAGGCACCCTTAGTGGGCGTTTAGATAACCACTGCCATGGTGGAATATAAGGAGCAACAACCCACCTTCTGATAGCTCTGTGCGGCTCACCAGTCCTTCCCGGTTACGAAACGATGTGGCTTTGTGGAGCCGCAAAAAAAAAGGAACCTGGCTGGGCCAGAATGGACTTGCTATTTGGCAACAGAGCTGCAGTTTTAAATAACTGCTCTAAAATACTCCCTTAGTATAGAAAAGGCTACATTGTGTTCAGCTTATTTCCCAGAAAGGTAAATTAGCTTGCCCTGATCTCAGGTCAGACCTGACCTTACAACATCACTGTTACAGCTATTCGGTAATGGCTTGGGTATCTCTCTACTGTGCTTCAGTCGCTCCCGTGAGCATATCCATGCCCTAACCTTCAGCTAGCCCGGGTGAGGCTTTCTGCCTTATATTGGGATGCTGGAAAATGCTTTTCTTGTGCTCCTGTGAGACTGAGTGTCGGCTGTGCAGAAAACAGCCTGTGGGAAGAGGTGCCGATCTGCTTCTTCAGAGGTACCTCTGTGCAGTCAAGCAGAGCTCCATCGGGCATTGGCCTTCGGTTGTGTCTGGAGCTGTAACTCTGGCTGTGGAGTTACTCCGATGACGGAGAAGCCCAGTGGTGTCTAGTGCTGAGAGCACATGATTTCAGACCCCAAAGCTCAGCTGCCAAACTCTGCTACTGCCTAGCTGAGTGGTTTTTAACCAGCCCAATGGTATCTTCAAACACTTAATCTGAGAGAAACATGCATCTGTGCCCTCTTCTTAGAACTGGCCCACTCAACTCCTGGGTATAGTTCCCACCCATCTGTAAAACTATTATGAACCCCAAAGCAGAGTGAAGGCTTTATTTCATTTATAGCCTCAAAGATCATTTGGTCTGCTCAAGTGAAAGTTGCTGAGACAGGTTTACACTTCATTATCCCAGGTAGCTCATTTGATAGCTATCAACAGAGCTCTCTACCCTCTCCTGGGCCAGGTAACATCAGCCCAGATGTGGGTTATGTGAAGGTACATCCAGGCAGCTGTGTCAGGCCAGCTGGCCAGCCTGCGCATGGCATTAGGAGGGAGGGTCACACTGGGAAACCTCCCCGTGGAGCACCTCGGGGAGCCTGCAGAGCAGCACCTTGTCCCAGCACAGTCCACATGCTACCAAGTGACTGATGAGACTCATCAGTGCTCCCAGCGTGGGGTGCCCCACGGAGGACCCCAAGGAATTAGGGTGTTGCACAACAAATTTGCAAGATTTGTAAGCTTGGTGAAAAACAGGAGGTATGAACCAGTAGTGAGAATCTCCCACTTTGATCAACCAGTAAACTAGATGTAAGAAGCCAAGATACCTGCCCTAAAAAGTTTAACACATAAAGCCCTAATGCAGTGAGGATGTGCATAGATCTGTAAATACATATGGGATTGTGGATGGAGCCTCACACAGGCACATGAAACTTTTGAAGATTTTGCACTTAAAAAGACACCATGTAAAAGGAAGAAGAGAAGGGACAAGAAAAGCAGCAGGAAGGAAACTTTAATTCCAATAACAACCAGTTTACAATGTACATATCTGAAACCTTCTCCCAAACCTGCTTTCACTATTCTTTTTGCTCTTTTTCAGTTGTGTCTCAAGTAGACAGAAAATGAAACCTCTCAAAAACAAAGTGCTCCATGAGAGGCAACTACAGGTAAAGCCAGGAAAGAGCTTTTCACAGCTCTGATTTCCAATAACTTACTTGTAAGGCATCGAACTACCCAATTATCCTAAAATAGTCATCCAATTTGTTTCTCTGTGGGGAAGCTTGGCACGCTCAGGTCAGAAGGATCAGGAAATTAGTTCTTTGTTGAAAGCGCGTATCTTGCCCTCTCATGTTTCCCAACTGACAGACCACAGAAGCAAGGAATGAGACTGAGAAAAAGACTTGACAAAACAACAGGGAAACTGTTTTCAACAAAGAAATGAATCTGCTGAATTCACGTTAAATACAGACCTTGCAAAGCAAAGCACCAATTTTTGCTGTAACAGATTTGCTAGGATGACCTAAAACATCTATTACAAAGCTTTGAAGATCTGTTGTACCGTGATCATTGCAGTGTTTATTCCCAAGCTTTTCCAAAAATCCATGAGAAGTAAAAAACTCTTATTTTTTCCCATGCAAACTTCTTAATATGGAAACCTCAGCAGCAATGCTTTGTTCTGTTCTCCATTTTGATGTGTGCTTCTGAAAGCCCTCTAGGCATCTATTTGCATTTTCCAAAAGCTTTGGAAATCTGGCCCTAACTTACTTATGAAAATGGGGCTTAAGCTCTGGAATTACTGAAGTGTTTTTGAAATTTTGCACTCTTTGTATTTTAAAGTATATTAGACTTGATTTTGCTGCTTCAGGGGACAGGTAATTCCCATAATTTTCGATGGAGATGAAGTACTGTGCAGTAGGAAAAATAGAGCTTTTAGAATGTATTGACAAGGGCAAAATATGAAAGGGGTTTAGTATTTCTTTTTATGTGCATGATAGAAATCTGTGCATAATAAAAAAGTAGGCATTTCTTTTGGCATACTTTTGCCAGCTTTATGGAAGAATAACAAAACTGTGATTTATAAACTGAAAGTGAATATAGTTATAAATTTATTTAAATATATTTAAATATATTGCTCATAGAGCCAAATCTTACACTGGAAATTATAATTGTGCTAAATCATAAGCAACAGTACCATGACAGGCCCTTCAAATATTGCTGATTTATGAGCTTCATGGAGGGACATCCTAGTATCTCAAAGCTTTGTATCACACCTGGAAAGACAGAGGGGATTCCTCTATGTTTTACAGGAAAAACAAACAAACAAACAAACATTGGAATCATCAAGATTTTACAACCTTTCTGTTTATTACAAAAAAGTATTCTTGTCTAAATGTTCTCGATCAAAGAAGGGCACAGATTTCCAGACATCAAGCAAATTAACTCCCACATTAAATATCATACCTGTTTCAAGTGCGCATTTCCAGGTTTCCAAATTAAAATCTTTTTCTTGTCACTCACTCCTAGTTAAGTCAATTATTTTTGTCCCCATCATTGGATTTTTTTTAAGGTGTGAGTTTTTTTCTATACTAAACCAACTCTTCAACAGAAGACTTATTTTAGGTAGCTCGATCTTCAGATGGTTTCTCAGTCCTTGGTTAGTGCAGTGGTACTGTCACCGTTTAGCTTCTCTAGGGAAGATGGATGCGAGTTCCCATTGGGGTGTTAATTTGTTTTAGCTGATATTTGCCCATACTTTATCAGAGCTATAGTAAGCAATTTTGTCTCTTCTACATTGCTTGAGATTTATACTGATACTTCTTGCCAGGATTTGTCAAAAAGATGGTGCAAAGTACTTGCATAAAACTTAATAGGCAAAGCATTTTGTCGTCATTCACATTAAAATTAAATGTCTAAAGACTAATATTGGTAACTTCTCCCCCCCTATAATATGGCATTTAGATTTCCTCTTATTTACATTTTGGTTTTGAAACTGTCAAGGTTCACACCTTTCTTGCTTTTCTTTGTAACCATGACAACTACAAACTTACATTTTTTTCTAATGAAAGCCAAGACTCCTGTGCAATGATCTATGGAAGACAGAACTTTAAGAAAAATACTTTAAAAATTATGGTTCACAACTGACCATGCCAGGTAACTATTGATTTAAACAGGCCAGTGAAAACTTTAAAACCTGGTTTATAGGTGTTCACCCGGATCTTATAATCTTATGGCTAATGCACAGGGGTGAGATCCGTTAGTAATGTTTTCACTCCTCTGAAACACTCCCCTCCCTGGCCCAGATTTCAACATGTTCCTCTAACTTGAGTGAGCTGATCTCTCTCTGAAGGAAGGAGATGACTTTCTATTCATCAAGGAAAAACAGAGGAAAAGAGCCATTTATTGATTAACAGATAGAACCAGGTTTACCTGATTCCTATTGCTGTGCATTAAACAGAAGAGCAACGCTCCTGAGTAATGAGTATCTTTCCTGCCAGAACTGTAACTACCCCTGAATATATTCATTCCAGCTTAGGCTGGAACCATGAACTGGGAGAGTTACCAGGTATTACTGCTGGTACTGACAACAAAAATAAGAGTATAGGATTGCCCTGGTTACTTATTCCAGGCTAGTTCCCCAGTTAATGTTAGTTAACATACGTGGCCAGGTCAGGAAGAAGGGGGAGGAATTTGGTTGGGATTTTTTTGTTTATTTGTTTGAACTAATTTGGATTACTTCCATGGAACTGAGTCTTGAAATCTGCAAGTCTCTGGGAGCACCCAGAATCTGCTGCGAGAAATTAAAATTGAACATATTTCACATCTCGGAATATCAGTCTTTTGGATTTCAACTGTTTTAAGACAGAGATTGCATTTTTGTGTATATCTAACACAGCATGTCACTCATACTCAATAAACAGCAAATAACAAGGCAAGATCTAGAAAACTCGGAGGAGAAACAACAAGGAATTATTGCTCTTCAGGCTCCAAGAAATAAATATTAACTGAAGAGAATAACAAAACTAAGAAGAAAGAGCTTGAAGAATGCACTTAACTTAAATTCTAATCTGATGTTTGCTTGCTTCCCCTGAATTTCAGACAGCAGCTCTATTTAAAAAAAAAACCCCAACAAACAGCCTCTTGAAATGTTCATTTTACAGTTAAGCAAATACACTGCAGGACATAAATTAACCCCACTCCAAATTAGCTTGTTTTTCTGCTTGTTGAGTATCAGTTCAGATTTATTTGCTATGGACCAAATTCAACAAAGTACTTAAGCACATGCATAACTTTGATCATGCAAGCAGTCCCATTGAGACTATTCACATGCTTAAATCTATGTACACAGTTAAATAATTTGCTGAATCCAGACCTACTTTATTTTTTCTCAGGAAAGTGTTTGCAGAGACAGGACTTGTTTTATTCCAACCATGAAGAGTTTACTGCAAATACATGATACCGAAAGCTGCGTTGATTACTTGTTACTGGTCACACAGAGCTGTTTCTGTTCTCAATGAACCTGTTTTTATAGTCTGGATTAAATTTAAAGAGCCCACCGAGACGTTGGATTTCTCAAGGTGAAATGACAGTGGAAAGGGCAGCGGTAGCTGAAGATAGATCAAGGAGAGGAGGAAATTAAGGAACCTCAGAAACATTCTCTTCCTGGTTTTGGTCAAAAAGGCATAATTCTTGGAAAACTTACATAACCAAAAGGCATGTGGGCCTATTTTCTCCTTTTTCTCCTCATTAAGAACATATGTGTAAGACTCTGTGTGTGTGTGGCTGTGTGGTGTGAGGAACTCCCTGTACAACACTCAGCGCCAGCATCAAAAGGGTGTCTTACTCCTTTCCTGGGATGCTTTAATTACCTCTTTGGCACAAACCAAGCAGGATCTTTATGGGAAATCTACCTCCCAAAGCATCTAACAGTGATACAGATCTTAAAACATCTCTGGCCAGATCCTCAGGATTGCCACATAAACGTAAGGATGTGCTTAAATGTTTTACTGAATTAGAGTCCCTACCCTTCTCCAGCAATGCGTGAAGGAAGGATTCACTGAAGGTGAAAAGATAAAACACAACTTATTTAGGATTACACATAATGCAACTAAGTTAGGAAACAATTGGGATGGGCACTGAGAGCGAGGAACTGACTGCCACAGCAGAGACATCCTACAACGGTATGAAGTCATGTCTTTGGCTGGTACAATTTATCATCACTCCATAATATCTTCCTAACCAATTTTCTGGGGAAAGGAGGCATCTTGTTCTTTCAATATAGCTCAAAGAGCAACAAAGCTGCTATGCTACATAGGTATTTGTACACAGGGGTATTTGTACAATTTTAGCCCTATTTTACAGCTAATTTCCCCCCTTTTTTCTTAAATGATCATTGTCATCTTCCCTGTTGGAGATGGCCTTGGTCAAATCCTACATGTTTATGCAATCCCAGCAATATAAAGATTTGATTTTCTCTTCTTGCCACCACCTCACTTTCCCAAAGAGTTCAATTTTTGACATGAAAAATCACTCTGAAGAACGTATTTCATGCCCTCCCTGGACATACTGGCTTATCAACCTGTGCAAAAACTACTCTAAAAAATTTCATGAACGTTATTTTGAAGCAGCAGAAATGTGTTATCATCAGTGCCTTCATAACCAAATTACAAAAGGGAAATAGGAAAAAGAAGACCTTGTAATATTAAAAATGCCAATGCTCTTTCTAGCTACAAAGGCTCTGTCACAGCCAGCAAGTGAAATACCCCGCCAACAGTGAGCATAAACATTTTATGCCTTGTTATGCACGTTCTGAACATCTTCACCAGAAATATCTTAATTATGGCCATTAATTTCTCCTCTATAAAAGGGTGATTTTCATTCACTAATGTAAACTTTCTGACAGGAAATTATACAGCAAGTATATAAAAATTATTTGTTGGGTTTGAGAAACTAACCAGCGAGCTAGCTTTCAGCAGAAAATGTGACGTTTGATGTTCTGGCTCCCAGTTCTGCTGAACACCTGGAGTGGTAAACAATACCAACTCAATGACTTATCAAGTACTTGTTTTCAGTAAACCATTAACTCCTTGAAAAAGGCTTTTCTCCTTCTAGCAATATACTTCCCAGGTCATATAGTTTCAATAGTTTCCCAGATCACTCGCCTTCTTTCCTAAGAGACCCCGTGAAGCCCGGATTTTGAGAAAGGATCTTCCACGAGTTTTATAGCTCTTGTTGTGTTTACAGGCTCATGAAAAAAAGGAAGCAGTAGTATTTTGAGCACACTACTTCTTGGGATCTTTACGGGAATATTTGATTAAATATTTGCAACAAACAATCTACCTGGAAAACACATTCCTTCTTTCTGCTTGTCAGTTGTCTGCTGACACTCTTGAAAGTCACAGTAAAACACACTTAGTGCAAACAAATCCCACCTAGCAGATTGCAGGAGAACTGGTCATCAGCACCATTCCTTTCTCCTGGAGGTATCCCTCCAGTGTTGGGTTTTTTCAGTTTCTTAACGTGAAGGGGTGTGTGCGTAGCTGACCCCGTAAACCACATGCTCCCCAGCAGATTCTCCTAATCTTTTCAATTTCTTCCTAACCATACCTAATTTCATGTTGTGCTTAAGGTCTTACAGACTGCTTACCAAACTCTTCCTATCTAAAAGAGCATAAAAAAGGCACAGACGCAGGTCGGGACTAGAAGCAATGACCTTCTGCGTCCAGAAGACTTTTTCAGCAGGAACTTTACAATCTTGCCAGGTGTGCTTACAAAAAACATACTTGGTGGTATAAAGCCATGAAGGAAGATGTGACCCTAACCCAAGATCCAGACCCACTAGAAATATTTGTAGAAACATCCCCAACCCCAAATCTTGCAAATATTTATATGCTTGCATTTAAAGTGAAGCATGTGTATGCTCTTGAAAATGTTCTTCGTGTAGCATCAATGCAGGGTGACATAGAAGCAAAATCCTGCTCTCATCTAAAAAAGCTACCAAAAATCAAAAAGAGAAAGCGTGCTACACTTAAAAGCCCACAAGAGGAATGGTACGGGAATACTGTTAAAATGGTGATAACACAAACAACCAAAAAAATTCTCTTGATGAGACTCTTCTTTACATGACCAGCGTGTCCTGATCTCTGAACGTGGAGCACAGGCAGTTTTGAAAAGGCCACCAGCCCAGGGAATGACTACTGCCTTCTGCTGCTGCTGGTAGTTGAGAGTAGACCCAGCGCAAACGTTTGCAGACAGTGAAAAATGTCTGGGAATCACAGCTCTGAAGTTCATTTTCAAATAGGTTTGTTTCCGTTTTGAGGTTTTTTGGGTTTTTTTTTAAGAAATGGTCATTTTTCCTATTCCAAGTTGCACAAACACAAAACTGATTAAGACTTCTTATTCAAAACTTTCTGCCCCCAATAGCCACCTGCTTAGGAGCCTTTGCTCCTCTGAGTTGGTTTGGTTTTTTTGTTTTTTTTTTTGTTTTTTTTTTTTTCCCCAGGGAATTTTCCATCATCAAAACCCAAAGCAGAAACAATGGAAAACACTGACTGCCGGCTTCCCAGATTTCAGTTAAAAATAAGCACCAAAGGCATTCTTCCTTCTTCCAGAAACAATAGAAAAATCTCAGGGAAACAAAAATACCAAACAAACGAAAAGAAGAGAAGAAAAGAGAAGAAAAGAGAGAAGAAAAGAGAGAAGAAAAGAGAGAAGAAAAGAGAGAAGAAAAGAGAGAAGAAAAGAGAGAAGAAAAGAGAGAAGAAAAGAGAGAAGAAAAGACCAACCCCCACGCCTATGCCCCAGCCAGGGGCTCTCACGATTCTTCCTCCTTCGGGACGGGAGCTCTCCCCCACCTCTCCCTCCAGCGGGACCCCGGGACCTACCGCCTCCCTCCCGGGGTGCGGGGCCGCCCCGCTCTCACCGGTCCCGGCCCCACCGGCCCCCTCACGCTTTACCGGCCGGTCCCGGGGGGAGAGCGGTGGCGGTGTATTTTTAGGCAAGGCTGTAGCGCCTCTCCTTTAAAAGGCTGCCGCCTCGCTGCCTACCTGCCTGCCCGCCCGGCGGCAGCGGCGGGGGAGGCGGCGGCGCGGACGCGCCCTCGCCCGGGCCAGCGGCGGGGAGCAGCGGCAGGGCCGGCGGCGGGGGGCAGCGGGCGGCTGCGGCTTTAAGAGCTCCCACAATGCCGTGCTGGCGTCCCAGTTCCGTTACATGTCTCTCCCGGTGAAGGGGAGCGAGGGGAGAGGCAGGCAGGAAAGAGGGAGGGGCGGCGCCGGCCGCCGCTTCGGGCTGAGGACACCCGACAAGCGGTGGCGGCTGCTCGGNTTGGCTTGGCGCTGCCCGGGGGAGCCGCCCCGGGACGGGCGCCCAGCCGCCGCCGGCCGAGCGGTAAGTGCGCGGCCAACTCCGCGGCGCGGTTTCGTCCCGCCGGAGACCGCCCTCCTCCCCTTCTCTTCTCTTCCCTTCCCTTCCTTCCCCGGCTGCCCCGCCGCCCTGCTCGCTCTCTCTTTCTCCCTCCTTCCCTCCCTCTCCCGCAGCCCACCCGGCTCCGCGTCCCGCCCCGCTCTCTTCTCCTCCCCGGCGTCTTTCGGCTCCGTCCCCGCTGCGGGGTTTGTGACCCTTCCCTGCCTCCTCTGCCGGCACTCGCCAACTTTGCCGTCCGTGTTTCCCGCTTCCTCTCGGATTTTCAATTTTGGGGTTTTGCGGGGTTTTTTTTGGTGGATTTTTTTTTTTTTTGGCATTTTCGGTTCTCCCCGTTCCCCCGTACGCGTCTCCCCTGCCCGCTCCCACTCCTTCCCGTCCTTTCACTTCTTCCTCCGCTACTTCCCCGGCTCCCGCCAGCTTTTCCTCTCTCCTGGCATTTTTGTCTTTCCTCCTTCCTTCGGGCATCGTGTGGAAAAGTAAGGGCTATTTCTATGTGTCCTTGGGAAAGGGAGTTCGGAAACTACTTTTCTTACACAGGGAAACCTTTGTAGTAGTTGCTTTTTATTCCCTTTCCTCTTTCTGTCCCTGAAAAGAAAATTAAACCTGGGTTTTTTTCTTTTTCTTTTTTCTTTTTTTTTTTTTCTTTTGCGACGTGGACTGTTTGTTTTCGGTCTTTNTTTTCCCTGTCCAGACGGTGCCGATTTGTCTTACGATTAATCTCTCTTATTCCTTCCCCAACCCTTCCTCTTTTTTTTTCCCCCAAGTAAGGAAAAAAAAAAAGATTGAAAGAAAATCTGTTTTGCCAGCAGGGAATGTATGAGACTTGTTCTTTTTTCCTTTTTTTTTTTTGTGGGGGAGAGGGGGAGACTATTGATGAGAAAAGCTTCAGCAAATACAGTGCAGTAGGACAATACAGAGGCATGAACTTTAAAGGGTAAGAAAATGGATTCTGCTCCTTGGTTTATGCAGCTCTAAACTATTGCTGGGAAGGTCTGGTCCAGGGTCCGGTTTGGGGTTGGAGTAGTCTGGTGTGTGCCAACCTATTTTCTCTTCAGTAAAGTAGCGGTTTTAGTATGCCAAGAGAGCGGTGTGCGAAATTGTGGTTCGATATTGCTTGTGGGTTTCATCGGTGTGGAAAATCAGAAGCAGGGAAAGGTTACGGATTTCGGCGTCCCCTTTAGAATTACACCTGTCACGCTTTCCATCCCCAAACTGCAGATGTATCGGAGGTTGACACATTAAGAAAACTGCTGGAAACTGCTTACAACCTTGTCAAAAAGTGCTGTCGTGTGGCTTATGAAGTCTGGTTAGGACCTCACAAGCCTCTGCCTCAGCTCTAGTCTGGATCGCATGTTAAAATTAAGTATCTGCCGAGCTGTGGAGAGCAAGTAAATCAATTGCCTAATGATTTCTACAGAGACACCTGTTTAAGGGTTTTCAGGCTCCTAGTTAATTGTGTTTGGTATCGGTGTGATTGTGTTAAGTGTTGTAAAAGTAACAAGCCATGTCTTTTTCAGTAGAGAATATGTAGTTTATGGATAAAATGTCAACTTTTTAGGTTGTGTTACGTTACCTCTTTTGATAGATACCATTCCAGAAGACCACAAGTTTAGGTGGCTAAACTGCAAATTAAGTGAGCCCTACTTTTTTTTTCCCCCTTTCTTTAAGGAGAGAAAATACCATTTGAGATCAAATTTTGTTTGATTGTATCCAGTTAGAAAGTAGGCTAGACTTTAAACTAGAAGTACTTCTCTTTGTGTCTTATAGCAAAAATGATTTGATACGTGATGAATTGCTGAGGGAACTGAAATGAGTGCTTGGCATTCATAGTGTCTAGTTTTGTGCCCTTTAGGACAACTGGGAGAGTTAAGGTAGTTCACTTCTTACACTTAAGTAATCTCTCAGTCCTTCTTCCCCACCCCCAAAAGCCCACCAGAATTTGATCAGTTGTTTGAATTAATCTTTTTTTTTTTCTTTCCTGGAGATGAAAAACTTTGGGATAGGGAAAAATAGAAGGAGAAAAATAACAAGTCATATTAACAAGAAGTTTAAGTCTTTTAAAATTGTACCTTGGACTGTTTCTGGAAACACCACTGATAATTCTAAAGAGCAAAATAAGTCGATTAGCATCACTTTTTAAAATCCTTTTCAGGGAAGCCCTGGAAAGGAACATCTTAGCTAGAAAGAAGGAGATTTAATTGCTGAAGTGCAGAACTGAGCACTGGGGATGGTGTGTTCTGTTTCTGCTTCTGCCATCGCATGGCAGTATGACCTCTGCCTAAGCTGCCTTCCTGCCTGCACCTCATAGGACATGGAGATTTTCCTGAATCTCTGTTAAGTGCTTTTACACATGATTTTAAGAATAATTAACCTGTAAATGTATTAGTCTTTAATTAGTTGTGGTTTTGAATGCTGGTCAGGTGGTAGTTTTGCTTGTGCTAATATTCATTCTTAAAAAGTTGGAAAGCAGAACTCTTGATCATCACCATTTATTTTGAGAGCAGCATAGGATTTTTGCCTTGCTGTAATGGTTTTGAGACTAGAGTTATATTTATCCCCTGTATATCTCTGACAATATCTGTGTGTGCTTCTTCTATGGTACCTTAGCAGTCTGCTTCAAGCTGAATTTGAAGGGCACTGTTGGCCTCTCCAGAAAGAAATTCTATTAAATTGAATTGCAGGGTGGAAAACTGTCTTGTGGGGGCTGGGCTGAGGACCCCCCTCAGTGTGATGTGTGTATTTCCTGGTAATTTTTTTTTTTGTGAGCTTTGTAATTATGAGATTGGCTTATGAGTACATGTGGGTGTTTCTGTTTGCTTTCTAATTTTAGTTTTTTGCTTGGATTTTTACATCTTTAAGATCTCTATCTTGAAATTAAATGTAAATGTTGTGTGGTTTACTAGGGCTTTTTTAAAAGCTCGGGTTTTCTTGTATTTTTTTTTTGCATGCTGGGGTTGGGACTTCACAGCATAATGGGATGTATTATAATCTCAATGCCCGCCTTCCTGTAATGTTTGAGACTTGTAAACTTTGTAAATGCAGGCTCTACCCTGTTGCAGGTAGCTCACTCTCTTCAGTGAAAATTGAGAGACTTGATTCTGTAGAAACTTGCTGTTAGGAAGCTGCATCAGCTTTGGGTTATAACTTACTGTCCTCTTGCATATGCACATAGCTAGCTCCATGCTTCTGAATCTGGACAGTAAGTCTAGTTTCAAATTCAGTTTCATAAATAACCAATTCTTGCTATCCTTCCTAACCCCCTTCGAAGTGTATGGTGATCTCGCAGCTTTGACAAGAATAGCTTTCCTGGCTGATGAGAGGATGCTCATGTTCTTCTTTTCTGTACTGTCCTGAGGGCTGTATGTCATCTTTCTCTGTAGTGATAAAATATGAGGAAAAGGGAGACTAGCCTGCATGTGCTGAGCAGTGCCGTGCTGTTTCCACTGTCTCTGCTTCGTTTCCCAGGAAGCTGACATCACAGAACTTGTCCTGCTTGGAAAAGGAGGTTGGGTTTGAGCTGTAGCTTATAGAGGCTTGTCGCATCTGCCATGGGGACTGCAGCCTGGGCCCCTCTGGGCTGTTACTTCACTCGGATCTCAGCAAGCATCTAGTGGTCTTTGTGATAATGTAAATATACAGAGAGCATTGAATATATCTGAGAGGACTTGAGGAGATGGACACTGTAAGCTTTCAGATGGGAGGCACTTGAGAAGTCCACTTAATTCACCTTTTTACTTTTGAGTTACTCTGTAAAGGGGGGAGGAATCTGTTTACTTTCTTGTCGTGCTTCAAAAACGGGCTTACTCACAGCAATAGACATTGTAATGCTTTCTATAGTCCAGGATTATTGAACAAAAGCGTCTTGCTGTGCAATATTGTTGCTGCGCTCAATGTTGGATGATAACACATGTTTCTCAGCTGTTGTTGATTCCTCAGTGGCACAGACTTCAAAGGAATGTGCTGAAAGAGGGCTGTGGCCAGAGAAAAACCCGAGTTTTGTTCCAGTGGCCTGTACCATCCATCTGTTTAAATACTTTGCTGAACTATTCCAGAGTGTTCAGGCATCCAGTTAGGGCTGACAAGCAATTACAGCTGGGAATGGAGCCTACTGCAAAGAGACCACCTAGCGAAGGCTTAAACGCTATCTCCCCTCTATAGGTCAGAGCCCCCCTGCTGTCCCAGCCAGTAAGAAAGATAAGGCTCATCATTTAGGGTATCTTTCACCATGACATTGTCTAATTCCTAATGCTATTGAGGATTTATTTATTTTTACTCTCTATGCTATCTTTAGCACAAGAAGGGAAGAATGGTAATGAGGACAGAAGGTCATCTCTGTAGTCTGCTCTTTGTGTGTAACAAACTAGGTCTGTAATTTAAATGAGTAAATATTTATAAAATAATTAGTGAATTCTTTTTTCCCAATACATATGGGATAGCTAACAGATCACTCAAGTGTCTGCAAAGGTAGCAATATACATTGCTGAGTTAGTTTTAGTTCCAAAATGTTACTAGTAAAGATAAAAGTGGAGCCAATCACATTGAGCTATTTCAGATTGAGTTTGGAGAAACACTCCACAACTTAGTCCATGGTAACAAATAAAAGAACCTGGGTACTTGTGCATTATGATACACGAGGATGCTGCCAGTTCGAAGTATTATAATTTATGTTTTTACTTAAATTCTGATATTGAAGTCCACTGTTCAAGACAGGTCTCGACTTGTGGTTGCCAGCTGAATCTTCATCTTATGGCCTATGTGCTCTTTATAGTCCCAGATACTGGAACTCGGAGGGGAATATTAACACAGAGACTAAAAGTAAACTATTGATAACCTGTAAAGATACCTGAAGTTTTTCTGTGCGAGACTGACATTCATTTTGAGGATTTGGATAAGTACTGTGTATAGAGTAATGTGTGTTTTAGTTAAGAGGGTTTAACCTTCTTTATGAATGGAAAATGATCATGCAGATGCACTAAGAGGATATTTGAGCTTTGAAAAATTGTGAGGCACTCCAGGATTTGTTTTTCACTTGCAAACAAGCGGCACAGTTCCGAAGGTAAGCTTCAATGTTGTCCTCTGCTGTCGTATTACTCCTGCCTTTGTACTGTAATGTGACATTTATGCCTTTGAAAGGGTAGCTCTTTCTCTCAGTGCCGGCAGTCATGATGTTTTTTTGGTATATTGAGACATCAGATTTTAATGCCTTACTACCTTTGAAAGGAAAGGGGAGGGAAACTTCTGGAAATGTGTAACGTAACTGACTTCCATCCAGCTTCTGCCCTTGCTCCAGGGCTGACGTTGTAGTTTGAATTCATTTACTTGCTTTGAAAGCTGTACTAGGTGTAACCTTGCATCTTCCCTTACTGCAGCAGTACCTGATATGTTTCCAGCACGCACCTTGCTGCCTCTCGAGATTGTCCAGTTTTAAAATGGTGAGGCGGTGTTGGTACTTTCTTTTTATTGTATGCTTCCCTTTAATCTTTAAAGAGCTGCAACTTCCTTTTGTTTCAACTGAACAGAAAAGGTTTCTGCTAAAAGATTTTTTTTTTGGACTCCTGAAGTGTTTGTCAATGTTTCCAAGCCATTATTCAAAGGGGGTTTGGAGTTTCCGGAGCAACCTTTTGAAACTTTGTTTTATCATCAGTCAGCAGTTTCATGAGCACGGATAAGGAAAAGCTGTAATTCCACTAGGCGGCCAGATGTTTTGCGTCTGTGCCAAAGTGGGGAGACAGTGTGGCTTTAGGAGTTGGAGAGTCTGTTGTTCTTGTCACTGGACTGTTTGGGGATCTTCAGCAGATTGTATCTGCTTTCTGTCCTCTCCCTTCCCCTCCCTCCTGCCATGCCTATACTGATTGTGATCACCTCCTTTTAAGTAAACTGAGATTGAGAGCAAAGCATTCTTTGTTGCTTTCTAAAAAGTAGATATTTTTATTATCAGTTTGTGTTTCTTAATATTAAGCTTAAAGCCATAGCTTTACACGCTGCTGCGTGTAATTTGCCAATTAGTAAATTTATAGCTGTTATCCAGTGGATTAATACTAATATTAACTTTGACTAATGTGACATTAAGTGAACAACATAAAGCAGTTTTGAGTGCAAATAGAGGGGAGAGTACTCTTAGACTGAAATCCCCTGGTTCTGTACTAAATTGCACTTTTTTTTTTTTTGGCCAGTACTTCTTAAAGACTCGTAAGATCCTTGGAGATCCTTGTCTTACTTCTCCTGCTTCAGTGTGACATGTGAAGGAAAGACAGACAGTAAGGAACTCAACAGTTGTCTGCACATGTCAAACTCTTCATGGAGAATAAAGTAGGAAGATGCCACAGCTAATAATATTTAAAAGTCGATACTGGGAATCAAGATACCAAGTGCTTAAATGTGCCTTTGCAGCTGTATGGCTGGCAATATTAACTAGCACTACTACCTGGAATAACTGGTATCTGGAGAGAAACATATGGCAGTAGTGGAATGCCCTTGTCCTTGCCCATCAGAAAGTGATTGTATGGCTTTTTAAAACACGTTCTCAGTCATCAGAACTGTTCCCTCAGTGTTGTGTGCGTGTGTGCTTGCTTTGGGCTTCATCCATGGCTCCAAGTCAATCGAAGCCTTTGCACTGGTTGCATTGGGAGCAAGGACAGAATCTGCTAATGAATAAGCTGTGTGTTTGAGACTATGTATTTCAAGTAGTGGAATCTGCACTGATGAGCAACAGGACTAACGAAGAACAGTCGCTGAGTACAAGGCAATGCTTTCATGCTATTAATGGGATTGGAATGGGTAACCTGATACTCAAAAGAGATAACAAAGGCTATTTATCATACAAGGGGACATTGATTTTTTTTTTTGAAGGAGTTTGTAAATAGCGTGGTAAAATCTTTCATCAGAACTCATTCTAGTGAACAAGGTCTGTCAGAAAATGACTGAACTAATAAGAATTTACAAAATAGTCTGAATAGAAAAGTAATTTTCTGTTTTACTACCAGTGTTCTTTCACTGCAATTCCTGTATTTTCTTACCAGTTTACCTGCTCTCATCGTGTCCTGTGAATTTAGCTGGTTTCAAAGCAAGATGTAACATAAATAAAAAGTGTTTGGGTGTTTCTTCTTCTTCCAAGAATTGAAGACTTAAGGGGATGACAAAATGAAATATGTTCAAAGTTGACATAACAAATATGGTATGTGGCTGTTCCCTTGTTTCCTAAGAACAGACCAGAAGGCAACCAACTTGATATAGAATACAGCAGTGCGATGTGGGATTAAGCTATTCAGTGTGAGACTGTGGAAAACTCTCTTTAGAGGCCTTTTAATTCAAGTAGGATGGACATCTGTAAAGGTGATCTGGTGCAAGAGAACTCAGTCTGACCTCGTAACTCAAGTATTACAATAATATTCTACTTTAGGCCTGCTGCTTACTAGCAGGAAAAGCTGACTACTTGCCTCCTTTGTGGTTTTTACTTAAGCAGAGGAACTCGAAGTCCCTGCAGGCAAGGCTAGAAGGTAAAGGGAGCACACCTTCAAGAGGTGATATGTGCTATGGGAGGAGACTTCATTGTGAGTTTGCTGTCAGTGTACTGAAGTTCTGTGCACAATGGGTCACGTTGTGTCGCAGAAGTTAAGGGAAGGAGGCTCACCTTTCCGTGGTAGGGTGGGAGGGAGCTGAGCTCTCGCCAGCAGCCAAGAATCACACTTTAAAAGGTACTCAAGTGGTGGTTTTGGTTTACTTAAACTTCTAGCAAGAGAGAAGTTTGTGGGGGCGTTTGGTCTCTTAGGACTTGCTGGTCTTCTCTTTGGTGTATTGGAAAACAACTCCTCAGCAATGATTTGTTACTGTAGTATTTGGACGTCTTGAATGAAACCCTGACCTCTACTGCTAGGCCCTGTGTGGGTGCCGGTGAGATGTGCACTTGTCTCCTGTCATGGCCGGAATGGACAGCTGGTGAGAGCGTTGGCGTGACCTGTCTGCAGGCATGGCAGGGGCGAGATGGAAATGCTGTGCGGGTCTGGTGCCTTCCAGACCAGTGTCCCACTCGGAGGCCGCCTTGGTCACCTGGCTGTGTCAGCTGTTGCGGTCTCTAGTCCAGAATATCCGCTCCTGGTCTGACTTGCCAGATGTTGAATTTGCAGTGCGTCTTTTAAAATATGGGGCTCTTCCTCAACCCGATGTTGCCAGTTCCCCACTGCACCTGATGTCATTCTGTTAAGACTTTCAACTAGTGAATTGTTCATGTGCTCTGTACGTCTGACGGCACTGCCATTTCTTTCTGCTCTGCCATAAGGCCTCTTAAATACTCGTTCATGAACTAGTGGCTTTCTAAGTGTTTCTTTGGTTCCAGCACAGCATTTGTTTTTTAATGGGAGGGGAAAGATACTGGGGCTTTCTCTTCTTCATATCTCACAGCTGCATCTAGAGGCATTCCTCTGCTGCCAAGCTGTTTGGAGCCGGAGCAGGGGCGGGGGACACTTTCATTACCATTTCCTTGTCCTGGAGTCGGGTTTAACTTACACGGAGCACCTGTCCTGTTTTGATCCTGACATCCTGTCAGTACTCATTCCCCTTGCTCCCCAGGAGACAGCGTGTTTGTTGCTGGCAGCTTTCTGCCTTACCCTTAAAGGCAAACCGAGCCAGGAATTTTCCAGAATTTTTCCCCTCCCTCCCCTTGTCCTTCACTGACCTCTAACCACGCTTTTATCTTTCTTGACAAGATTCTTAGTTTCACTTATCTGCTACTTTTCCCTTCACTCTTCAGCTTTGATTACTTTTTGAGGAGCTGCTTAGAAACATTAACCACTGCAGATGCATGGACTGTCAAATACAGTCAAATTCCTTATGGATTTTTTTTTTTCAGCTGGACTCTAATACTAAAATGCCTGTGGCAGGTAAATATTTTCTATGTACACTACTTGTCATGACAAAAATATCTGTCCTCAGAAGAGGGTAAGGAACTGCAGTGGCTTTATTTCCATATTACATTATACCAATATTACCTGCTGTAAGAGCCCTATCCCCCCCTCCCTGAGCATAAACCAGTACTGTAGTAAGGGCATGTAAGTTCAAACTTTGTTTTGTGTAGAAAATGTTAATGACTTTTAAAATATATTTACACACTCTAAGATAAAAATGTGACATAAATAGAAGTAAATGGAAAATGTAGTGTCCTATTTTAGGTTTATGGCTTCCTAACTGCTTGAGAAATGGTCTGTCGCCTCTAGACAGTATAATTTTGTTTTAAAAGACTTAAATGATTTACCTCATCTCTTGTAAAAACATATTGGCTTTAATTGCGGGTAGCAGAGAAGATGAGGACTGAATTTATGAAAATATATGCCACAAGGATATTTTTTCCTATTTTATAGTGCCCTTTATGCTTGTCATTCTAAATGCTTGTGCAAAAACCTAAATAATCAGAAATGTATGTGCTTTCTGACCATGATTTACTTTAATAGTCCATAATGATCTCTGGACAAACTATATTTTACTTGGGAAGACAACACTTCAAATTAACCTCCATTATCTTCATCTTGACTAGTATGAATGAGAATAGTATTCAATCTATACACTATTTTTTTCTTCCTCATATGGACATAAAGCATGTGGTAGGCAAAAAACAGTTTTGCTATAATGGGGTGCAAAATGAAACAAGAGGGAAGAGTGTCCTGTAGTATCTGAAACGTCCTCCCTACATCCTGCTGTAAAATTCTCTGACATGAAAAAGGTGGGTAATGTCTTCCCATCTTTCCATCAGATGGGGTATATCTCCTCATCCCCCAGTTTTGAGAATGGATCCTATTGCTCAATAGAGTGACATGGGTAGGTGGCTTCTGTGAATAGACAACGCGTTCCTCATATGCACCATGGCCCATGTGGAGTCTCAAGCCCAACAGGACTTCTGTTTCAGCTCTGTGGCTTACAAGAAGAGGTTGGCTTCTGAGCCCCACGATTAGGAAATGGAGCTAACAGAAGTTTGGACACCATCTGAAACTGGAATTCCATGGAAAAAAAAGAAAGACTTTTTTTAGATCAGTTGATGGTATTATTTGAATCCCTTGTGATAATCATAAAAAGTGTGATGTCACAATGTATAGCAGTGCTGTTGAAATCACAGCAAGTAAGAAGAGGCTTAAGGACTGGGCATATCAGAATTTCTCTGGTTTGATTTTAATACTGAGAAGGGAGCTGAGATGCCTCATTCATAGTACAAACCTTAGTACAAGATTACAGGGCAAATTTCCTTTGGATATCCAACCACTACTTGTCAGTGTTTGGTTTTTTTTTATGAAAGCGTAAAAGGTATAGCTACTAGATGACTAATTAGACCTTAAACCAGCAGCTGATAATGTGTATGTCCCATCCTGAGTCAGGGATACTCTTGGCAATCTCGGCTAGATGCCGCTGTAATGAAGTCCTGCTCTGCAAACAAGTACTTGATTAACTTTAAGTCAACATGACCAATTCCATCAGTATTCTGAAATGCTTAACAGCAGGATGCTATTCTGAAGTTGCAAAGGCACAGATGCAAAGTTATGATTGTCAAACAAGATGCCACCTGTGAGCTGCTATAACTGTTAGTAACAGTGCCTGTGTGCTATGGCTGTCTCATAAGTCACGGGAAACTTCCGTAAAAGATGTTAAGCAAACTGATTTGCCTAGCACCTTGAGTGGGATAACAGCATGCATGTAGCTAAACTACAGCATCTCTGCTGGCAAGAAGCTTGAGCAAAGGGAAATCTAAACCATAATGTTCTTATGGCATACTTAACAACAGTACTTCATGAACGACCTTTTAAGGAACAGGTGTGAAAGGAAAGTTTCATCTTGTAAGTGGACATAGCTATGTCAAAAATGCTAACTAGAGGAGATAGTATTTACGTTACAAGCTTGTTAATTGGTTTCTGAGGTAGTGGTGAATTGTTAGCTTACCTTGTTGATTCTAGTAGTTGTGAAGTGTGTATGTAAAGTGTAATCTAAGAGTTGGTACCTAGATGCTGTGTGTCAAATAAACTACTGGCTACTCTTACAGCATCTTTTCCTGAAATTCCTACTTTAGCTTTTAGTACAAAATAGTAACTGATGACCAGTGCTCTAATACTGTTAGAGCATACAGAGCTTTTTATGAGGGTTTGTGTTCTTATGTCTGATGGCATTTTGGAGTAATCTTGATGTATATCCACTGTTTTCATCTTGCTCTGTGTTGTGTTTTCCCTGTCTTGCTGACTTCTGTAACCAGCTTTAATAAAGTCAGTCCTGTGCTTGTTGAAGTGCCATCAGAAAAATGGAAATAGCTATATGGCCCAACATGGGTCCTTTCTACTAAACTTGGTGTTTAAGTGAGACGTTAAAGCCAAGGCAAATCTAGTGAGTAGTTTGACTTTTGTGCATTCTTATAGCCCTTTTTCAAAAAAATCTGTCTTGGTCATATGGTGTCCTGCAATGAATTTATTCCTGATGTAGAGAATTAATACAGACTTTCAAAAGAGATCACAAAGTAAAGCACCAACAATACAAGCTTTTACTGGTATTTTTTTTTTGTTGTTTTTTTTTTTTTTTTAATCCATATAGTAGCAAATCAATGGGAGTGTCCCTTGAGAAATTCTTTACCAGCAGTGTTATAAGAAGAATTTTAGCTATGGTGAGCCCATCATTAAGGGTGTCTGACTGGTTACCTTGTACTCTTTAGCACTCTTGAGATGCAAATAGTTTCTGTTCATCTCAAAGGCATTACACTGAACCCTGTGGGTATATTGAGATAGGTTCTTTTTGTCTTTTGTTCATGTGATTTAATTTCACTAAAATGAAGGCCAAGCATGTTGTATGAAACTTGTCTGTAACAATATTGTTTGCTTGCACAGCTCATACTTATTTGAGACCAATTTGACAATGTGTGAACCTGAGGCAGAGCTTGAATATGTCTGAACTGGTGACTTGCGTCTACATTTGCACATTCTTATGTAAACTTGATTTTTTGGGCTCAATTCTCAGTTATTTCAGAATTTCTAACATTTTATTAATGTACTTACTTTTATTTAAGACTTTTATTCATGACTACTGATATAGAATATAATAATACCTTAATCCGAAATGAACTTTTTTTGAGCATTGTAAAGATATGTGGTGAATCTTTGCATAAGCTTCAACAGCCTGAGTTGCCTGGGAGACTTGGAGGAAGAATTATCCTTAGGAAGTGAGTAGAACGTTCTTCCCTGGCTAAACTGGGTTCCCTTCCCCAGGGCTTGTCCTTATTACCAGTTGATGGGAGCACAAGGATCTCTGTGCAGTCTCCTGTGCTGTAGGAAGCGATTGGGAAAGAAGCCTGTCTTCTGTCCTTCTGTGCTGCTGTTGGAGAATTGTGTGGTACCAAGCTGCCTGCCTGGTACACTATTGCCTTTTCTGGTTTGGTCTAGAGAGCAGGCTGGGAAGAGGAGATGCAGTTTGTTATTATGGGCTAACACTTAAAGATAGATACCTTGCTGGTTTTGGTCAATGAGTATTGAAACTCCCAAACATCTCAAGTCACCTACTTTGTCTTTCTTATACCTTCTGGGATCTATATATGAAGTGAGCTGCTTTGTACATGTTTAACGGATGTGGGGTATTTATTTGGGGGGAAAAAAAGAAGAACTTGAAGTATGGATTTATGTAGGCCTGTAAAAATGTGTGTCAGCTTATACTATTAAAAATACACAATATGTAAGAATAATGTGTTCATCTTCATGCGAGATGTTATTACGCTCAGTCAATAAGTGCTGAAGCTTATTTGAAGCATCAGAAATGTAGTTGGTACAGAGTGAGGTAAAGTGATTTGCTGCAAGTCAATTTGAACCATCATCCCCAAACAAATAATTGTGACACAAATCACTTCTGTAAGTTTGCTTTTGTGTATTTGCTTCTTTGGGTTTGTCAGTGGTAACTGATTTATATTGTATCTTGGATTGGGGAAAGTGATGGAATTGTGACAATTCAGATTAAAAACTAATGTGCAAACTTATTTACATATGTCATTCACATGAAATTCAAGTTGACTTATTCTACTTAAAGATACTGGTCCCAGGCTGTGAGGAAACCTGGTTGCTTTTTTTTTTTCGTTTGTAATGAGCCAACACTAGTTGTCTTCTGAGACTTGGCTTCAACTCTGCCTGTATAGATTTACTCATGACTCACTTGTAAGTGAACATGACTTGATTAAAAATGTATTAAGCATTAACAGTAGGGGATACTTTTTGCACTTTAAGAAAAGATTTTTTTTTAAAATGTTTTGGAAAACTGGAGTAACTCAATGGCTCTGACCTTCATTAACTTTAAAGGTATCTAACAAAGAAAAAGATCAAGATTTGTCACTGGCTTAAGGCTAGTCTGAGTGAATGATCTGAACTGTGTGATTAATAATGACGATATGTAAAGAATCAGAGGCACTCATTTTCTAGAGAAGCATCTTCTTCCTTTGAGTCAGTTTATCAAGACCCAGCTGGTGAAAGCAACCTGGTCTGAATCGAGCATTGGCTTTGCTTTGAGCAGGAGGCTGGGTGCCTGTGGGTTGCCTGAAAGATTCTGTCATTTTGTTCATTTTCTTTTTAAGAGGTGTTTGTACCACACAATCGCCATCAGTTGTAATGGGATCGCCTTGCTGATACTTCCAGTGGTTAAACCAGAGGTGTAAATAAATCCTTACTCTTGAGTGTTTTTTTAATAACACTTTTTGCTTACATTTATAACACTTCTACTGGATAAATGCAGAATATCTAGGACTTTCTTGGCATTTTTTTGCTGGCTGCTGCAGAATCTTTGTTTAAAGAGGTGAAGTAGGGCAAGTTGATACGACCTTTCTCTAAATTCTAGGCTAAATTCTCAGCTTTGCAGAATCTGAATTTTATGCAGAATCTAATGTTTCTGTACTTGAATGCAGCAGACAAACAGACTGTGCTTTAAGGAAACTTGTCACTATGTAGTATATTAAAATTTCCTATGAATTAGTTCATAAAAAAAAGGCTATAAACATAGTGAACATTAGAGATGATAATGCAAAATGTATTGACTAAGAAGAAAAAAAATATTTTATTCAGGGTACTTCTAACAAAATTGTGATTTGTACATTCACCTGATAAGACCTATAATGAGGAGTTAAAAATACAGACTTTCCTATAGGAAAGAAGCAATGAGTTCTGTCTCTTAAATGGTGTGCGTGTGTACTTGAGTAAGGTGCATGTGGAAAAAACATCTGCCTAATAACGGATCCAGAATTTCAGGTCTGCTTGTTCACACACAGCTTCCTTTGTGAAAGGAATAGTAGAGTGGGTGTTCCTTTATGTATTTAGACTTGTGCAGCCTGTGTCGCAGACAAGCCTGTAACTCACTGATGATAACTCTGAGACTTGCGGCAACATCTCACTTCAACATGATAAATCAAGCTTCAGCTCCAAGCTTTGAAGTGGGAGCAGAAGAACAGATTTTTAATGAAGTTGAAGAATAATTGATTAATACCCTGTGTTTCACTGGGTGCTACATCATCGGAATTTTTTCTTGAAGTTAAATCCTTGATCAAACCATTTTACTGTCACTTTTTGTTGAGGGAAAGGTTTCCCTTTTGGTTTAAGTACTGATGTACAAACTTTATACAGCTGAGAAAATGTTGAGTAGGTTGCTTGGTGTACCTTTTCATGGAAACCTTACTCTTTTGCTTTCAATTACCTGATTATTTTTTTTTTTTCCTGGTAAAACAATGCTAGAACATGCCATCAAGAGAAAGGGAGGGAAGTTAATTCTTCACTATTTTACTTATAGATGAAGTAATCTTGGAAGAAGGCAATAGTAGATGGAAGAGAGATGGATGAAGCTTTACGAGAGTAAGAACACAAAAGGAACTCTCTAAATGGTCAGTTGTGCAAAAATACTCAGCAACTACAGCATCAGTTCTTAGAAAGTTTGGCAAATACGTGAGGATCACAGCATGTGTTTAGTTACTTATGTATAGGCACCTGAATTTTAAAATCTTGAGTTTCTTAATAACAAATAAGTAATTTAAAAGTTAATTTAGTAGAACACTAGTCAGGGCGAGGTTTAAAGGGAAATCTCAGGATAGCAGTATATTCTGGCATCCTCTGCAGATTGTCATATGCACGGGAACAGAAGAGTTAATTGTAGTAGGCCCTGGGTCTGTAGGCATGTGTAGTTGCAATGTTTTCATTTAGAGTTGAAATAAACATTGTAGTACTTCAGTGCTACCAGCCTTACAGTAATATGCAGGCTCATTGCCAGAGCTGTTGTAAAAGCAAGTGTACCGGCTTTTGTAAGAAGGTCTTGGAGGTCAGTTAAGTGTCTGCCTGGGACCAGTAAGCCTTTATTACTGACCGTGTTGTGGAAGTAGGATGTACTAGATCATGGGGAGCCTACTGTAGTAGTATCAGTTGCAAACCATAGCTTTTGCGATATGCGTGGAAATGCATTGGTATTATTGGAAACAGTTTTTTAGATGGCAAAGGGTGTTTAAAGATCTGGGAACTCCGAGCTTGTCAAATGTTTCTCCAGCATACTTTGGCCATCTTTTAGCCACTTGTCTTGGTAGTCTGCTGAAACAAATGGCTTCTTGATGGCGGTGTGTTTCTCTAAAAGGGATCAATTGATTAAAGTGATTGTTAGAAGTTCACTAGTCAAGCAACACCTATAAATCCTGGCATCTTTTGATGTAACTTTAAATAACAGAGCATTTGTGTATGTTTAGATATCTTTTTGAAAGGGGAAAGAGAAGCTTCCACACTTTCACAGCAACTGTACTTTAAAAATACTTATCATTGTCTATTCTTTCTAACTGCGTCTTTTCACATAAGAATTTTGCACTTCCTTTACAGTGACAATTTACAGTGGAACAGCATGCTTTATTTTTGGCAAACTTCTTAAAAGGGCCTAGATTAAGATCTCTGACCTACAGCTGTTGTAAATAGAAGTCTTTTTGTTATAAGGCCTCTTAAAGTTGTTCCCTTTTTGTGTTAATTGATTAAAATGTGTACTGTGTTGGCCCAAGTTCCTCTTGCTAATTGGATAAAATGAAACCACAGACTAGGTACAAAAATCAACAATGGAACTTCCTTGTTGGGAAGGTGGACTATTAACTTGGTGGGCTCTGTTTGCTTCTTGTGGGCATGTGTATATATATATATATATGTGTTTTAGCCCCAAGACCCCTGAGATTGGCATCCTACTTTACTAGGTCTGTCTGAATGTTACAGAACAGATGGTTAATTCAAAAACAAGAGTATTAAAGCTGAGTGGCTAAATCTGATCTCCTAAAAATGAGGTTGCTAAAACAAGCTGCTCTATTTGATGTAGCTGCTGAATTGGTCTTTTATTTGATACAAAGGCAAACCTCAGTCTAATGCCTAAATACAAAGAAGTTGGTCATTTCAAAAATTTTTCAGCATTTAATTTCTTTCAGAGCCTGTAACTTGAAGTAGTAAGTTGCTTACATATTGTAGGGCTCCCGGAAGAGAAAAAGGCTTATTTCAAATCCATTGTTTTTTTCTGAGTTTATCACTGTGGTACAGGGCTTTAAAAGTAAGAAAACCAAATCACAGCAGTGGAATAAGAATAAGCCTGACACCATATTTTTAACTTGCCACGATTTGTCTTTTTTCTTCTATTAGGTGGTCAGTGAAATGAGAAGAAAAGAACAAATTGTTAGAAGAAAGGATTACTGTGTTTACAGGCAAATTCTTTCTCTTGTCAACAAATAGGATAGATAATTTGAGACAGGTGTTGTGCCAGAAGAAACCTTTAGATCATCTAATCCAACCTGCACACCACAGATCTGAGTTATGTCTGGACTGAGCCTAATGGTAAATGAATCTACACACATATGTACTGATACCAAAGGGATTAAAGCATTTATTTTCTGCATTCATCCTGTTGGGATTATTTCTTAGGGACACCATTTCACACTAACCTACTTTCCTACTTTCAAATGAAACAGATGAGCAGACTAATGCTGTTTATCTCGGCCCTTGGGGGTTTAAATACTTATGATTCTTCTATGAGCTGCTGGAAGTTTATAGTAACTTTTCAGGAATCTCTGACCTTGCAATCCATTTCTTTTATGGTGGATTGAGTATTTGATCTTAAAAAGAATCCTGTATGTGGCTTTTGGGTGGTTATTTTTTATTTAAGTGATTCTGTAAGATGAGCTATTGCATTTTTTAGGAATACTTTATCTCGAATCATAACGCATGACATAAAGGTAGCTTAATCATTGTATAAAAGTTGGAGAAAGCAGTGAAGTTATTTGTATGATTCTGCCTTGATAAATGCCTTAAAGTTAAACTTCAGGCTTTCAAATCTTTGCTTTTGCTGGTTCTTCTAGCATTTAACTCTATGTACAAAAGGTGACAGGCAAACAGGTGGAAACTGAATCCTTCCATCTGTTCGATTTACAGCACAAGTTTTGTGGGTAGAATTGCACTTGCTGGGTGAGAATCTCGTGTCAAATTTTTGTGGGATAGCCCACTATTTGCTGTAGAGAGGACATTGCTTTACTTGGCTGCATTTTGAAATGCTAGGTGAAATCTTGATTTCTATGGGGCTTTCGGGCTTTTCTTAGAAGAATGAGTTGGTTCTGGTTCTTTTTAAATTCTGTTTCTCCTAATTGGCCTCAAGACCCTCTTATTTCAGGGACTTTGACAGCTCTGTTGAAGCTACCAGTCGTATCCTCAGGCTTCTGGAGTTGATGGTCTTGAGAAGAGGGAGTCATTTGAAATACCATCTATTTGTCTGCTGATCTGTGATTAGGGCATAGGGTTAGATGTTCATACCTCAAGTTCTTGCTCACAACTCGAAATGGTGCCTTCAAACCTGGTGAAGGAGCAAAATTCAGGAACTAGAGAAACCTTGGCGAAGCTTGGAGAAAGCAATATATTAGGGAAGAAATTGGCAGAGTCACCGAAGTGTCTGAGAGCAGATGGAGTGTTGTCATCAGTTGCAAAATCAGTGTAAATACTTCCAGAAAATTACTCTTCCTCTGCTCTCGCCAAACACAAGGAACAGGAGCCATAAATACCATTGGCAAATTGTTTTAGCTGCCAGTGAGCATCCTGCAGTTGTAATCAGCAAGTTGGAATTCTCCCTTGCAGCGCTGGTCAGTGGCTGCTGCGGAAGCGTTGCATTAGTGGTGATAAAATACACCTTTTTGGTTCTTGCCTAAAGACAATGGATTTTTACAGATTAAAAATCTCACAGTTCTGTTGGTATGCTATTCTGGTGGGTTGTATCAACAATAACAATGAGATTTTTTTTCACTAATTGTTCCTTGTGGTTGCGTTGTATGGTATGACCTTCCTGTTTTAATGTGGTTCAGCGTTGAGCTGTAAAGCAGTTATTTCATATATATTACCATCGTGTAACTAGTAACTGATCTGTCCTCCCAAATGCACAGTTTTGGGATACTCTCACGTTTATAAAATGTGTCGAACTGGCTGCTGCTAAATTGACCACTATGGTGCACAGTTTATAAGGGGGGTGGCTACTTCTAAATGAAAATGAGGAGCCACAAGGCAGGATGAGTTACTAGATCACTAATGTATATGGCATCTGTGTCTCTCTTGAATCCTTGTTACCCAGGCAAATGAATGTTGGAGTAGAGAGTGTAAGATGGAGAGTGTATGGTTTTAAATTCTGAAATCTCTGTACTGATCCAAATTCCATTTCCATGGAAACTGGAAGTTTAGTACTCTCGCTTGTCAACTTCAGCTGCTGGCTTTGGGGAGACTATATTGTTCCCTTACACTAAACCTTTCAGAATCGAGAGTCATGTTGGTATATTAGCATCACATATTTTGTGGAGACTGAGAAATTATACTTGGAATTATTTAATGCATATACGTTCTGAGAGATGCTTAACTGTAACTGCTTACAGATCAGTTATCTAAATGTTTAGAGCTTGTGCCAGGTTATCTAATTGTTGACTTGTCACATACATAATGTATAAGAACATAGTTTATTTCCTGATGGGGGTAGTTTCTTCGTTACGGTGTAGTTTTACAGATCTGAAGCAAACCGAATTCTTTTAGTCACTGACGGTGCAGTAATGCAGGTGTCCTCCCTTGCCTTGGATTGCTGTGTGTGCATCAGCTGCAGCAACAGCTTACACCTAAAGACATCATGAATCTGTACTCAAAGTGACCCTGGGGCTCAACTGTACCACCTCATTATGAAAATTTTCTAAATTCTGGTTATGCTCTTGCCAGCAAGATGGAGCTCCCAGGTCTGATCTGCCTGGAGTTCATAATGGCAAAATGGCAATGCCAAAGCCAGGGGGGAAGTAGGTGAAGGCTTAACTTTCTGGAGGAAGCCCTGAAGGAACTGATGGCTCTCCCTGCTTCTGAGTGGAATGGGGTTGTTGAGAAGATCATGGAGAATGTAAAGAATGTACTGCTTTGTTGTGTTCAAAACAAGAGTTGGTAGGAGAAACTTGAATCCTTTGGTTGATCCGTAAGTGTTCTCTATTGTGAGAAGGTATCTTTTCTGTTCCTGAAGCTTTGGCTGGTTAAATGAAACTTTTTTCTAATAACTTAGACATACTTTAGCAATGTTCTGCTTTCACTTAGAGCTGCTTCGGGGAGCATTATAATCACTGCAATTACTATTTGAAAGCAAGTACTCTTTATGGATTGGCACTTCTGTATTTCTGTAACTTGTACCATTTACTTTAATGTACAAGAACATGACCCAGTAAAAGTGTATTGAGTGTATGGGGAAACGGCATTATATTAGAGATTTGTAGCCAGAAATGTGTACGCTTAGTCTTTCTTTGGTGTAAAACAGTAGTGTAGTAGTGCCTGTGTGGGCTATTAATCCTGTGTTTGGGTCCTGATTCTGTGTATGGAACAGCTTCACCAGAAACACTGATGCCAGTTTGACTTCAACAGGTGCACTAAACTTCAAGCCCTCTTCTCTGTAGGGTAGGTATTTGAGACTTAAAATATTCATGTGTCAGTCAGGGCAGGTGATCTTCTGTGTAGGTGGTGTGTTCTGTGAGCACAATTGTCATGCAGGCTCTCCTGGATGTGTGTGAACAGAAACAAGGTTGCAGAAAGAGCTTCTCTCAGGTTTTTTTTTTCTTGTGCAATAATATGGCAGTTTGAAAGAAGATAAACTCTTTGGTAGGTGAATAGTACTACTTTTAAAATTAAAAAAAAAAAAAGTTAAAGCCTTCAGCTTTGTAAATAAGCTACAGCAAGGTACCATTTTGATTTCCAAAAATGAGTAAGGTTGTTCTGAAGCAGTGCCAGAGATCTTAACTTGGCAGGCATGTCTCCCAAACAATTAAGGAAAAATTGTTTGGAATTAAGAACTTAGATCTAATTTTGTGCATTTTAGGGTTTCTTTTGTCTGACAGAAGTATTGGTTTGTTCATTAGTGTATTTTTTTTTTTTTGCTTTAATGATCATGAGGTCAGTAAACTAAGTATGAGGAGTGAAAAGGGAGAATCATTTGAATCTTCTGTCATGAGCTGAAATCTTCTGGAGATGCGTCTTCCTGTCTGGATTCCCTTTTTTAATTCCAGATGCCAGTGTGTTTGCTTGTTTAGGTGTAATATAGCAGGCTTGTTTAGGGGAGGTTGTCTTGCGAACCAGCAGTGTCGCTACTGTGATGGCCTTGTCTGTCGTCTCTTGAGGTGGGAGGTTCCAGGTCCATTCTAAAATATGGGGAACTCTTCCCCTGCTATGGTAGCTGGAATTCAATTGGAACTTGCCAATATAAAACCAGGAGCTGGTAGCTAAAAAAAGATACACATTTTTCTTAGAACGTAGATACAGTGTTGGGGGAGAAAGCAACAAAATTACTCAATTATGGTTATTTCTGGCTCTACCTGTAAAGACAAGTGTGAAGCCAAGAAAACCTGTTTGTTTGTATTAAGAAGTTTGCCTTATGTGTGAAAGGTGTTGCCATAATTATTTTTTTGGCAATGGCTTTTGTTCTCTGTTCCAGCACTCAGTAGGTCTAAAAGCTAAAGACAAGTTTTAAGAAGTCACGTGCAAAAGGTAAACCTGTACTTGGGGAAAATACGCCCAAACTACCTGCAGCTAAATATAGAAATAGTAAGTAACCCAATGGAGCTTCTAATCTTCTTTAAAATGTTACTCGAAGAGGTGCTTTAACATACAAAACCCCTTTCCTCCTGCTGTTGTTTTCTTGTCTTGCACATGAATTTAAATGAATAAATATGAAAACCTCAAGTAAACTTAAACACAACTTCTCTTTGTGTGTAGCAGGTGTTATTTAAAGGGCCAAGCCAGGATATCTGTGCGCCCAGTTGAACAATTATTCAGCTGCTGCTTCTCGGGGTGAAGAAGTTATGCAGCTGCTTGTTTCATCCCTGGTGTTCAGTTCTCCCATGATTACTTGCCTTCTCTCCACTTATATAGGTTACAGATTTAAAGAAAAAAACCAAAATAATAAAAAATAAGGAGATTAGTATTATTGCGTAAAAGCCTTGTGTGGTGCAAGTGTATCGTAACTGACTGACTCAACACGTTATGAGGTTTCGTTCCTCTCACAAGTGGGAATGATCTCACATTGTTCTTGCTGAAAATGGTTTTCTGTCCATGTTGTAAAATCATTGTGCAGTTTGAGCATAGCAGGTGATGTTTACCAGGGATTTTGTTATTTATGCTTCGTTCAGTGTACGTGGAAAGTTAAGATGCAGGTAAACAACTTCAGAAATACAGAACTTTTTTCCTTTTTTCCATCTCTGTGTAATATGTCTAGATAGCAGGCATAAATATAATTGTATATAAATATAATAAATAAGATAATCTGGTTTCTGGTGCTATTAGTCAGTTGTTGATACCTGTAAGTAGCTATCTCCTCCACCTAGAATCTAAGAGCTAAGATTCTCATTCACGTCATTCTTGGACATAATTTGCTTACTAATAGTCACGCTACTTCCATTATACTACTTATTTTTAGAAGGCTCAAGGAGTTATGTTGTAACTGAATTACTGTGAAGAGTGATCTGATCCATTATCTAGCATACACTCAGTCCTGGTCAAATGGGTTTTAATGGCATTAAAAAATAACCTCATTAGTACTAGGAATATACACGTTTTCCCCAAAATCATGGTTTAAGAATCATAAGCACAGGAAAAAAACTAGCAATGTCTCATAGTCTTGTATTATAACACAGCTGAATGCAAAGGAAAGCACTCAAGCTGCTCTGGGTTGTAAACATTTGGCTATTCTATCCCTAAAGTAGATACGGGCTTGTATTCAACTGTTACTGATTTTATTGTGTATGAGGACTTCGTGTACTATGCTATCAGTGAAAGCAGACAAGATTGAAAAACTCTTTCATACCTCTTGCATTTCTCTTGAACACATGCAAATGTTAGTAGTGGCAGACCTGCAGTTATATTTGCTTTCAAAGAAGATGGTGACTTCTAACTCTTATCTTGGAAAGACGAAAAGCTCCTTTTACTAAAGACAATAACACCGATTCATTCACACCTTGGACTAAAAAAATGGTTTTTGTCTTGGTGACTTAGCTTTAAGTCTTATGTTTCTAAGACTTAGGTAGACCATAAACCATGCTGTGAAAATAACTTTTGGTTGGCTTTTCAACTAGTATACATAAGAAGCCACTTCTGAAGTCCTTAGAATAGTAGTTGTGGTTGGTTTATGAGCATGGTTCTTAAACTGATGGATTTACCCTGAGCCCCTTTATGACAATGTACACTTCTGTGTGTGTAGTTCCAGGTTTATTTTAGGCAGTATGTATTTAATTAAATTGGTTGGCTAATAGAATCAACCTCTATGCCCCAAATGATACTTCCTTTTGGTGTCTTAATAGCTATTCTGAGGTATTGTGTCCTGTTAAGTTTCTAATGTGAAACATTCTTAGAGCTTAATATTGATGTCGGGTCACTGCTTAGCCTGTTCTTCCCCTTCATAGGGCATACAGATCTGGGATTATCCCTTCTGTAACTGCATTGTAACTTGCCTTATGGGCTTCTTCATATTTGCTTTCACATGATACAGCAGACCAAGGGCCAGCAATGTTGATTCTGTACTTTCAAGGGATGACTGATTTGATGTGTATCTAATGTAAGCACTGCACTGGATTGCATGTGGATTACTTCTTTCTGCTGCAAGTAGAAAGAAAATATTTCATCTCCCCCCTTCCTATAGCAACAACAACTAAAATAGGTTGAATAATGATGAACAGACCTTGGCCCTGTAATCAAACTTGAAAATTGCCTTAAACTACCTCACTGTGCTTGCACTCCTAACTTGCGATTTGTCTAATGAGCCATTTGGCTACAGTGTACCGATAGTCACACCTTTAATGTTTTTGAGATGGCCAACATTTTGTTTAGAAGAATGGCATACTGTACTACATGCTACCCAGCATTTTGCAGATGGTTTTGGTTTAATGATTTGATCTGCCTGCAACTCATGTTACCATTTCCTGGAAGGTGTGCCAGAATGGAGTTGCTATGAGGAGGGACATGTGTGCTTGTCAATGCCACCTCAGTTGTATGGCCTTGAAGACTCACGTTGTTGTCTGTGAAGGACAGCTCTGCAAGTTAAGAATGAACTGTTTTTGCAGTTTCAGTAGTAATGGAGATCTGTGTCCAGGCACTTATGAGGGCTGAGGCATATTTGGTGACAAACACTTCAGTTGCCTTCTCCAGTAAGAGAATAGCAGCACTTTCCTGAATCTTCCCATTTCTGTGACCTTCTCCAGAACATTGCAGGGTTCTTGGGTTGTTTTTAGGTGAGGCTTTTTGTGGGTATGCATTATTGCTGCAATGTTAAATGAGAATAGGTGGTGGTCTACATATATGAGAAACCTTTTGAACTCTTGCATTCAGTCTGATTTTTTGTGTTTCTTTCTGGATAAAACATGCACAAGAGAGACTTCTGGATATACTGCTTTATTTTGGTGAATGAACTTTCCATTCTGAATAATGCAATGGGGAAATGATGGTGTAGGTTTGTTCTACCCTTCAGGTTTCCCTGTAAGGGAACAGGCTCAGACTTCATCTGTGGCAAACCTGCTGTTATGATGAAGGGCTTTTCTAGGATGTAAGATTATTAAGATATTAAACATTGTGGAATTTTTGTGCATACATATAAATCATAGTTCAGCTATCCAGTAATATCCAATGGATGATATATTCAAGTGATAGCAGTCTTGCTTTTATTGCATTACTCAAGTAATGTAAACCAATTTCAGTTAATGTTGGAGTAGGAAACAAACTTGAAACAGAAAAACTCTTCGGTTGGATTGCTACCAGCTTACTATGCTGGCAGTACTACTGCAGAAATTAAATAATTGTGGATCTGTTAGTGGCAAGCTGCCAAGGAAATGCTGATTTTGATTTTAATGCATTTTAAAAATTTATTTATTAACAATTATGTAACAACATATTAACAATTACTTATTAACATTGCAGCTTTGGCAGCTCGGGAGGCTTCACTCTAGAAATTGTAGGGGTGTGGATCTTTTAGTGTTTGTTTTATTTTTTAATTTTGTTTCCAAGAATCAAACATTAAGAATATGGGGTTTGGGTTGTATGGTTTTGTGTTGTGGTTTGGTGGGGATTTTTGTGACTCATAACTTGGTGAAATGTCTTACCTGTATAATCTCTTTTCTTATTATAAAGAGTTCCTTTGGAGGTGACTGAATCAGTGTTTTTGTCCTGTTGTACTTCCATCTTAAAAATATTTTCTGTAAGAAAGAAATAATGACATGATGATGCCTGGTCACTTTGTATGAAATCTAATAATTGCTCTCATATGGAGTATTATGTTCTAGGCAAAGTATATGCTTTTTCTACACCAAATTAATCTCAAGGGCAAGAAGGATGAAAATGACTGGAATAAAGAGTAAAGAAATAAGATTTATATTTTCAAATGAAAAAAACAAGGAATGTCATTTCTAAAATGTATCTTAGAAATTAAAGTGAATAATAAAGGTGTCTGGGCATATTAACGCTGGTAGAGTTTGGTGTTTTGGTTTTTTTTTTCCCTTCTGCTACAAATCAAATACAGGTAACCCTTGCTGCTCCGAATCCTCATCACCGTTCAACAGTCTTAAAAAATTTAGCTACCTCTTCTAAAGATCTGGGTTGCTTAAACTTTCATTCCTTCTCTGAAAGTTTTTCTGTTTAAACAAAAAAGTAATGTTTCGCTCTGCTGGGAGGCTGCAGACAGCCCCTTTTGCCTTCTGGTGGAGAAGGCACTGTGAGTATGAACATGCATTCAATGCATGTGGAGGGTGAGGTCCCTGATGTGTTTTGCTGAAGACCTAGATTTCAAAACCATTTCTTCTTTCTATCACTTGGAAAGTTGTTCCAGGTTGTATAATGCTTTGCTGTCTAGGTGAACTAACTCCTCTACTCTAGCCAGGAGCACATCGCTTCTGCACTGTTACTGGTGGTGCCTGATGCCACTGGGCTTTTGCATGTGCCTGGTGAATGCTTGAAGAAAAGCTAGTTTTTGCTTTCTGCAAATACCACCAGCACAGTGGGGGGAGGATATATCTTAATTTCTGAAGTAGCATGCTCTCTCCATCCTACATAATATCTTCTTAAGTTTGGGTTTGCTTTTTTTTTTGGTTCAGTGTTGTAAAAGCTGTGTGCAACTTAATAGATTTTTCTATCAATTCTAGCAGTCTATTACTTGTGGCAAGGGAAGACTTGCTCCTGAAAATGCTGATAAGAGGCTGTGCTTTAAGCAGTGAATGCAGTCATGTTTGATTTCTGTGTAGCACGGGTTTGAAAGCCAGTGGTCTTGCATTGCTTTGATTTGTTGTTTTTTCCCCTCGTTTAATTTCTGAATGCCTCCTGTGAAAGTTTTTAAAATTGTATTGAATGCTTTGTCAACTATGTTTTTCTAGTAGTTTTGCAAGAATTATTAGCTTTCCTGTGACAATTATATCATACATCCAGAATTATTTGAAAACTACTTACTTGGCCTTTATCTCTCTTGTAGTCATGCTGGCCTTGCAGATCTGGACTAACGCAAAGAATAATTAGCTACAGTGTTCCTGAAAGAAATTTGGCAAAGGAAGCTAGTACTGACCTAATCTGTTAGATTTTTGGGAGCAAAATATGTCTTTTGTGTCAAATGATACACTTTGGTTATGCCATGGTTTAACCCCAGCCACTAACTAGGACCAGGCAACCATTCACTCACTCCACTGCCCCCTCCTCCACCTGTCCCTCCCCCCCCCGTAGGATAAGGAGAAGAGAGAGAAAAAGGAAAAAAACCAACTTGTGGATTGAGATAAAGACAGTTTAATAGAACAGTAGCGGAAGAGAAAATCATCATCATCATGGTAAAAATATACAAAATAGTGATACAACCAAAGCTGCTATCACTACCCGATGATTTGTTGCCCAGGCTATCTTGAGCAGGGATCATGGATTCCTGCTCCCTGGCCAACCCCCACTTAAATACTAAGCATGACATCTATGGTATGGAATATTCCTTTGGTCAGCTTGTCCTGTCTATGCTCCCTTTCAGCTTTTATGGGAAGCTGGAAAAAGTTCTTGACTTAATATAAGCATTACTTAGCAACAACTGAAAAAATATGTTATCAACATTATTCTCATGTTAAATCCAAAATACAGCCCCATACTAGCTACTATGAAGAAAATTAACTCTACCCCAGCCAAAACCAGTACAGGTTGCAAGTTAAAAATGCTTTTGCCCAATGGTGTTACCCATCCTTGCTTTAGCACAGAGCATTCACTTGGCAAGTCAAGATTATTAAAGAGTGTTGGTGCCCTTGTAGCTGGTTTGTAGAACTTGGCTCCAAAAATTATCTAATTAGCAGCAGTTTCAGTTAAACTCTGGTATTGTATTGGAAATATAGAGAAGTCTCAACACAGGCAGTTGATGCTACAGCAGAAAACCGGCTTTCATTCCACAATATAGAATTATTTAGCTGTAGTCGATCAGGTGAAAAATCAATCATGTTTTGTGCTTCTGTCTGCAAAGAGAATGCTTAATCACTGCAGCTGAATTTAATATCGTGCAACTGGTGTATTATATTATAAAAACAGCTATAGATTGATACTTTTCTCTTTTGTGGAGCTGAGTAAAATTTTCATTGCTATAGATGTATTTCTTCTTTCCAGCTGAAGAGATTGTCTGAACTTGGACATCTTCCAGTGATTATAAACAGCAGTAGCTAGTAAAGATATTTGAATGTTGGTTTTAACTCAAACAATTAAGATGCCATTAATGTATTGAAGAGTGAGCCTTTTTCTAGCTGTAAAGTGGTATTTTCACTTAATATTTGGTTAATCTTAGAAACTGTGTAAGTGTACTTTAAAGCTTTTGATAGTTTTAAACTGTAACCATGCTAATACTAAGTCAAATGAGTTGGTGCATTCTTAATATAATACTTAATCCTTAATATTAATAACTGAGTTGTAGCTGTGTTTTTTCAGAAGGCATTTATTTAAGGAGGAAGCAGTATAGATTTTTCACTTGATGGGGCAGTAAGAAAGCATGCAATAGAACAAAAACAAAAACAGAGCCTTTGGAGATATTTGTACTTGCTTCCCAATGGAAGTTTAGATGCCTATATGGCATTTCCATAAGGACCTAATATGTGAAATGTTGCCTGCTATAAGAGCATTCATTATTGAGGCTCTTTGTGGGTGCTATGGCTCCCTGCTTCATTTGGAAGTGGATGCTGTCGATGGGATAATTAGTGTTTTGTGCTGATCTCTTTGGAGGTAGAATTGTCTTATGTCACTGGTGGAATTAGCGTAGGGAAGAAGGATCTGGACAAATTCATGTTCAGTATATTTGCTGAGTAAATATAAAAACCTTTGTGTGAATTTTTTTGTTGAGCTTGAGGTACAGAAGATCATAAACTAGAAATCAGGGAGCATTTAAAAGTACAGCAAAACATTGTAATCAAGCAATCTGTGTAAATGACGAAAGTGTGGAGGTGGAATAAAAGCACCTTCTCTAGCGTGTGGTACACCAGTGATGCAGGACAACTACAGATTTCTTTGGAAATGCTGTCAGTACTCCTTGTTGTCTCGCAGCATTGTAAACTGCTTTAACCTTGGAAGAAGTGAGTTAGATTATGGGTTAAGGCCTACTGATGCAGCATGGGGGAAATGGTATTATAAGAAGAGGGAATAGAGGTGGTGAAGTATCCTTCAACCAGAGAAGTTATCTTCTTGGAATACAGGAGTGAGGTACCTGTCTTATTACCTTATCTCTATAGCATTTTGAAACAGGCTTGAGAGACTAACAAGCTAATGTGCATCTGCTAAGCTCCGGTAACTATGTGCAGGTTCTTAACCTCTTCTTATTCAGGTTAAAATGCTTTAGTATAAACTTCTTTGCTTGCCTTTAATTTAGTGTGTTTTACCTCATACTTACAGAAGGCCAAAACTGGTAACTGCTGGCTCATTAATGCTCTACCTTCTTAAGCTTGGTGTTTGTCTTGATGCATAGCAAGTTAAAGTCATTCAGGAACTTCAAATGTCTTTACGTTAAGTCTTTGAATGTAACCCTTTCTAATCTGCCATCTTAATGAAAGAAGTCCAAAGAAATCTTGTCCAGTGTTCATATATTCATACCATGATTCTACTGTGAAACTGCTTGTGGTTAAGTTATTAATGTCTTGCTGCAGAATCTGCATGAGGTTGAAAGCCTTACTGTGGCCACTGTGTGAGATGGGGTGCTAGGTTAGCTGAATATGCAATCTGACCTACAGCTAGCTTTTCTTGCACTGTTATCAGAAAAAGTAAGCAGTAAGTGTATAAGGTACAGCTCCTCTTAACTTTTGTCTTGAAACCTTTAGGTCAGGGATAGTTTAAATACTCTGGTTTCAGCTCAGTGGCGGCTGAAACACCAGTACTGTGCTCAATTGCTTATAACCTTTAGCAAGAATTATATTTGTGACTTTAGTTAAATTCTTCTCCTGTCCAGTTCTCATTGCCTTCAGTTGGAGCAAGATCAGCATCTTGTATGGCATGGTGACCGTGCACATACAGTATCAAAGACTCCTTTCTAAAACAGAAGAGAAAAATAAAGTGCAATGAGATAGGGGTGAGTGTTTTGAGTAACAGATAGGAGGTGAACAAGGGAACAATGAATTAGGTCATTAATGCTGCTACTATTAGCCAAAAATGCTTGGAGCATATTGAAGGAAGATACTGACTGTATTTAAAGTAGTAAAGCCAGACAAAACATTTTCCGAATGGTAGATCTATCTTTATCTTCTCTTTATTGTTGGAATCTGCTGCGTTAAGTCCATTTGCAGTGAGGTTTACCTAGTGAAGTTAAGAACCTAAGAAACTGCTTAGTTTGGAAGGCAGCATGCAGACAAGAACCTAGTCTCTCTTTTCCAATTTGAAGACCTCCAAAGACTTATCAGTAGAGGTAAACCCAAGCATTACACACTTACTGAGCTTGTCATTATAGCTGTATGTGTTTTGTTTTGGTAGGGGACATGGGAGGGAAGTGGTATGTTTACTAGTGGTTTATTCCCAGAGTTTTGCAGTACCAAATGCTGGTGTATGTCTTGCTTATAATGAAATATTTGAGACGGCAGTCATGGGAAAGCAATCTTGTCATGGGATAGCTCAGTTCATTCAAGTAATTTCATTTGTTTCCACTTGGTCTCTTAAGATCCTTTCATTAAATCATATGAAGAATAAAGGGGGAAAACACGCATTCCTCTCAAATAATTTGCAGAGAGCATTGTACTGCAGGCTTGTGATGAAGAGTTTGGTCACTACAAAATTCTTCTACTAATTGTTTTGTTATTTCTGTCATGACCATCTTGTGTACTCATAGTGCTACTGTTCGGATGTAGTAGCAAGATAGTATTTTTAATTATACTTTTCTTTTTCTAGAAACAAGCCGTGTGTCTCTTATGCTCTAAAAGCCTTTTAACTCTTCCACTTTGTCACTTTCAAAGAAGGTCAAAACATCCTATTCAGCCTCTTTTGTCTCTGATATTTGCTATTTCAAAAACTATTTCATTGTTTGGGAATGTTGGTTTTGAAAATATGCACATTTTGCTATTCACTATTTGAATGTTTTGTATATGGATAGGCTGCATTTGCTCTCAAGAAAGAAGCCATTTTAAGGCCTTAATTAGTTGTTTCTTGGCTTTGATTGAAATCCTGGAAATTGCTGGTGAGCACTAATCAGAAATAGCGTAATCTGCACGAGATCTGGATTAGTGTTAACAAAAAACATCTCCAAATCTTGGGATACTAATTTCCTTTTTCTTCTGATCTATTCCTCTCAGCTGTATGCTGGCGGAGGAGGAATTAGATTTGTAATACCGTATCAAAAATGTTTGCAATCTTGCAAACAAATAACTGGGTTTGGGGAGGAGAGGAGAGCAGTTTTAAATTGTGTCTAGATGTAGTTGAAAACAAAGCTTTGATAAAAACACATAAAGAACTGGTAAAGTAGGGACTCATCAAAACAGACTTATTTTCATATATTAGCGGATCTGGACAGCATATTTTTTGGCCTGGCTTCAGGTTTCCCTTGACTAAGCAGTACTCTGAAGCCAGTGAGGACCCTCAAATCCCAATGTAGATTTGGGGGTGGGTGTTCGGAACTGCTTCTTTTGCCCCCCTCTAAGGGTCTTCACACTTCTCCTGGGACGTGGCCAACACCTATTGAAGCCTCATGTATTCCATAAAGCATGTTGTTGCGGTGAAGGAGTAAAACTTTCCGTGTGCTGGTATTTACATGTTGGCACATTAACATTGCAGTACATCTTTACAGCGTGCCTTCCTCATGACTATTTGCAGCTTTTTGGCTTTGAACTGCAGAAGTTTGATTAGCAGCTGTAGTGCGTGCGTGTGTACCTCCCACATGTTGTTAACAGTGCATGGGACCTTTTCAAAGGGAATGTGGGGGGTTTGCTGGCCAGTGCTCTAAATCAAGAGAGACATTGCCAAAGAAGTCTGAAACCAGCAGAACAGACATGATAGGCTTTACTGCTGCTTTTCTCTTTATCTTGATTCTTTTTTTTGTTTGTTTTGCTAATGGCAGCGGGATTTGAATCCTGCTTTTGAACTTTGAAGAAAAGCTTTCCATTTCCTCTGGCCTGTGTTGAGTGCGTAAAATTAAGTAGTGAGTCTGATCCCCTAAAAAAAAAAAAAAAAGTAGTAAAAGTAAGTAAATGGTTGTTCAACTGTAAGGAAAAGTCTTTGAATCTAAGTGGTGACTTCTGCTTTGGCCTCACTTGAGTTAATCTGAGGACTTCATTGGTCAATTAGAAAAATCTACAAAAAGAAAGGATTTCCTGACTTGAAGTTCTCATGATGACAAGGCCTTGGAGATATGAAGAAGGTTGTCTCTTTCCATTGTTCAATGCTTAGAAAGTCTGGCTGGCCTAAGCTATATTACATTTATTTTCACTTTGCTACACGGCATTCTTTCTGACCAACCCGTTATCTTCTTCATTGCAACATACATTTTTGTGGTGGTGGTTTTTTTTTTGACATGGTAGGCTTGAGCAGTCATCTATAAAAAAAATAGCTTCTTTCTGTCTCCCATCCCATACCTTGCATTTAACCAAAAGTAATATCCATTGATTATTTTTTTTTTACCTTTTTCAGAGAGAATTAAAGTACTAAATGGTAGGGGTTATGTTTGTGTAAGAAAACTTGCTTTTAGCATTTTCATTATAGCCAAAATTGGGTATTTGCATTTAACAACCACAGTGGTTTGAGATGTGAAGACATTGATTTTAAAGTGACAGTACCAGCCCATACCATAAGTTGCACTGTAGAACCTATTACAGGAGAGCAGAAGCAGTAAGCTAATAATCTGCCAGATTTGGTTTTATTTTTTTTATAGTGGTGTTATAAAAAATATAACAACTTGTGATCCATCTTAAACTTCTGCTTCAATTAATGGCATCTGCATATATTAAGAGTTTTTTTAGCTTCATAGAAATATATTCAGAGTTGGGTTTTCCCCCCTCCACCGTAGGCAGAATGTCTTGGGATTTGTCTCTTTTTTTTTTTTTTTTCCCCTTTCTGAGCTGAGCAGCCTGACATTTTCTCTAGTCAATTACTGAACACATCTGATTGTTCTGTACTTCTAAGATCTTTAAAATTAGCCTTGTTTTTTGGTTTGGGTGATTGTTTTTTTTTTCTCCTCTGAGTGAGTTAAGATGTAATTGTCATCCTAGGAGATTTAAAGACATGGTCATCCTGTTGATGCGAACTAGGAACTAAATCCCAGATATGTTTTCATTCTTTGTAAAGCTAATGTAAACTTGGACTGTAAAGTGTTGCTTTCTTCTTGGTTACTAGTGGCCTTTTAAGTGTTGACTTATATTGCCAATGACACAAATTAGGTTTTGTAGTAGATAAAGCAAGAACTTGCTATTTACCATTATACTATCAAATAAATAAATTTAAAAGACTTCAATGGCAATAAATTGCCATTTCCTGGGCAATTCCTGGTAGTTGGTGTTCAGTTGGCCCTGATTCTACCAGGTGGTAATTACCATTAAGTGCCTAAATAGAGATCATCATTACTTCTGAAACTGTTGTGGGAGTCTTGATTGCTTTCTACAAGGTTTCTCCTAAGCTCATGTCTCTGCTGAGACAAATGTTCTGGCCTTACTTACGGCTGTTTGAGATGGAGGTAATGGCTTGTGATAGAGAAATAACTTTTTCTCCATCTCTCACATTTGCCTTAAACTTGCACCTATGCAAGGTCCAAGCATACTTGAAATTCCTTCCACTGGAAGGATTGCTTCCAGAGGATTGATTAAACTTCTTTCGAAGGAGTGCAGCAAAACTGGCAAAAGTCAGTTTTCTGTTTGTCTTCTACTGACTCATTGCTAATTGCAAGGAAAGAAAAAGGTAGTTTGCTTTCTATTGACTACATAATGAAGTAAGAAATTAAAGCTCCAAACAAAAAGAAAGCTGTGATTATATAATAGCAGTAGCTGTTACAAAATGTTTATTCCTTTCATTAGTGATAATTAGGAAGCTGTGTATTATAATTCCATGAATAACACTTTCTCACATTCTTGGGGCGGCGGGGTATCCCAGAGGACACGCAGATGTTGGCTGAAGGTCTGGTGGAGGGCGTGCATTTTCAACAAGGACAAGTGCTTGTGGAGGAAGCTAGAAATCTGCAAGCTTTCATGCCCAACTCTGCTCTCTGCAGGTGCCATCTCTGACTGCTTTTACAACCATGAAATGAATAACAGCTGTATACTATTTTACCTATTATCATCCAGTATGTGCTTTCAGTTAGAGACTCTTGAAGTTCATTTTATAGAAGATGACTATTTGCAGACACAAGTTACCCAAAAGAGACTGCTACTTAACAAACTTGCTGTATTATACTGAAATTGAGATACTTTGTGTTTCAACATGTACAACAAAATGATGTTGACTTTTTTGTTCAGGTGCATCAGCATAAAAAAAATGAACTAGTGAAGTTTTTTCGACACTCTTTTTAAAATAAAGACCTTGGTGATAACATACAAATAAATTAGTGATAACACACAAATTCTCTTCGGCCCTTGAGCACTTGAACTTTGCCTTGTCTTTGGAAGACACAGCCAAGAGGTGGGCTTTCTGGTATCTTACATGACTGGAAATTTTTGTCTCGGTGAACATTGGCTTGCGCAGGGAGGAATTCACTGGCTCTTTTTGTCCTCTTAGCAGTGGTAAGCCATACAAAATAGCTTGCACTGGAGTTTCATTGGCTCGTGCGTTTTGCTGGACGGTTAGCTTGTGAGCTTTTGGCTCTTATAAATCTGGATTTGATTCCTCACCCACTTCACTATAAATTGAAGGGTGCCATGTGGGACAGGATGAAATGGAGCGGGTAGGGAGAATGGTACAATTTTTGGATGCAGAGCTGACTTCTTTCAAGTGTGAATGGAACTATGTGCATTTGAAATAGGGAAAAGATGTGTTTGTGGAATCAAATGTGAAGGCTGTAGTGGACTGCATGCAAGATGGCAATCACAAAGGAAAGCACTGCAGGCCTTCAGAAAAGGGGCAGGTTTTCTCTCTCACCAGTTTTTGCTACTGAGTGCTGTCTTAAGTGCTTTACTTTGTCCTTTACAATTCTAAGAAGGCTGGAACAGGGGGCGTTATTAGGAGGGGCTTAGAACTCCTTTTTGCCAAGGAAGGGTGATTGAAGTTAACCATTAAACCCTTTGGGAAATCACAGTTTTGGATGAGAACTTTCTTGTGTCGAAAGGGTTAGTTGGAAACACAGTGATGTCTAGTTTTCCTGCTAATGCTAAAGACTGACTTGAAACTGCATTTTTTTTTTATTGGTTTGGGGTAATGCTAAACTGAACTAATTGGAATTTACAAATAATCTGCAGTGACTGTTTAATTCTGATATCTTAATTATTTTCTGTCCCTGATGTGGATTCTGCAAACTAACTTGCCTCAGTGCTCATATAAAAACAGGCTAAATCATCAAACAAAATTATGCTGTGTAAACAACTTATGGAAGTAGAAAAGAATGGCCTTTGCTTACAAAGATGACAGCAGTCTTTCACAATTTTTTTTTAAACTAGAACAGGCTCTCAGAACTATAAATTGCTGTGATGTGGAAATAGAAATTGTCTGGCAGTGTTGAAAAAGTGAAGAATAGTTTCCTCAAGAGTCGTAATATTGACTGTTAGAATGAACTGAAGGGACTGTTGGCTTCTGTCTGTATTGCAAACACAGGCTGCATGCTAAACTGCTGTTTTGCCACTAGTTTAGTCACTACACTGGCTGGGACATATGCTCAATGGCAAAGGAAGGGAAGTCTGATTTTATTCTTTCACTAGTTTTGCATGCATGCATGTCCTTAACTATACTAATGCAAGTAAATTGGAATCTTGTACCAGTCTCTTTCAGTTACTGTCAACCAGACTTATCATTAAGGAAAGAAATTAAAGCAAATGCCACATCATTGTGCTACCATTTTTATATGCTACCAATGTGCTAACACTTTTATGTTGCCTGAATACCTGGATGACTTGTCCAACTATACTTTTTCAGAGATGTGCATGGTTAGAGACATACGTGTTTTAACTTGAATTGTTCTTTTCAAATGTCTTCCTACGGTTCCAACTGTTAGGACTGATAACAGGAGCTAACTTAATGCACTTTCTGGTAATCTACAACCCAAACAGGCTAGTGGATATGTGAATAAACAGACCTAATCCCAATTTCTGCTAAACGCCACTTGATTGTTACTCCGACTATTTCTCTTTTTCTTTAAATATGCTTTCTCATGCATGGTTTTCTGAGAATCAGTGCAAAATATATAGTCATATGTAGGCATAGCAAGAGTTTGATGCTATGTTTGCAGAATTAAGAGTCAAGAGTGAAATTGTACAATTTGTTTCAAATGGTAAGGCAGGCATGTAACATGGTGGAGCTGCTCATTGTACTTTAAATCTACAGAGCAGACTTTGGTTGATTGTGAGCAAAAAAGAAATTTTCAACAGCAAAGCAACTTCTTGCTATGACTTCACATTTTCTTTACTGCTGTGTTGGATAATTACCTTGTGAAGTGAGCCTGAATATGTGTAACTACGGCAGTATAGCCAAGGCAGTGTTTTCTAAGGGAGGTCTCTGATCAGCAGCCTGCAGGAGCCTTTGCACTTCTAGGACTGCTGAAGGAAGCAGACAAAAACATACCTCCTCTCAGTAAGTGTAACGTTGCTGTGCCTGCTGTCTTTAGAAGAAACTTGCTGACAAGGAGAAGAGAAAACTACGGGTTTCTGTGCTGTTGCCCTAGTATTCTTCCAATGGAGTTGTGCAGAATGAGTGAGGAGATGAGGGAGAAGTGCACAGTCTGTGGATGAGTCTTGATGGCTCTGTGTTGTATCAGCATGCCCTTTTGATCTTGGGGTAATTGTTACAATGGGCTTTAATGACAGGTGTTGCTAGGTAAAATGTTTGGAGGAAGAGAAAACAATGTGCCCTACCTGTAAGTATTCTATTTTACATGATGATGTCCTCTTAGTTTGTGTGTTGGGGCTCTCTTGGATATGTTGTTTAAACAAAAAGAAAATAAATCACTTTAAGTGTTTTACTGTCCCTTTTCTCAACGACTGGAACTCTAAAGGTTTAAAACTGTATTAACTGAATTCAAGCCTGTTGTTCCTGGAAAGCAAAGTATGGAAAGCAAATGCCCTTCACATACTTGCAAGGAGAAAACTGATAGGCAGAACTCTTAAGATCATGGTCAAGACATTTTTTTTTATATCAAGCTGCTTTATAATTTTCATTTCACTCATTTTGGTTTATGCGTCCTTGTGATTTTTGTAGCACTTGCTTGTCAGGACTTCAGTAGAGCTTAAAGAACTAGGATACCATGTTTGTGGAGTGAAGAGGGAGTAATTTATTGTTGGATTTAAAGAGTTTATTATCCATTTCTTTTCCTCTTCCTGAGAAGAGCTAAATAGTAGTAACAAAGAGGCAACTCTTTTTCTGACTGGTATAGAAAGGGATGTTAATGCTGTTGCTCCTGCTAACACAAGATATGGTTTAAAAAACAAACACAGAGAAAACTACATGGGAATCACAGACATAGGTGGCTCACTCAGATGTGACCGCAGGCTATTGGTAGCATAGGTAGGACATAGGTAGACAAAACAGACACAAGCAGACATGGGACTGAATGATGTAGTGAAGTCAGGGTTGGACAATTCCTCTGTCAATTCTGTTTAAGGTGTTAGGTTGCTCTGGAGAAGAGGGGGAATAAATTTTCTTGATCTTGCTGTGACTGGCTACCTTCTGCAGTCAAGTGAAGACATGAACAAGTGACTACAGTCAGTGAAAACATAAACACGCTGATGCTCCTCATATTCTCCTAATAATGTGTCTTGTTTCCAGTTTGGGTTGGTCTTCTCATAGGTAAGAGCAGAAGCTAAAATAGGCTGATATAGATACTGTTACTTTGGGAGCATGTGCTGTTTATCGATAGGGTCAGAAAGGACAGAGTAGTGAGCTAGCAGGAGGGAGAACTACCTTCTCCTCTCCACTGGTATAGCCCTAAATTTTCTTGTCAACCTTTCCTATATTCTGTTTTGACACTTGATGTGAAGACACCAGCTCCCCCTGCAGACCCGCATACCGCAGGCTTTGTAATGAGACTTCAAGCAAGGATGCTGCTTGCGCTAACTGATTTGTGACAGGGAAGCTTTTTTCTTGCTAGGAGCCAAACACCAATCCTGGATTTATTTTTACATAGGTCATTATGTAGCCACTGAAGGATAACTTTTGATTAACAGTGATGAGAAGATAATTGGGACCATCTGACCCAGATGTGGTGGAAGGCCTCCCTAGCTCGCAGCACCTGATCTTCCTCACTAATTTGTCCAAAACAAGCATACCTTTCACCACTACCTCAAGGCATTTACAAATCCATCTGTACTTTTGATATGATGGTGTATCTTTTTTAGATTGTGACCTCAAGGCTAATAATTCATAGTGGTAGACTCCATGTGATGTCTGCTGTCTTTCAGAATTGTCATTACCTTGATAGAAACATAAGCTAACATTGTGTATCTCCCATTACCCCGAAGAACTGACCAAAATGTTCTGACCTTGTTAAAACTGCAGATGTGTTCCTTTGAGATAATGACTCAATCTTTTGAGATTACTCTTTCCATATTTTTTTCCTTTGTGGCTAATTACTACTTAACTTCAACAAAGACAGAAAGGGCTTTCATCTTAAAGATTTCCTGCATGTAATCAAGGATGCTGCTTTCCTGTATTTAAAAAAAAAAAAAAGACTTTAGAAAAGCTAACTTCATTCCTTTTTTTAATGTCTTTTCTCCATAAGACTTTTTCAGTGTCATAAACTACTTTTTGTTTCTCCTGAACTTCATTTCAACAGAAGATTACTTTGGTTCACATGAATTGGGACATAGATTTGGTCATCCAGTAAGCTACAGAACAACTGTGAAGAAAATAAAACATGATTTAATGTAAAAAGATTTGTTACCATGCCAATCCTATTTTCCTTCCATGTGAGTAGAAGGGTCACGGTTTCTTTAGAAATGTGTGACTAAAAGAGACCACCTGAATTTGAAAGTAACTTCTAGTTTTTCCCAATCCTCCTTCTGCACTGTAGACTATTGAGTAATAAAAGTTTAGCCAAAGAAGTTTTGGGAAAAACACTGGTGGGAACAGATCCTTAAGAGACATTTTGCATTTTCATATTCTCTAAAGTGTTGACTGACATGTCAACCTTGTTCAATTTGCTTTTGTTGGTAACGCCATCATATACTTGGGTGATGAATCATCCTTGGTTCTCCCTTCTTCCATCATCACTAAGAAACCCCTTTCTTCTTTGCTGAGTAGGCTCCAAAGTGTGGTTGCTTGGGATAGACAGGGATAACAGACTCCACGTGTGTCTCAGAGTGACATCTGAGAGTACAAGAATGGTCTGATGTAGCAAAAAAGCTGTTGCAAGCAAAGAAAATTAGGTCTTGGTTTCTCTTATCTTTTCTGTGCTCTTGAATTCTCAGCCTCATATCCTCTTTGAGCCTATTGATTGAGTAGGAAGAAAGGGAATGCTTTACCATACTTTCACTTTTGCTTTATGTGCTTCCCCAACAGTGTACACATATTCTTTATCAACAGAATTTTATCCTGCAGCAGCATGAAGCTGGCATACTCTCGTACCCACTGGTACTGAGCAGCAGAACTGAAGCTGAGCAGTCTCAAGTTTGTTTGGTTTGGTGAAGCAATGAGCCTGGTTAGGTTTGGTTTTATTTCTCTTCTCCTTTTTCCCACAGGAGAGTGGGATCTTCCCACCTGCAAGAATGGGAGTTTCTCACCTACAAGAGCTAGAAATCTTCTTTCTGTGCTTCTTCCCTACCCATAGAGTTCCTTGCATGTGCAGTGTTTATTTTGTCGTGATCTGAGAATAACATGATCACCTGCATGATTTTACCAGTTTGGAGACACCAAATGGATTATGTAGCATCTTGTGTGGAGCTGGTCATCTTGGTTCACCTTGCTAAGAAATCTGGCCTCTGGGGAAGTCCTTTATTGTGGCATCTGTTAAAAGAAGCTCTTCCTTTCAGCTGCTTGTGGCCGCCTTCTGGTGTTTGCATGTGTGAAACTTCTCAGAGCCTTGTAGGAATAGAAATGACTCTTAATGCCTCTCTTGTTCTACCTACTTCTGTTATTTTTTTTTTTTAAAAATAGTTCTTGTTATTTTGTTTCTTGACTCAGTATACTAGAGAGCCTGGGCAACAACTTATACTGTATCCCTACTAAAAGATTCAATAAGGCTGGACTCATTTCTTGTTGGCTTGACTGACTTCTCTCTATTCCTGTATCTTTTTGCATTTTAACAAGATGTCAGGATCTCTTTCTACAAGTGCATACTGGAATTAGGGTTACAGTCTACAAGGCTGCATTGTGAGAACAAAGACGACTTTAGTATTTTTCATAAAGTAAAATACATAAAACATCTCCATTAAAATGTCTGGATTGATGAAGGGAAGAAAAAAAAGAGCCTTTTCCTCCAGCAGTGGCTTGATTAATGGATTTATTGTTTGTACAGATTTTGTCAGGAAGCCATATGGCTTGAGGAAAACAAAGAGGAAGTGGCTGATGTTGAGAATCTGATTTAATAGGGGTCCCTAAGGACAGAATGTGGCTCTTATCCTTACTCCTTCCCACTCAGTTTGCAGAGTGGTCTGAGAAGAGCTTTAGTGCTTCAATAGACCTACAGATAACGCGGCTCTGTTTGAGTGGAAGTGTTGGTCCCCACTGCTGGATCAGCGTCACAGCTACTCCACTCTTAGGTTAAAAATCCACTATTTTTTGCCTGTTGTGTAAAGTATTCTGGAGTAGTTAACAAGGAACAGTAACTGAAATGTTTACTCCTTGTATCTTGGCAGTTGATCAGTTTGCAATAGATGAAGACAAATTTAGTATCTTGAAGCTGAGTTCTCATAGCTTGGGGTGAGACGATATTTCTCTCTACCTCTCCATCCCCCAGCAAAATTCAACCATGTATATCTCTGGATTAACTGAGTCACCATCTTTATCCAACAATCAGGTTTATTTTTTTAATCTAATGTGTGTATATGGGGATTGGTAAGTAATTGGGGCTCCAGCACTGGTGATATAACCTGATGAGGTGTGTTAAATGAATATTCAGCATGTTTGACTGTGGTTATGAACTACGTGGTGAATACGAGTTGAGAGTCTAAAGCAATGTTCTTTAATGTAACTGCAAGCAAAGTCATTAAGGATGTTTAACAAGCACTTCTTCCTTGTATGAAATTAGAGCTGCTCAGCTGGGAGGCATAAACTCACCAAAAACTGGTTATGGTCATTTCAGAGCTAAGGTAAAAGGCTCATGTGACCCATTAGTAATTGTTAGTGGGTCCACAGAATGGAAAGCAAAAAACATCACTTCATAAAAACATATTCTGACAACTCGGGAATTTAATTAATATTGGTTTGTGAATGAAAGCTACATATTCAGCCAGTGGCGGTGAAAACAATTTGATATATGCCTGAGATCGCTGGAGCTCCTGAATGTCCTATTTCGAAGTAACTACTCCTACAGGGCTTTGATGCATAGTGTATGTGGTCTAGTATTTTACAACAGGCCAGTCCTTTCTTTTCAGATCTTTAAGAGGTTTTTGTTGTTTTCTGGACGCTTATGACATGCTTACGTTGGAGCTGGTGCTTATTGAATCTTCTTGTATAGCTCTGACAGGTACTAGGAGAAAAACAGTTTGTCTTGACAAAAATCAATGGCTGACAACAGTGGAAGAGGAGACACTAAAAGGCTAGAGGAAAGTTTTCCTGATTTAGATCTATTCTTCTATGCTTCTTTCAAGCTGTAAAGTTCCCATTTAGTGTTACGCATAATAGATATGTTCCTTTAAAATATTATTCAGAAAGTTTTCGGTGGTGAAGGTTTAAAAACAACCACTTCTCACATGTTCTCCTTGGCTATGACATAGTATTAGGCAATGTTTGTAAGTCTGTCACAATGATGCTGTTAAACATCATTGTAGTAAGCATCCCTTCCAAGCTGATTAATATTAGTCTTAATCAGCAGTTTGGGATTTGTTACCCTTTGCCTAGTTTGTTTGACTTCTTATGCATGCGTTGGCCATGATTCACTGCTGCAAGGGAGTCAGGGTACGCAGTTCAAGAGCACTTGGAGGTTTTTACATCTGGAACACCTCCAGTTTGAGGATTATTTTCCTTAAAAAGAAAATTAGGAAAGAAGATTGTGAAATAATCTCCTGTATTTACAATTTAGCAGTGGAAGATTCTCGTGACTACCTAATACAGTGCTTAGTTTTTCCTAATGTTCTGGAAAGCTGTTGAAGTGTTGTTTACCACACTTAGTTATTTATAGCAGTAAAATGTCACACCAGGTATAAGAGGTAGCAAATTAAATGCAGTGTTCCAGGTTTCTTTTGAACTGACTTTTAAAAAATAAAATACTACTTCTATGTAGCAGGCTGTTACACATACATATCTATAGGTGCTAGGTGAACACTGTGTTTTTCCAAAGCATTAAAGGGAGGAGTGGGAATAGGACTTTGCCCTCAAAAAGGTAATTTAACTACTGTATAACAATGTTTCAATTTTTTCTTCTAGCAACTGACATCATCACAGAGTTGACACCTATGCCTGAAGCAGCAGATTGCACTAAGCCCGCTGCATAAGGAGACATCTCTATCTTCATCTGCAGGTAAGAAGTTGTGATCAAAAAATTTCAAATAAGAGTTTTCCTTCTCCCTTCTGAAAGTACTTGCACATAAAGCATGCGAAGAACTCTAAAGCTTAAAGAACTTCATAAATACATATTCATCACTCCTTTCTTCCTAAGGTTAGAAACCTGAGCAAGATCCCAACTCCCCTGCTCTGTGCAACATCTATTTTCTCAAAACGGTTGTGTTTTGGAGCAGACCTGCAATGGTCCTGCCCAGTTTCTCTCTCCTGTGATGATGTGATCTTCAAGTGTATGCCCCCGTCAGCTGTGTAAGAGGGACACCCAAGGCTAACCTGCCACTGAGGTGTGTCCCCTGAGTGAGAGGAGACTCTTGTCCCTGGCTCCTCTAGCAGTCAGGCCCTCTTGGGCAGCAGCTCTCAGTGCCAGCAACAGCTGGTGGGTGGCTTGTAGGGCAGGCAATCAGCTGTGGCTGCACATGGGTTTGGGGATTGCAGGCTGCAGCTGCCTCCAGTTATGCCATAGATGTGCTCTGAGCAGAGGGCGCTGATCCCTTTTGGTTTGATAGGGTTCTTGATATCATTTGGGGAGGGGGGAATTTTCTTTTTTCTTTTTTTTTTCCTTCAAATAAAAGTTCTGCAGGAGAAGTACTGTGACTATGTAAAACACCTGCACTGCACTGCCAACAACCCTGCAGTCCAACTGTTTCCTATTCTTAATGTGAGCATACATTTAAAACATGGTGCTGGAAATAAGGAGACATCCTCAGCTTGGCAAGTCAGACATTGCCAAAAAATCCAGAAGAGATGTCCGGAAATGAAAATGGTAGCAGATAATGTTTTTCCTGACAACGTGATTAACTTTTGATGTAGTGAAAGTATCAGAATTTGGAATTAAACACTATAAGAACATATACTGTCAGATTAGCATTGGTATTACTTTTCATATTGCTTTGATTTTTTTTTTTGAGTCCTCTGTTTTATGCTGTAAATGAAGTTAGTGAAGCAAGAGGGGGAAACTCACTCTTTGGAGTCTGTGAGCAGCATGTAGTTTCTTTGGCTTGTCACAGTTTACAGGCCTTGCTTAAAGCAAATTAGTCTTACATACATATGTCAGCTTTTAAGTTGTAGACTGCTATACCAATCACACCTTCTTTTAGTATTTTCATGTATAGAATACCATTCTACAATTCCTTCTGATGCAAATACAGTATTTTGTAGTAGTATTCTATTGATAATTGAAGCAGGTGAGGGACCAGTATAACTAAACAGGACAAAATACTTCGGTCACTTGCCAAAATGGTAGCTTGTGTCATGTTTAAGATCTGTGTATCTGAAGTAGAAGAAAGCATAAAGGTACAGCAGCTTTTCTTACTACAGGAAAGGCTGAAGCACATCATCAATGGTAATTATTCTAGCCCTGTAAGGATAGGCAGTAATGTTATGTTACTGAAAGTATTTACTTTCATTGTCCTTCACATAGTGTAGAATGTTAACTAGTGGAAATATATATACACTTATATAAAATACACTCTTGTATATTATACAGGAGCTTTGCTGAAGCATAGCTTTATATGTGTGTATGCATATATACATACATCATTAAAAATGCCACATTGTCTTGGATTCTGGGTTTGGAGACTGATGCTGTCTCAAGTGGTCCTGTATTTGGGAGATCTTTTTGGTTATTCATTAAAGTACTTTCAGTCTCATATTCTAGGCATGTTATGTATCTCTTTAATATAAATCAGTTGATCATTTCTAAGGCAAACTTTTCCAGAGTATTAATTGCTGCCCGCAACCAACACCACATTCTTGCTAAAGAATGTGGTGATTCTATATGGTGGAGTAGTACCAGCAATGAAGATAGTCCTGTTGACCAAAACAACATGCAGAATTTATAAAGACACTGGTCTCTTATTTTTTCCATTTAGACAGAGCGTGCGCATATATATATGCATATATATAATATATATAAAAATACATATGCATACATATAAAATATGTTAAAATATATACACACATATATATGTTAGCCTGTAACTCCAGGAAACTGAGAATGTGGTGGTATTGAGTCAAGTTTTCTTCTGCCAAGTTAAAAATATTCAAGTGTTTGATGTGACTATTATTTGAGTAAATTCCTTTCAGTGGAGCAAGCCTGTGGCTAGCTGCCAGGTGACTACAGTGTCACTCCTCTATTTGTCACTTTGAAATGAGCCATTTGAGTTATGCTCTTTGAATGGTTTTATTGTATTAGAACAGGAGGTATGTGCCTGCCAAAAATTCATCAAGATGGTGCTTGCCCATCCTCACATGGGGAGATTTACTTATTTACCTTCACTTTATTTACCTTCACTTGTTTTGAATAAAACTATTTTTTTTTCCTTCTAAGCATCACTAATCTAATTTGCTATTATTATGTGACCAGTGTCTATTTTGGGGCACAATAGAAGAGGTCAGCTTGTCATATGTGGTTTATTAAAACACTTTCTCAGCTGAAATCATAGAGTCATAATAGATTTTTGTACTTAAAAAAATAAATCAACACATTTTGGATAGTCTTTACAGTCTGGTTCCCTAATCTCCGAGAGAAAGAAGTAGAACTGGAAAATGTTTAGAAGAGGGTAGTAAGGATGATGAGATTTGCGAACAAGTTAGCAAGCTAGGACTTTTCAGTCCAAAAGAAAAACACCTTCATGTAGAGGGAAGCCTACAAAATAATGAATGAGATGAAGGCAAACAGGGCTTTTTTTTTTAATTCACTCTGACAGCATGAGAACCCATGGATATCAAATGAAGCTAATAAGAACCTAATTCAGAACAAAAAAAAAGCAGGTAATTCCTAATACCACAAGAATTAGATCTATGGAACTCCTTGCCACAAAGCTGTGAAGACTGGGGTGTGGAAGAGGAATCCAGTTGAGGCTAATAAATACAACTTGCACCTGTGAGTCCTGGAGCTGGGGCCAGTTGGAGGCCAGCATGGCATTCAGGAGAACTGTAAAGTTCCAAACACAGAAAGGGAGATATTACATTCTCTGGGAAGCTTAATAAGCAACAAAACCAGACTTTGTTGGTGTTTAAGCATTAAGACTTCATTTGTATCCTCCAGCCGTAACTGCTGGAGTGTTTTGTGGCCTGTGTTTTGCATGAAGTAGATGTCTTTGACCCTCCTGAGCTAAGAGATGCTTCTCCTGCTGGCTGGACTTGCAAACCTGAGTGTGCTCCCTTCCAGAACCATATTTCTGCCACATAAGCAGGGTGGAATTTCTTTTTTCATCTGCATGTCTCGGGTCATGAATCAGAAAATATCTCATTCATTGATCTTGCTGTGATTCTGCCCCATCCCCATCTTTGCTGCTAGTATCTACTGAAAGGAATGAAGAGATGGAACAAGTTCCTGGATACCCTCTAAAAGGATCTCTGGTTCAGAGAGAGTTTGATGTGCCAGGAAGTTCTGGTTGATGTGAGAAATAATCTCAAAGGAAATGTGCTGCCTGTTGCATTTTCGTTGCTTCTCTTGCACATTTACTTAACCGTGTATACACCTTTCTCATCCTGTCTTTGGATTGAGTCAGTACAGGAAAAAAAAATGAGATTGCTTTGACAATGTTATCACTGGAATCCTTGAATTTTGCTGCATTCTTTGGATTATAAGAAATGCTTTTCATCTCTTCTGTCTCTCTTCCCCGCTCCCAGCTCCAGAGTTGAACACTGCACAATGTACCTCTTGTTTCCTTGCTATCTGTGTTGCAGCTCTTTAATGACCTTGCGCTCGTTCAGACTGGTGGGATAGCACAGCTGAAGTTGAAGATGTCGTGAGGTGTGCATCTGTTTCTTTCCTTTTCCTCACTTGTTCACATTTTTATTACTTGTAGCTCCTTGCTTTCTCATTTAAGGGAGATGGTCCTTTCCCTTGTTACTACCCTATGTAAATTTGTCTTTACATAAAACTCAGATCTTATATCCAGATCTAAATGATTCATTTACAGTTGTAGCACCTCGACTTCAAGTTTCTGAAATGCATTTAAAGTAGAACACTGTGACTGTGTTTCTGAGGAAATATACTGGTCTTATGTTTAAAAAAAAACAGTAATTCTGCTAGTGTGCTTTTCCAAATTGGGATTCATCGTTATCTTTTCAACTGAGGGCAAACTGAAAATGGAATGTCTCTGAACTGGAGACAGTATGTCTGGAAACAAGGACAGAAGTATTGATAATAAATGACAGGGACGGTGGTGTGTAGAAATGCCAATTACATGAAGAGACAGAGGAAAGCCTAGCTTTTTTGCTTCAAAAATGTTTGATTTGTTCTTTACTACGTGGGACATGGGTTGCTGCGTCCAAGCCCTTGATGATGCTACATGCAAACCATTTCATACTTTTGTTCATTAATGCACTGAGCTTTGACAAGGTTTGCATCCTCACACTGCTGCGCTTGCTAGGTTGGCTTCTTCTGTAGAGCAGTGAAAAGAATGGGATCATGTGTTTCCTGTGGACCCTGATTTTAAGTGTTAAGCTCGCCTGGCTGACCTTTTTGAGGTCATAGTTTGTTTTTTATTAATTGATCACTAGAGAATTCTGCAATATTCTGCTATTTGTAGTAGCAAGATATGGAAGACCTCACCTGATGTGTATTTAATGATACACAGCTGTTAAACATTTGAGAAGAAAAAAATATGTGCATATTACCCAAATTCTAACAACAGCTCAAAGTTTTTCCAGTTATGTTTACATTGCAGTAACTAGAAATATCATTTTCCCAGCTTGCAACTGCAAAGATAGTATTGAATTTTGTACTAATTGCAGTGCACATTAGTCATTTCTCTCTCTGGTAGGAAAGAAACTGCTTTTTGGAGGCATGTCATTCTGATACAATCTTGTTTCTTTTTTCCATGAAGGATTGGCAATTCTGTAGACCGCTTCCTACAAAGGATAGCTTCACAATATTTAAAAACAAGAATTTCTAGTCTTTAGAGAAATAAAAGTTTACCTTTTGAATTTTAGTTGTTAAGGAAACATGCTTTAGTAATGATATCTTGAAGTGAGGAAGAAAAAATAGTCAAATTTAAAGTCTATCTCATTTGTCAAATCTGCAAAAATCTCACAAATACCTTCAAGTTAGTATTCAGATCATTCATCACTTAATAGGAAGCGAAACATGGATGCCTGTCTTCACTCTTTAAGTCTGGCTTTGTACTTTGTAATTTCAGATTTCTTTTGTATAACCTTTCCTAGGTCTGGGGAGACTTCCAATTGAAGTCTTAAAGCTTCTTCAGGAAGCTGTAGAACCACACTGCTTGTCTCTGAGCTGGCCAAGCCTGACACCTGTCACCTGTAACAGGATTATTGTGTTTTGGACAAAGCATCTCTTTGAATTCCAGAGCAGTGCTTTGTTTCTTCACAAAAAAAGACTGAAAGCCCATGTGCTTTCAAACTAAACCAAAAGGTTAAGATTCCAGATTTCTTCTAAAAACAAATATTCTGTGGTTATGTGTGCCTCTTTGTGCTGGTTGAGGAAATTATTATTTTCACAGTGGTCTTTTTCAGCAAAGTCCTTTTCAAAACAGAAAATTAATTAATTAATTTTTTTTACATACCTGCCCCCTCCCCCCCCGCTTTTGGAGCAAAATCAAACTTTTCAGCTTTTTGTTTCATCCCTATGCTTTCCCATCAGTTTGGATTATTAATAAGGAAGGGAAGCAAAGGGTTAGACTGCCAGAACTCATTGCATTACATTTTTTTTCTTTAACAGATCAGTGGTGAGCACACTTCTAAATAAGGTTGAAGCCTCTCCCTTGCCAGAGTGCATTTGAGCTGGATTTCCTGAGCTGAATCTTCTCAGTTTGGTACGCTGAGAGTTTGCTTCACTCTTGATGGCCGTATCTCCAGGAGATTCCTGGGGTTCAAAATCCCTGTTGCAGGGAACACCTTAGTTGTGCATGCAAAATGAGAGGGTGTCTGGAATAGTTTTCNTGGGGGACACCACTTGTGACTGGACACCAACTGGATTTCACTCCATTCACCACCACTCTCTGGGTACGGCCATCCAGCCAGTTTTTTACCCAGCGAAGAGTATACCTGTCTAGGCCATGAGCAGCCAGTTTCTCCAGGAGAATGCTGTGGGAAACGAATGTTTTGTTCTAATAAAGATCTCTTAAACCAGAGTGTTGTCAAGGAACTGGTATATGCACTTTATTTCACTTCTGCTCTGATTTGGAGAAAAGTTGTATTTTTAAAGATGTTTGTAGTCAGATCCTTGCTCTCAAGAGGTGTTATGTGTATGCTTAATTTTCTTGTGAATCTACTAGTATGTACGAAGCAAAGCACGTGTTTGAGCCATTTTAGGCTTGTGGTGCTCTCTTTGTGTTCATGAATGGGAAATAAGATACTGTAAATCATGCTGGTCTTCATAGAAGGTAAAACAAACTGCAGTAAAGATTGGCAATGTGTCTTCTCTGAGCGTATCCAAGATGCTTATTTGCAAAGTACAAACTCCAACACTGTTATACTAATTTAGTATCGTAATATGTATCGCCACTAGTTTGCTGTTATTAGTTGAAACAGAGATATCTTACTCTGGAGCATGCTTGGACAACAGATGCTTAATTTTTTTGGCAACCTTTTTGATGTAAAGGTAAGAAGAGAGTAACTAAAACATAGTTACTGTGTGTATGCCCACTCTTTTCCCCCATGCTGGGAAAAATTCTGAGATGTTATTTAGCTGTTCTTAGAACTCTGTCTATCCAAACAGGAAAACAGATAATTAATGACTTTGCTCAAACAGGGTTTTCAGTAAATGGGGAGAGGAGTGACTGTACAGTGATGTTCATTTGTGGATAGGTTTAGATTTTTTTTCTTCTGAAATAATGCTCTTCCGTATGTTTTTAACTTGGTTTAGAAATGTAAGACTTCAGAAACGCACTTGATTTTGAGAGGCTCAGACAGGGTCAGATAGCTGTAATAGTACTTGAAGAGAAAATGCTGTTAGTGTGCTTCCTGTAACACAAACAAACAAATGGTTGTGATGATTGGTTCTGGTCATTTAATTAAATAAACATCAGAAGACTAGCATGTGAAGTAGATACACAGTCAGGAAGATGAAATGTGTTATTCTGCTGAGGGTCTTGTAAGGATGAAGCTTATTTGCTATTTTCAAGTATTTCCAAGTGTAATCTAGAATAGATGGAAGAAGCTTGCTGGAATTTCAAATATAGAAACAAAGGCTTTATTCAAGCAATTTAATCTAGCAATTAATATGGCCTTGGCATTTCAGTGTAACCAGTGATGATAATGGTGTTTTTCAGATGAGACATATTAGAAAAATGAGAGTTGTTCCGTTTTGGGGCTGGGGAGTGGTGTGGCAGTGCCTTGTTTCCCAGCCAGCTGTAGACACTGTGTGCAGCACGTGTGGCTTCCATGCAACCGCACTCTCCTCCCTTGCTTTGAAATAGAAGTCATGGCATACAAGTGAATGCAAGAACCATGAGATATATTAAAATATATCTCTTGTTAACTTGTGGCATCAGCTTAGCTCTTTCCTCACTCGCTGTGAACCTGTATGATTTTTCTTGACTTCAGTATGAGAGCCATATTAAGGGTGAAGCACTGCTCTTATTTCTCTGTTGCTAAAGGCAATCTGGCAGTCAATGTCTAAAGTGTGTGTAGGCTGCTTTCTGCCATGCCATATGTTAGTGATGCATTCATCACTGTGATTTGCTGGTCAGTATGCTTGGATGTTGGTCTAGCTCAGCTCCTGATTTCATGTATGTGTAGACAGTGCACGCTGGAGGTACAAATAGTTGTACATTGATAGTGCTGAATCTCAAATTAAGATGTGACAAAAATGCTTTTGCAAATTTGTTAGGTGTCTTTACATGCTTTATGTGCATGTTAACAGGGTTGTTTCAACCACATGAAAAGTATCTTTGCCAAATGTAGTGGTGTTAGAGATTTTTCAGAAGGGTTTGTTTAATTTGTTTACCGATTATGAAAAACAACACAACATGGGAGACTTTGTCAGATAAAGTCATAGATCTTTGCATACTATTCAGACCATGCAAGCTATGTAATTCCCTCTCCCCAACACATGCTCTTCTCACCTTTTTCGCAGAATCATAGAAAATGTTGGCTGGAAGGGTCCTTGGGAGGTCATGTAGTCCAACATCCTGCCCAAGCAGAACCATCACCAACGCAGTATAAAATTGGCTGTGGATTTTGCCTGGCCACATCTTGAAAACCTGCGGGGGTGGAAGTTCTCACGTCCATCCTGGCTAGCCTGTTCAAGGGATGCCCTACCCTCCTATAAAAGAAGTTTTTCCCAATGTCCATTTTGAATCTTCATGCTATCCCTGGTCTTCAGAGCTCTTTGGATGCTGGTTGGAATGCTCCATTCTCCTACTCTAGCATGCTGGGGTCCCGAGGGAGTTAGTACTCGCTAACTTCCAAACAAAGTGTTAAAAGAAATGTCTTAAGACAGAGTAATGGCTAAACCAAAATACTAGAAGTAGTGCTGCTAGCCTAGCTTCTGATGAATATAAATACAATGAAAGCTTTTTGGTAAGATTTAAGACTATACATCTTGGTATTGAAATCTACTTCAGAATTTGGGGAGGAAGAGAAGTCACCCTTCTTCCTTGTTTATTTTGTATCTGAAAGACTAACGTTGTAGTCAAAAGTACAATGGTTTTATTAGAAGAAAACAAAGAAAAAGGACATCAGCATGGTATTGTGTAGTTGATGGTCTCTAGTTCAATCTCTTCAATATACCCTTAAAGAGTTTCTTTAAAGGGTTGGTTTTTTTGGTTTGGGTTGTTTTTTATTGAGGGGGGGTAGGGAGTGGGAAGTGAATCTTCGCTGTCTTCATAGCTAAAGAACTTTATATTTTCTTCACTGAAGCATAGCTCTACAAAATACAAAATTTAGACGTGAGTGCAGGGAACCCCTAGAAAAATAAGGAGCAGCAGTTTCTGTCTCGCAGCTCATGTGGCCTGAGATAGGGGAAAATACAGATTTCTGCAAGTAACATATTAAACTTCACATTTTCAATTCCATAGTGGCTATATGAATCTTACCCTGCATGCAGTTGATGCAAAAGCTATGACTGAACTGGAGAGAGAACTTCAGAAAATATAGATGGTAATGCAGTTTTATAGTGGAATCTCAAATGCCTTTACTTTCCTGGGAGATGTGTCAAAAGTGCCTGCTTAAATCACCAACATCTCTTTGCTATCTCAGTGCCAGTAACGTGGTATGGAAGTGCTTTATAGGTAAAGAAAAATAGAGTTTTTAAAATAATGTGGAAAGGGACCTGTATGTCATAGACTATCACAAGTGGTTTAGAATCTCTTTTTACTGTGACATGCAAAGTTTATTCTGTTAGAGATTGAATCCATTACATTTTTTTTTTCTTACTTCAGTTCCGAGTTATGCATAGCATTGGTAAAATATGCTCTTGAGCTGCAACAGACCCCTTTGCAGGGATATAAAAAGGGTATAAAGACATGCACGCATTTATACTAGCATAACCTTTTTTTAGGTATACCAGCAACACTTTACCAGTGAAGTTTACACAGAATCTTAGGAATATTGAGAAAATGTGCTTATTAGTCAAATGGATGTGGTATCCACTCACTTGAAAGCTTCTACAAATGTACAAGATGGTATGTTTTATTTAATTTTTTAATAAAAGAAGGTAAAGGAGCAATATTTCCTCTTAGAGCATTTCTAAAATTGCCGTCTGCTTTTCTGTATGAAACTACAGAGGTAAACTGGAGGTTGAGCTGTGGATATGTCTTGATAAGCTTGGGCGAGTGGTTCTGAAGCTGAATTCTCTAGTTTTAAGCTAGGAGGATTTGAGCATCACAGTGTTCCCTTAGCAGTTCTCTTTGGTTTTCATTATGTTCACTTTGCTATTTAACGAAACTTGTGTGTGTCTCGATACATTATACCACACTCTGTGCTCCATGCTCGCTGACATCTGACATTTGGCCTACTTGGATTGATTCCTCTATTAAGCGAGGGGAAGGTCACGCTTGTTTGATAGTTTAGACAATAAGCTCCATTGGCAGTGACTTACGCTAAACTGGGTTTGAATTGAATTAAAGTTTCCTATTTTTAATTAGGTTTTACATTGTGTTTTAGTGTTTTTGCATTTTTTTCGGCTTTTCTTTTGCTGCAATAAGCAAATACCTGTGCATAATTAGCCCTTACAGCCTGTTAGCTGATTTTTATGTTCTTTTAGGAGTCATGCAGGGGATTTGGAGCGTAGGGTTTGGGAGCTTTTTTGAGTGCCAGTGCTGCCTAAATATTGAGACTGTAGATAGACCTCTGCAAGAGATTTCCTGCAGTCTCTACAGAGGTATTACCCTAGGCCAGTTTAAAGATCTCCGAGCCTGAAGCTCAGTCTACACCGTCACTGGTGCAATTTCAGTCTCTTTCCACATGTTCTGGCAATGAGCTGGCACTAAAGCCATAGGACATAACTAGGTTAAAGTTTTGTGCAGATCTCATAAGCTCTGTCTTAATAAAAATTTCTTTGTGCTGGACTACTTCAGAAGTTTCAGGGGGACTCTGTTGTCTTTCAGCGAGTGTGGAAATAATGTTCTGTGGTGGAATTCCCTCCATTTGAGAAAACAAGTGCTTTCCAACACTGCGTTTGGGCCAAGGCAACATCCTTGGCACTTCTGTCTGACAGAGACAACTTCAAGGTTGAAGCTAACCATAGATTAGATAACTAGGTTTGGGCTTCAAGGCGAAATCTTGTTTCATAAAGTACTTGAAGGGCAGCTTGACCTCTGCAAGAAAGCTTAAAAAAAAAAAAAAGGGGGGGGGGGGCCACAAAAAAAGACTGGAGCCTGAATATTATCTACCAATTATATTGTACTGCACTGTGCATTTCCTCTCATCTTGCAACATCACAAGAAGTGTCAGCAGAAGCCAGAAATACTAATAGTTATCTGTTAGCACAACAGGATGGAAGGTTTAACTGTTCTGACTGCTCCCTGGATGCTGAAATCAGAATTTAGTAACAGTTTCTGGTGCTGATTCGTTCAAATAGTCAGTCTTACTTGATCCACGACTTTAAGGTTGCTTCAGGTAAGCTCAACACTGACTGTTTAACTGCCCAGTTAATATGTATGTGTTTGTATTAACCTGCCATTATGTGTTGACAGGCAGTAAGAATCATAGAGCAATTTAGGATGGAGAGAACTTCTGAGATTGGACTAGATGATCCAGCACTTGTCCAAAGCATGTCCTAAAATGAAGCTGATACACGCTTTTGCTTTGGAGTGTGCATTCTTCAAAGTTTGCTGTCCCCATGGTATATTAAAATATTGAAAATCTAAAAGCTTATCTGTGAAATTATATTTCTGGTTTATTGTTTAGTGTGAAAGTGTGTCTGTCTTCAGGCTTTCTTTCCTCCCTTGGGTTACTAATTTCAGAATACTAAATGATTGGGGTTTTTAAATAAAAGTTTAACATTCAGTTTTTTCCTATTATTGAACAACTTGCACAGGGATATACATCTGGTCCTAGTTTTAGTCACTGTTGGTCTTTGAGAGTGTTTGAGAGATGGCTTTTGTGTTTCACCCTCTGAAAGTTAATCTAATATTCACCCAGCAGTACTGTACTGGTGACCCTGATGCATACTTTTCTCTGTGCTTTGGGAAACATATATTGTGAGCTTCCCGAGTTCTCATCTTTGCTGCCAGGATGCTGTATGTGTTAATATGAAAGGATTTTTTCTTTTAATCCAAACTCTGTAAGCAGTATTAGGAACTGAAAATTGTTCCATACCATAAGAATACCTTTAATTACCAGATTTATAGAGCTAAAATACCTCCTGCTTTTTCCACAGTTTCATGTACATTGGGGTGGGGTTTTTTTTTTTTTGCTTCATGACAGGAGCAATGATACATGCCATCATCTAACATAATACTTATCTGAAAGTAAAAGATGGGGTTTGAGGCCCTTCAAACAAAGAAAAGTCTAGAACCCTGCTCTTCCACTTCAGGGGTAAATGCTCTGAGCTACTACATGTAGTCACCTCCTCATCCCTGGGTCTAGTGTTCAAATTCAAAGGAAATAATTAGGTACTAAAATTCCTGAGAAGGACTTTGAGCTGTGAATGTTCCCCATCCTCAGGCAGCCTGACTGAAGAGCCTGAATGCAAGACAGATGCGTTTTCAAGTGCATCTGTCTTTGGGGGGATTTGGGCACACTGACACTCAGTGGCTGTCCCCAGATATTTACCTGTGTCCTTTTGCTGCACAGAGTAGGGAGCTCTGGCACTGCAGGTTTTATGAAGTCCATTCCTGGAGCCCAGAAAGAATGTATCGATGTTCAGCATGCCTGTAAGGAAGTCTTGCGCTTGCTTTGTCTTTACCAGAGAATGTAACCCTACAGAGTTGCTTCCAGTCAATGTCATTCATTGCTGTCTTAAATACTGCTTTCTAAAGCTTTCCTGTCCATTCTGGAAGTTGAAGTACTCTCAGCTGGAGTTTGGTTTCAAGCCTGAAACCATGCTGATCAGATATCTGTTCTGACACTGTTATTCTAAATAATATTCTTCAAAGTGCTCATGCAGCAGTAAATTTGTTCTGATGTGAAGGTAAGAACTCATACCCCCATTTGCTTTTGCATTTCTGCAAGGGTAATATTTGAGGTGTGATGGCATGTGGAAGAAAGCATTAGAACTCAGGCAGGGCTAGTATCTGATCTTTTTCCTGCAGGTTTTTGTAGCGTGTTGATCCTTAAAAAGTATGTTTTGACAGAGCGCAGCAGTTAATGTGCAGCTGACAGTGGATTACAATATTGTTTGTTTAGGATTCAGAAACCTGGTATTAGATTGCTTCTTGTCAGCAAAGTGCAGGATATACCACATGGTGTTTGCACATGGAAACAGTATGACCCCAGCCCTAGCAGTGGAATTCAGATGAAGTGATACCATTCTCTAGGGTTTTTTTTTATTTCTATAGTAAAAGGCATGAGGTTGTATGAGTATAGCTTTATGTCGCAGTTGAATGTGCCTTAACGTTGTAAAAGCAAAGATTTCAGAAATATTTGGAAGTATTATACTCTATCTCTGGATACATCTAGTGTTAAAGCACTACTAACGCAAGAAATCTTACTACTAATGTTGAAAGCTCTCAAGTTTGGTTAGCTCAGCCTCAGTGTTTCACCTTCTGGTATCTAGGATCCCAGTGAGCTTTTGTAAGTGGAAGGACTGCAAATAGTTGAACAAGCAGGACTTCAGCTCCAAAGTTGCTTTTAATTAAAGGCTTTCTCTTCTGCGGACTACTCCCACATAGAGGGTTGGAAACTCAGAAGTTTCTATGCATGGAATTTTTCCTTATTCCCCTGGGAGGGCAACAGACTTGACCACCTACAAAGGATGCAGAGACTGCATTGAAAGCAAACTGCTTCCTCTCTGCACAGAGAATGGCTGGGAAGGAAAATAAGAGCTGAAAGTTTTGATTGTACTTTTCTTACAATCCATGGGCAACATGATTTCATTTTACAGAGAAATCCAGACTACGACTCTCTACTATTGACTGTGCACAGGTGAATTCTCAGGCAATAATAGTAGCTGCTCCAGGTCAAAGTTTAGGTTGGTCAGTATGCTGAGGAGGGAATTGCACTCAAATTCAGGTTATGGTGAAAACTCATTAAAAGTGACCTTACTGTGATCTTTGGGTCACAATGGATTTCTTCCATTGAGAGCGGGTTTAATCCTTTCTTTTCAAAATATTGATGAACTATATTGCTTCTAAAAGCAAAAAGAGGAAACCAGTCAAAACTTTGTGATTGGAACATTGAGAAGAGATTGTTCTTTTCTTATCAATATTGGTATGTAGCTGTCATGGTCCATTTGCAGCCCTCAAATTTATAGGACAATGCATTCTAAAAATTAAGCTTTATTTTCTGAGCTCACTAGAAAAGAAAACAAACATACATGATAAACAAGGGCTCAGTCCCCTTTGTACAGACTAGTCTAACATGTGAATTCACTAATTCATCACTGAATTCATGAGGTTTCTAACTCACAAGATCTTCAATTCATAACTTGCAACTCATAACTTGGAACTCGTGCGTGTATGAGCACAATAGTTACCTAGCTGACACTTGAGGGTACTCATCCTTCCTCTGTCATGGTGCAGGCATCCCCTGTGTTGCACCGGAAAGCACACAAGCCTCAGCAGTCCAGCTGCTGTTGGATCTGCTTCAAAAGCTTTTTTGGGTAAGCTGACGTATTTATACCTTCCAGGTTGAAAGCTTGGTCTATACCATTTCCAGGAGTTAGCAGATTCAGAAGAAACTTCCAGACAACTAGTGTGCAAGGATTATGGCTGTGGGTGACAGTAACCTGTAGATTATAATGACCGTGTAATGATCTTTGGCTCTATTTGGCCACCGTGTCCTGCCTATGTGTTGCCCTTGCTTTGACCTAATGGTGCTGCTCCCAGCATGTATCAGGTCTTAGCATGAGCTGCGTGTTAGCTAAAATCTGAGCAGGAGTTGAGTGAACAGTCACACTAGCTTGTAGACAGAAGAGCTGAAAGTGTCTTTTAGGGGTTTGGAGACAGTCTGAGATCTTCCCATTCCCAATTGGGAGGCTGCTGCCTCCCAATCCTGCCTTTTCCAGTGCTTTCCCTTCAGAGATGTGCAACTGCATCTCTGCAGAACATGGTATTACCCTTCAGAAACAGCCTTTCAGAGGACTTAAGCATGGGGCACCTTTATGTGCAAGCTTACTATTTATGTAAGAACATTCCACTCTAAACTATTAAAGGTTTGAGCAATTCAGTTCTCCTGGTTTTGAATGGACACAGATATGTTGAGAAGCAGGATCATGAAATGCAGTGAACTGCCATTGCAATTTCTTTTACAATGCCCAATTTGTCATACTTGGTTTCTAGCAGATAACCATTAAATTATTGTAACCATACTAATACATTCCCTTTGTATTATAAATAGCCTTTAGTATAAAGTTAATCATAACAACTACATGTGTTGTTTGTACATCAGTCAAGCTGTGGGATATTGTTTTCCATTATTATATTGCCTTATTCTACTATTGTTGTTCAGCTCTGTCCATACCAATGGCTCCATTGTTTACACAGTAGAAGAAAGGAAAAAGAAAAGGAGAAGGGAGAAGGTAATGAAGACTTAAATCAGTGTTGGTTCCAGAACCCCGTTCTTTGCATATCGGACTTTGTCACAATGCAGTCATTTTGTGAGGAGGGATGGTGAGTGTTTCTATTAATGAGATGAGAAGGAGAAAAGAAAGCAGGAGGAGGAGGGTTCTTTAGATGACTAAATTGCTGGGGGTTCCTTGGAAAACTTGAAGTTCACTCATCTGAAATAATTAACATAAAGATGGTTTGCCATTAGAATGAAAATATGCGGTGAAAAAGTTAAGCAAAATAAAAACAGAAGATGGGGATCTTCGCAAATGAGATAAAAATTTTGAGTCACTGGAGTACATCAGTTTTGGGCCATTCCATTTGAGGTGTTTGAAGTGATTGAAGTTGCAGAGCCTGAGGCTTCAGCACTTTCTGGAAATTAAAGTCCCTTGAACATATGAAACACATAGAAACATGTGCTGTGTGAATCATCTAAATTAGTTGCTGTTGAAACCGTAGGCCTTTATTGTCACCTCTTCAGTAATGCAGATGTCCCAAGGACTTGCACTGGGTTTTTCTTTTGTTGTTGTGTGGTTGGTTGGTTTGTTTGTTTTTTTTTAAGCTGGCCTGCATTGCATGTATATAATGTAAAACTCAATTGTGTGCTCTATATTGAACGGAAACCCAAGAAAACTTCATATATAACTGTGCTAAACATGTCCCAACCACAGAATGTTGAACTGTTCCCCAGGACCGCTAATGCCAGATACCTTCTTTAGAGGAATAGATACCTTCTTTTTCATAAAATGTTCAGAAGCACATGGGTAATTTAGATATTGATGTTTAACATAACTTTTCGATTTGTTCATTTAAAAAAAAAAACTTTAATTCTCTTTTCTGATCTATTGTACTTATGTAATTGGGTTTTTTAATTTAAATGCCATGTTTTTTGGATGTCTGGACTCATTAATGCTTTATATTTTAGATGATTTTAGTTGTTTATTTGCTCACTATCTTGTAAGTAGCAGAAATTTTCTGTAGGCACTTTGCCTTGAATTCTTTCCAGGATTTAGATTGTGTGCAAGGTAATTGTGCTTAATAAGCCATTTTGGCCTCCTAATATTACTGGGTATTGTACGCTTCCATAGCTGCATATCAATAAAGATTAAAAATCCCAGCACCCACTTCTCATTTAAAAGAAAACTGGCCAGGCTCTTTTGGTTAAGATCTGATGCAAAGTTCTAAATCCTTAACCCTGTCTATTAACTCATTCACTGCTGCTAAAGGCTAACACAAGGTAACAGGCTAATGCAGCCCATTTCTGTGGAGAGGAGTGGTCCACAGAAATGGATGCTATTTTTGAGGTTTGGTAAGAACAAGCAGTGGAAACTACAAATGTCCTAATTGGACCTTCTGACAAAACCCAAAAAATCCCACGCTAAAAACCAACTAAACAAAAAACAGGAAAAAAAAAAAGCCACAAGCTGGACTCTGTACTTCATAGGTAGTATGATGGTAGCCCAGAGAGTACACGAGCACCTTCACCTCTTATCACAGCATTACTGAGCAGCTGAGGTGCTGTTTTGTTTAACTTGTACTGTGTGTTCTTCAGTACCAGCGCATGGCATCCCAGTCATCTCATAATTAAGTTCAAAGACGTATGGTGAAGATTGACAATGATAGGAGGAGTGATGCTAAAACTAGTTCTGGTGGGACAGATGTACTCCCAAAAGTCTTGATTAAATTGCCGGTCCTCTGGATGCTTTCCAGGAGCTCTTCAAGCAGATCACTGTTTGTCTTGCCCTCTCTAAAAGGCAGTAGAACCCCCTAAAAGAAGGTACACCACTGCCCAAGGTGGCTGTAGGGCACATGGAGATGAGTAGAATAAGATCAGTTAGCGTGAAAAGCAGTAGGGTCACAACATGCCGTCTGTTGATCCATTGTGTTTTGGTAGGTGGTCTGCAGAAGTAGGTTAAGAGATAATTTCAAGGAGGATAACAAGGAGATTTAACGAGTAACTTGTTGGAGTTTCTCATCTATGCACGTCTGAGGCAAGGCGACTTTTGCAAATGAACCGTAAAGCTGTACAGTTCACTTGGACAAATATATGAGAAATAAGAAGGGTGGAGATAGTGTGGAAGTACTTTCTGAATGAAAATAAATACATCACATATAATGTACTAGAGAAAGGGGAGGGCTAATTCACACTCTCTGTTTTTGGCAAGTCTGCTGACTCCAGAAAACTGTCCTGACATCATCATGCTGGGCAAATGGACAAGATGGGATTGCTGAGGGTGCAGTGAGGAGGAAGATGCAGTCATTAAGACTTAAGATGATAAGCCTGTAATGAAAGGCTGTATCTCAGAAGGTACAAAATGTAGCAGTGCCTGAAAAAAAGGGGGGGGTGGGTGTATTGATAAATGGAAAGTGATGCTGGCTTACAAATTGTTGCAACAGAGAACGTAGGAGAACAAGAAAACAAAAACACTTTTTTTTTTCTTGCTATATTAAATTGACCTAATATCCATTTTCCAGTGGTATTGTGGACTGTCACTTATGTTTAGTTGCTGTCAATTTTTTTGGCATAGAATCCTATTTTTCCAGAAGAGCTCTTTGCTGGGTCATTCTGTGAATACCACATGTGATCTTTGTGAGACAGCTTCCCAAAAGGAAGTGTGTCTATAGTTATGTTACTCATCTCTACACTTCTTGCCCCTCCCAGTGAGTTTTAGACCTCTTAAGTGAGCTTTAGCCAAACTTAAAGAGAATTAGTGGTTTAGAAAGTATGAAGTTTGTAACAGGTTGCCTAAAATTATCAGCTGGATGGAGAAGAGGTACCCCAAGTATACTCATCTCCTAAGATGGTATTGCAGTTCCACATCCATTTTGAAGCAGTGCAGCCAGTTGGCCAAAGTAGCGTAGACTTGGCTTGGAGCTGGCTGTAGCACTGCCACAGCACTGAAAACAGGACTAGGGGAATTAAGTAATGCAGTTACAATATTTTAGTCCTTAAGCTATTGCTGTGTATTATGATTATCTCAGATTTTGCTCTAATAAATAAAATTACCTAAGCTCACAATTGTCTAGAGAGGGAAAAATACTTAAGTGAGCCATCTGAGTCCTATAAATAGAGCATAGAAGAAGCAAAGAAGTTCTTTTGTGCTTGGGGAAATATGGAAGTAAGCATAGCCTAATGTATGGGATGGGTTTCCCCCCCACTCGTTTCTCTTGCCTTAACTATTTAAATACTTCTTGCAGACTGTTCTAGGCTGCCAGGAGAGTGACTTGAAATTTCTTAGGTAATCTTTAATGAATGATGTAGCCACTCTCTGAATAAAGCTTTGAGATTATAATTTTTTAAACCAGTTATGTTAAGTTGAAAGTGCCTCACCTTATTTCTGTTTCAGGAATTGCATTTAATTACGGTGAGATTTCTTTTCAGTAGTCATAAAGTACCATGGCTTTAAACCATATACTTAATTGACTTCAGATAATTCAAATTTAAATAGATATTTCAATTGTAAGATATATTTTATTTCTTGCATTAATCAGTGGAAGCACTGAAGTGAAGAAATGGGCTCATTTACATGCAACTTTCCCAAAAACATAGTGGAAGAAGGTGTTGGGTTTTGGTCCGTATCTTGAAGTGTGGGGAGTATAATAAGGGCTTTTGTCTATTTTTCTGACCTTTATGAAATTTGCCCTCAGTTCACATTTGGAGTCCAAGATACGCCGCACTTTGACAGCTGTGACTCAGGGTGGCTGTAGTCAAATGACAAAGCACAGCAAATGTTGCTCTGGGCTTGACTGAAACGTAAAGAACAGATTCAGCCTTACAAAACTAAGAATTAAGCCAGTTCTTGCCAAAATAGAGCAGATGACCTCATTGCCATTAGTGTAAATATTGGCAATTGCATCACAAATGTCTTCAATCAGTCCCTCAACTGGGCTGTAAGTGTTTGCAGGCAAACTGTAAGGGGAGAGGGAAATGTTGAACCGGTGGGGCTGGGTCTTCCTTCAAACCAGCTGAGAGAATGACCCATTTTCTCTCCTTTGAACCTAGGGCATCTAGAGGTGTAAGGCAACTTTGAAGTAAGCTGTGTGTATTGTAGCTTTCATACAAATATTGCTCCTACAATGAAATAGCTTGCTTATTCCTCTGCTTTGTTTTGGTTTTTTTCACTCCCACGCAGTATTTAGACCATATTAGAGATGTATAAATGTGGCTTCCACTTAATGTTGCTGTTCATTAATAAAGTTGTGGTTGCTATTTTCTCAGCTGCGCTATATGTTTGATACTAATGAAGAACAAATACTTACAGGGCTTTGGAAGACATTACAGTGTAGTAAATGTATGCCTGTTGACTTGAAATGATGAATCATGAGATGTTTATTTAATGAATATGACTTTTTTGAGCTCTCTGTCACAGAATTTATATGCAATGCAGTCTCCTTTGCTAACGTATGTGGAAAAGGATATTCATCTGCCACAGAATAAAATGAATCGCAGCTGCTAGCTGTCTTAACCTCTGCCATGCTGCTACCAGCTCTCCAACCCTTCCTAGAATGGTGGTGAGCGGTGAGGCTTTTTAGGATGGGTCCATTCAGTCCTGCCTCTCTAGTAGGACTGTGATGTTTCATGTTGACAATTCTGTTTGTTATTAGCTGGAATATAGAGTGAAGAAAGGGAGTGCTTTATGTAAAACCACCTGCAGATGATTCTTCAGTCCTAATCCTGAAACAGATTCAAGGTTGGGATTTAGTGATTAAGCCTACTTGAACCGGATTCAGACTTGTATCAAAATAAATCCTATCAATCTCAAGAGGTGAAATCAGTGCTGCATCAGATATTGTTTTGGTTTGCTGGTACATATCCTAAATATAATGCTCTTAACTCAAGTTTTAAACTTCTGCTTTGAAATTGACTGAAATCTAGTCAGTAGAAGCAAAGATCCTTGGGACTCTCTTGACTTGAGTGCTATCACCATCTCCAAAATACCCTTGGGGTTTTGTGCCTCAAGTCTATGTGGAGTTCAGATGCTTTTTATATCTAATCTTAGGGAAAGGAGAGTTGTTGTTCCTGATGAATTAATTCAAGTGTGAGAGTGTGAAACTTCCTGTTAAAAATGCAAGGTTATGTTCTTAACAGTGACCAAATAAAAAGAAACTTTAATAAGCCATCTGTTTCATTAGTTCACCTGCTGGTTTGCTTTCTTTCAAACATTTTGCAGTGATTTGAAAATGTTACGGAATACAGTTGGGTCAAGCCTTGTGGCTTCAAGATTGTGAGTCAAAATACAAGGTGTGACAGACTGCGATGGGTTTTGAAAGCATCAGCACTCCAGCCATCAATATGTATTAGTGACAGCGGGTTGGAATTTAATTTTCTATTAAGCCATGCGAATTTTAGACTCAATCTGTGATCATGAAGCTTTCTAGCTACCTCGTCTCCTGTACTGCAGCTCCCAAGCTGGTGAATCCTGTTTTGTGCTGCAGTTAAATTGTTGCTAAACGGTATCTTGGGTTTCTTCACTTTGTTACTTGTAATCATGAGCCAGCTTAATGCAGGAAGCTTGTGATAGTGGAGGAAGAGCACTGATGAGCGTGGTATATTGGTGTGGCCTTCAACTTGCTCGTTAAAGGTCACCAGGGACAGCAAAGACTTAGATTCAGCCTCCATCCGTTTTTTTGATGGGGGGAGGGGTGGGGAGAAGAGACAGGTTGTGCTGAGGCCTTTGAGATAGCTGTCACTTATTTCTGTGTGGCTGAAAAGGAAACAAATTACATATTGGACAAAGATGGCTTAGAGCAGCAGACAAAAAAATCAAGAGGTGCAAGGGTTGAGATTAAAACATTGTGAGGGATGAAGATGCCCTAAACACAAACACGCTTCCTGAAGTCAGAGATCAGACTGAGAATTTAAAATAAAACACTGAAGATGAAAATACCATTTTCAAGGTAGAAGAATTACTTCAACTACTAACTCACTTGATAGTTGCCATTAATAAAATTTATCTTTAAAAGAGATGACAAAAGGTGTGGATGATTTCTTTACCTCCTCTTTTTGCTCCCCTACCCCCAAAGGAAAACAAGTTAATAATTTTGTCTGGCCAGTTCCAACCAATATGAGAAGAGAGACTTCCAATTTGATTTTTCTGTGCTCTAAAGATTGTTGCTCAAGGAAAGGTGGAGGATGTTCTGTAATTAGGGAAAATATCTATTGTAGCATCCCCTGCTTCAAAACAATGTTTCTTTTCCTCATTTTTCCTGCACCATATTGTTAGCTGCATTGCACAAGGAGAAACTGCAAAGCAAGCAACAGCTCTTGCACTATGCAGTTGAGGGTTCTTGGATGCAAGTCAACTAGTAATTTGCCTGGGAAACTGTGACTTAGGGACTTCTGGGGGAATTCTAGGTTGTCTGGAGGCAAGATTTCTAGGAGCCGTGGTTGCTAGAAACAACCTCTTGTAATTCAAAGATTGTACAAACTTGCCTATTGGTGCTGTCTTGTCCTCTCACAAGTAGTGTGCGTATATATAGTTTGTGCGTGTCTTGGATATCACTTGCGGCATCTGGATTTTGGCCTGTTTCACACAAACATGTCTTAGACCATCTCTTGGCCAGTCTCATGTGAGGAAAATTCCTTGGTGCTTAAACTCTCTCTCAAGCTCATTCTCAACACTGTCATCTTCATGGTTGTGGGCTCTCTGGTTTGTTTGTTTTAAGCAGTGCTTATTATCTCTGAGTGTTCCTCTGGAATAGTAAAAGAATAACACTCCTCAAGAGGAAATCACTTAGTCCTGCTAAAAAAATTGGCTGCTACCTCTGTATAAACCTTTTCTTTTCAAAGCAAGTCATGCACTGATTTCAAAATCACAACCTGTTCCTCTCTAATAAAATTTTGTGTGCAGATTTACACTTGATATTTTGACTTGAACCTGCCATGAAAGGTTTTATTGATGGGAAGCAGCATATCTTGTAGCGTATTTCTCCTTCATCAATCCAAGGGAGGAGGCTTTTTGGTAAATACTAGTTAGCTTGTTTTCAGTGGCCAATTCTGTATTTACAGTTGCCTTCATCTGGAAGATGTTACTTTGCTCTATACCAGGATTCTTATGGTAGGGATGATCTGCCAAATGCCTCCCTGTTCACAGGGGGTACTGGCACGCTCTTTGGATGGTTTATAAGCTCGTTGTGGGTAGCTGAACTGGCTTATTTGTACTTGTTATTGGTTGTTTGCTTTTTTTTTTTCTTTTCAATAAAGCCTTGCTTGCACTAACTATTCTTACTGACAGCTTCCAACCTGGGTGGAACAAGCTGCCTCTTTGTCCAGAGCCCTATCTGGTGTCATAACAGGGAAAGGCACAGAGCACAACTTGGCCAGAGTGCACAAAGAATGAGAAATAAAGGGAAAGTGCTAAACTCTACATGATGTTGGTTATAGCTAATTATAAATGAAAGTGTGCTCACTTTTAAGTATACTAAACAGCACACTGATTCTTTGGTGGGGGAACAGAAATCTACTGAAGCGGTTGGTCAAAATTCTGCAGTGGGTTTCAGCTGCAGTAGGATTTTAGCTCTGATTTGAGGTGCACGCTGCTTTCAGATGATGTGAACCTTCTAAAAATTAGAAATTAGGTGAAATCAACATCTTAATTTTAGCTCTCAGTTTCTCATGACTTAACACTTATGTCAAGGATAGATAGGTTTTGCAAACATCTGCTTGGAATCTCTCTTTTTCTCAAATACAAGAAAAGCCCTTTGCACTTTGTCAGTTCTGCCTGTCTTCTGTGAAGTTGAAGCCTTTTTGTGGTTTGTAAACCAGCTGTGAAGAGGTAGCCAAATTGTAGCATATATGTGTGTGTATATATAGTGGATTTTTCTTTACACCTAACTGCATAAATATCTGAAAGAGTAAGATATCATCAGCCAGTTAGGATAAAAGGAGAATTTAGGGAAAATTTGTTTAACGTGTGGCAAACAACTTAATTGAGGAGGCTTGAGGCAAGGTAGTAGAGAACCAAAAGCTCATGGGAGAGAGGTGGCGGGAGAAAGTAGCTGGATGTCAAATTTCCAACACTTGGTTCCAATCTGAAATACCTGTCACTATGGAGCTGATCACTGATAAACTGGGGGGAGGGGGGAAGCTCTGATCAGAGGCATGCTTTGGCTTGTGTACCTCTCCTCAGTAAATTAGCTTTGCGTTCCTATTCCAAATCATTGTTAAAATAAAAGTTACACATAAGGTGAACTGGTTTTGAACTTACAGGATTGTGAAACCTCAAGTGAGCTTCCCCCTACCTACCCCCCCACCTCCTTCTGGTGGCTTCAGAGAGAAATTTGCACAGTGTTGGAGGTAAGGGTAATTTTGTCTTCTCTATTGCAAAAGCATGGTGTGCATCTGGACACAAACTTCAGGTTGAAAAATGTATTTGGGGCTGTCAAAATGGCCCTCAAAAAGACAAGGAAGGTAGTAATGGTACATGAGTTAACTGTCAGCAAGTGAGGTACTGAATACATCTGAAGGAATAGCAAATGCTAATAAAAAGGTGTTATAATTTGGAAGCAGGGATAGCCATATGGCCAAAAGATTTTCTACCTTTCAGACTTCTCTGTAAACTTCTACTGCGCTAACTAACTAGTCACTAACTCTAGATTTTTTTTTTTCTTGACTTATTATAGATTAGCTTTACTTAGAAACTATAATGAGACCCAGTGATTTCAGCATGTAGATCTTGACTTTCTAAAGTCTGTGTGTTCTGGTTTTAGTGACCAAGATCTCTCTGAAAGAATCCTATTAGCACTTGTGGGGCATGCAGTCCTGCGTATTTGTCTGATGGAAGCACATAATGCAGGCTGCTTTTATTGTTTTGCTATCACTACTTAGTCTATTAAAACTATTTGCCCTGTAAGAAAGTGAATGGGAATAGTTCTCCTGATCTCGGCCTGTTTCAAAGACACTTTGTTCAGATCATTTGCTGCTTTGGTGAATGTCGTCTTCAAAATTGGAAGTGTCAGCAAATATTTCATTATTAAATGATGCCTCCCTTTAGTCTTTTTTTTTTTTTAAAAAAAAAAAGATGCATGGTAGGAAAACAGATGACCAAAACTGATCTGCAGTGAATGCAAGACTGTACATTGTGTGCTGACTGGAGGGAAAAAATGCACTTGCTGGCTTGCTAAATTGAGATAATACTTTGGATGTTGACAGACAGAAAAACAATTAGAGCTGTCGGATGCTTTGCTGACGTGTGCATTGTCACATGGTGAGATGGCTTGTTTTGTGCCAGTAAATCTGAACTGTTCAACTCTCAGCAAGATATTAAGTTAATTAATAAAGTTCCTTACAGCTGGGCTTGGAATGTGAGGTCTGTTTATTTGTGAAGACAGCTGGTCCAGGAATAAACAACAGAGGTCACTGATGGGGCCTGTTAGGTGTTTTCTCAGTCGCTGTTATATTACAGGCTAGTAAAAAACTTTCTTCTGCTTGGTTTATTGGTACATTAAAAGGGTGTTACCCGACTGAAGTGTTTCTCTATTTGTACGCTGTTAATACTTACGTGGACAGCAGTTTTCTTTGAAGTGTGTCACTTTATGTGGGAAAATGCTTATTTAAACTCTTTGAGTCTTCGGGTTCGCAGGTGCTTACTAATCCCTCAAAAGACTCTACTTCTGTATACACTGGTGTTCTTAAAAGCTGTCACTTTTTTGTTGATAAATTGTAGGAGCATATTTGAAATCTGGTTTTACTTCTACATTTGGACTTATTCATGTTGCTTTTGTTTTCTAAATGGGTACATCTGGACAGGGGTTTTGGGGTGTGTGCCAGGCTGACCTTACAGGAGACTTGCTTAGTGCTTCTCCACTAAAGCTTCTGTCAATGTGGTGTGACCCCTCTGGCACTAAGGGGCTTTGAGGTGTGCTGCTGCTGACAGCCACAGCTTTTCAGGTGAACATCAGTCTGTCTTCTGGATTGTGTGTCGATATTTGTCAGCTGCTGAATTAAGTATTTGGTTGTAGAAGGGAAATCATCTTCCCACTCTAGCTTGAGAGCTGCACTAGTACATCTTTTTGATACAGAACAAAATGTTCACTTCATCGGGAGAAAGCAGCTCTGATTAGACTGTAAACATGAACTGTACTAAGTATTTGCACAGTTTTTCCTGCACCATTTCTGTCTCTGCATGCAGTTCTGTTAAATCCATCAGCATCATCAGATTCCATGTTTCTTGTGTAACCCTACCCTGCTTGTCTTTAGTAATCTCCTCTAAATAGCTTTCAGATTTCTTTTACTCTATTCCTGTGTTATCCATTTTCCTTGTGCTTAATTCTTTAAACATATTGTCTTTAGTTTTATCACTTTATCCGTGCTGGATTACCTGAATATATGAGCTTCCTTATCGTATTATCATGGTTTATTTTTCCTCTATCTGCTTAAATAACCCAGCCCTCTTATTAGGTTTTTTTGCTTGTTTGTTGTGTTGTTGTTGTTTGAGGTTTTTTAAAAGAAAAGTCACCATTATTGGTGGTCTCATTTTGGTTTTGGGGTAGTTTTTTGGGTTTTTTTAATTATTTTTAAGGCAATTCTTCTTGGAGTTGTTACTTTGAAATTTCTGAAATTCAGCAGTTTGAGGTAGAAATTAACTTTTGTGTGCTCTGATGCCAGTGGGTCTGTTTCTGCAGAATAAAAGCAGCTCCTGGAAAAGCAGAGCCCATAGCAAAACCAGTAGAGTTCAGATCAGTAATTAATGTAGAAGTTAACACTAGATAAACCTTGAGCAGCTTAACTGTTGGTAACAAGGCAGCCAGGTAACAGGTAACCAATTTGCCTGTTGGTAACAAGAGGGCAAATGGCTGATTGCTGAGTCCTAACCTGGCCCCCTAGGTTTCTAACTTTATTTCTAGGTTTCTAAGTTTTTTCTGGCATTTGATTGCCGAAGGAGATTTTTGGCCTCATGGGGTATTTTTTCTGTTCCAGAAAAAAGCAACTGTCTGAACATTTTTTTCATTGACAAACCTTGGGAATTTTCTTTTTTAAAATGAAATTGGGAGCTAGTACACCATAGTAGCTGCTATGACTTTGGCTTTATTTCAGCGAAGGCAGTAGAACTGCGCTTGAAAGCGGGAACTGGCTAGACTAGATGGTATAGCTTGCTTTTTGGTCTAGTAGCATTACAGTGCCTATGGAAAAACCTAGGATAACACTTCAGCCAAAGTCTGTTTCCTTACAGAACCAGCACAGCATCAGCAGGGCTTAAACCCCCTCTACAACGCTTTCCCTGATGCATCCCCTTGTTTTGGAGAAAGAAAGCAGCAGTCCGTCTGCTTGCTTTCCTTTCTGGGTTTTCCAGCATTGGTACTAAATGCACAGGTTTGTTGGGAGTAGGAACCTTCCGCTACTTCTGTACGGAGAGCAAGGTTGGACTCTCAGGGATGGCTGTAATTAAAAATGTTTCCCCCTTGTTTTGCTGCTCCACCACCTGCTAAGAATTATTGAACAAACGCTGAAAGCATCTATAACCAGTCCCGTGAGACATCCAGGCAGTATATAAAGGAAGAGGGGCACCTGTTACTGGAAACTGTTATGAGTTTAGTCTGGAGTTGTTTATTTAATACTGTTTCTCTTGGTGGTCTTTTTGTAATAACTTTTAATATTTTAGGAAATAAACTGTAATGAAACTTCTGGTACATCTACAGAATGGGCAGTTGTTGCTGGAGCAAGGGACGTTTGATTCCTGTTACTATTTTTAAAGAAAGGAGGCTGCATTGCCTCTTCTATCCAATAGATGTTAAGGTCAATTTGTTAACTTTTTTAATTGGTAATGCCTCCCTATAAACACCAGGATTTTTCTCTCTTCTAGCTGCTGAGCAAAGTCTGCTGCAGTATCTCTGGTACAGCTGCAAGAATGACTTGACTGACTTGCATTCATGGCTCTTGGATGATCTGGTGAACCATGGAGCTCAAAGTATGGGTGGATGGAGTCCAGAGAATTGTGTGTGGGGTCACCGAAGTCACAACATGCCAGGAGGTTGTAATAGCCCTTGCTCAGGCTATTGGTAAGTAGCTCTGTCAGCTGGGTGTCTGGGAACTGGGGTGAACCTTTTTTTATGAAGCTAAACCGAGGGGAGGTGGGGTGGCACTGAGTATTAGTAGAGCATGAACATATGATGCACAGTGGGATAACCTTGCAATGTAAACTTGCAGCCTTTGATTTTTAACCTGCCAGAGAGGGATTAAAAAGAAAGAAAAGAAACACTTTGAAATCTGTAAACTTTTATTCAGTACAAATGTATTCTCTAAATAATAGTATGCTGTCGTTTGTCATTGTAAATACAGCCTGGACTAAAGAAGATGCTAAATTGTCACTGTTCTGAGTACCAAAGAAATAAAAAAGCAGCGCAAAATAATTGATTTGCTTTCATAAGCTAATAATGTTCATTGAAATTATACACATTGTATGTAGCTGTATTGGGTATAGCATAGATCAATGAAATAGATCCTTCAAGTTCTCCTTTTCCTCCTGCACACCACATAACTCAGTACTAATGAAAGGGTAACCTGAAGTCTGTTCAGTGTTAGCTGTTTGCTGAACAGTTTAGTGGGGAAAAAAAAAATAATCTTTCAGGCTCCACTACAGGACAGAACGTTCCTTCAGTCCTGTCAGATCTTTCTCAGTGATTGAGAGCATCCTGAATAAGCCTCAACTTCATCCCTTCAGTGCTTCCTGTGCTGAATCTTATTCTTTGCTAGAATTTTGTAATTGGCTTTACATACTATTTAAATGTGAGCATTAAAACCTATGTCTTACCTAAAATTAAATTCATAATTTAAGGGCTTTTGCATTTTTCAGTATTCCAACAATTTTGCAGGATTGTATTAACAGTCTGACTCAACTGCAAAATAATAATTTTCTAATAAAAAACAATGTAGAGCTATGAATGTCAACTAGATATTCCACCTGTAAGCATAAAGTCAATTTCTCTGAATTTGTGATATTTGTTTATTTAAATGTGTACTTCTGAACATCTCTTCCATATACTTTCATTTGATGGAGTTGAAGACTGGCATTTTTTTATTCTATATCTTAAGGGGAATGAACACAATGCTAGCATGCGTATATTCTATCTATATGCATCAAATACCTTTTGAAGTTTCATTTTAAAATTGTAGAAAGTCAGTATGTCTCTGAAATCTTGTATTTGATGGTTAACTGTTAAGTGTGCTTTTACTGTTTGTTAGTTGCAGCTTTTCATTTAATGCTAATTGGTTTATGAATTGCTTGCTTCCATATCTAATTTTCTGCCTGTAGGGTTTTTTTTAAGACACAATTATGCTAGCATGATTATTTCCTAGTAATGATTAAGGAGTGTTACATATTTAGAAAAAATAAATAAACTGGTTGTGATAGACTTCTGTTCTTTACTTTGCTTTCAATATCTCTTTCATTCTGTTTCCTTTGCCTCCTCCCACAAATCAAAAAATGTCAGACTCCCAGTTCTAGACAATATAATGTTCTTCTGTGTAACTTTTCTTTGTTTTTTCTGTATCTTCAGTTATTAGCCTGAACTCTGAAAAGACTCCAGCAGTCTTGGAAATGCACACATTTTTTGCCAACTCAGCAGACTTCTGTAACACATCACTAGTTCATCTGCGGCATGCGACTCTGGTTCTGTGCAGAGATAAATTTCAGTTGCAACTAGAGCCAAATTAAGATAATCCTTTGGAAACTCCTTCCTGAGGGCAAACACCCTCTCTGGAAAACACCTAGAGTAATTGTGCTCCAGTTTCTCACTCACTGGGGCTTCTAGGACAGTATTAAACACCATATAAATTACACTTATGTGCCTTTGGCAGATAGGGCTTTCCCAACCCTCCTGTCAGGCCGTTCATCAGAAAAGCAACCATATGTTTGCTCCTTTGATTTGGCTGTAGGTACCAGCTTACCAGGAATATTTGTCCCTCAAATTTGAATGGAGATCTATTAAAATGTATCCCTCTAGCTCTCACCTGACATGTGGTGGTGGAAAGTAGCCAGTCTTAGTTGGCTTCCTCCTTTGGTTGGCTCTGATTTTATTTTCCACTTTGCAGTCTGGCTCCTTCAGCAGTCACATAGCTTAGCAGGACTCAGTATTATTTTGTCTGTCTGTCGGTCTGTCTGCAAAGTTTTTGAGATGTTCCTTTTGTTTTATCATTGTCTTACAGTTTATGGTTAGCTCCTTGACTTAAGTATCACCCCCCACCCCCCTATATTTCACTGAGCCTGAAAGATGAACAGCAATAGGTATATTATTTGTGTTGAAGTGCAGTGTCTGGAATCTCTGCAAATTAACTTATTTTACAGCTGCATCCACTGAAGAAAGCACAAGCCAAAGATACTTGGATTAAGACACCCATAGTTCAAGAAGCTTCTCATGGATGAACTGAAGCTGCCTCTATTCTAGATATATGAAAAGTAAAGCTTTACAATGTATTTCAAAAATAGGAAAATCAAAATTATTATGGAATGCATTGTGGTTGAGCATTACCAAGTCCCATTGCCGCTGCTCAAAGCAGGGTCAGCTAGAGCAGGTTGGTCAGGACCATGTGCAGTCAGGTTTTGAATATGGTCAGGTATGGAGACTTGACCACCTCTCTGGGCCACCTGCTCTGGTGTTCAGTCACCCTTGTAGTAAAAGGTTTTTTTCCTTATGTTTAAATGGAATTTCTTGTATTTCAAGAAATTTCTTTACCCGTCACTTGATCAAATGCAGGGCCATGTCTCCTGATCTCCAGCTGTGATAAGAGCAACAAAACGGTTTCCATCTATTTACTTTCCAACTCTCCCCTCATGTAATGGAAATTTAGTAAGAACTTTCTTCAGGATACAAAAGTATTCCTTTTTTTTTTTTTAAAGACAGGAACTTATGTTTTAGGGCTATTTTAGCCAAACAAAAATAGCAAGTCATGCTGGGCTATGCGCCTTTGTAGGAGGTTCTGTCCCATACCCAAAGTGTAGTCTAATCCTTTGGCAGTGGAGTTCTGTCACTTAACTTGCCTGGCTAATGCTGCTTGACCTATTCCTTACAAATTGGTTTCTGCCACTATTAACTCTTTCAGTGGAAAGGCCTGCGTGCCTCTCTTCCTTTGGGGCTGAACTCCTGATGGATAACATTTGTGTTACCCGTTCTTGCATTCTGATCTCCTTCCCCTGTTGCCCATCTCGTGATCATTGTGGAATAGAAAATGATACTACTCCAAGTTTCTGTACAAATTAGGTTTTTTTTATTTCCATTTGGCTTGAAGTTAAAGGGTTTGAATCAAATCTCAAATAAACCTCATTCTTTAAAACAAAAAAGAAGGGACAGTTGTCCCCTTTGGTGATCCCAGCAAAGCTTATTTTAAAAATACCTATAAATATTTTATTGCTTGTGAGAGAGAATAATATCAATTGGGTATAATTTTGGATACTGTAATTGATTGTGTCTCTGTAACTTAGGAAGAGTTAGAAATGCCATAGCTGGAGGGAGGGTCGCTGGAATTCTGTTTAAGACAGATATCAAGCTATGCAGCCACAAGTTTCCAGAGAGTGAAATCACTTCCCACTGCGATCCTGAAGAACACTTGATATTACCTTTTAAGAGGCTGATTTTTTTTTTTTTTAAACTCAAGCTGCTTGCAAATTACAAAGAGGAAGATTCAGGCCCATGATACAAATAAGAGAAGTGATCATTTCATGGTGAGAAACTAAGCCCCTCTCACCAAAATGTGAAAACGTACAACAGCACACAGTGTAAATGGAGAACCATCAGTCTTGTTTTAAGAATATTTTTGCCAGGAAAGATGAGCTAGATTTTATCATATCTATCATTGTCTATTTTAAAAGTGTACATCTGACAGCAAATTCTGCCTGTTTTTCTGCTTCCACTAGCTTTTCTCTGCGTTCTGTGAAAATCATGCCAGAATGGCTTCATATAAACATTGCTTGCTCATTTTAATTCCTCCTCGTAATTTGGGCAACTGGAAAACAAGTAAAATAAAAAGTTATTGATACTTTTCAACTGTGTGTATGATGAGATGGTTGGTGAATCCGGTCAGGGCTCTGTTTTGCAAAGCACTATATGGACTTATAGTCAAGTGTTTGTAAGTGTAGTGGCTCCTCTCAAAAAATCATTGTAATACTGAGGGGAAAACCAGATGGTATCCTAAAAGAAAGTGAGCTAATCATGTTAGCTCATAGTTAGGATAAATGTAGTTTGACTACAGATTTCTTTTTTTTTAAATTGGCTTTTACTGGGTGTTTTCCATTCAAATCTAAAACATAAAAATCTTCCAAAGGAATATGGTGATGAATAGCGCAGTCACAAATATACTTGCCCTGTTTCTTCAGAAGTGTTATTCTCGCACTTCTAGCCCCTGTGAGGATTTTTACTGCATTTGTTGTGATTTCTTTTCTCTCTAGAGATTAGTGTGTGTCTCAGAATGACGTGTTTGTTTCCTAGAAAAAGAATATTTTAGCCTAGAGAAGCAAAGCTTGAATATCTTACCAAGTATACTTGTTTTCTGCCCTCCCCATAATTTTCTGTGGCAAATAATTAAAATGGCAGACTTGCTTTAACTGGTGCTGTGGATTTTGGTTTTCTGATTGTAGCACAATGTCAGGAGAGTATGAGCAACACTTCACTGAACGAGAAGTACAGCTGTCTTTTTTTTTTAAACAAATGCAACTGTCATTTTTTTTTTTATTGCAGTTGAGTATGTTTTCCTCAAAGATAAATTGGGTGTATTTATGAAAATAAAGGACAGGTTTGTTTATGCTGTTTCAAATGTGCGTTACAGCAATGTAAGGCTCAGCCAGAGTTGTATCTGGAAAAATCACACCACTTTGTTGATGTGTCTTCTCATGTTTGTCCCTTCCTCCAAATAATTCCTGCTAAAGCAAGTGCCAGAGCTGGCTGTCAGACACAGAGAGAGGAGGAGTCTGAGGTTGAATTAAATCATAGTGCTGAGTCCGAAGAGGATTAGAAAAGGGAAACAGTATTTGTTGCCTACAAACTAAAGGTTTTAAACATTGAATTAATCATGTAGTTTACTGCTAAGAATCACTTAAAACTTGTGTTATTTTTGACCCCAAAATTTCGTTCTCTGCTTCTTCAAATGGCAACATTAAGAGGGATAGTAAGTGCAAGAAAGCTGCACGCTGTGGTGATCTCAAGGTGTGACCACATAAACTTCATGGTTCAGAAATCTCCTGGCAGTAGCTTTGCTGAAAGTCACAGTGGTTGGGTGGGATGATTTGTTGCCACCTTTAATGATGTGGTATGCCTAGCGTAGCGGTGGCACGTGCAGCAGAGACCTGAGCTGCTTTATCTGCTTTGCCATGTCGTGCTGTTTGACCTCAGCCAAACTGCTCCTCCACATTGTTTTACCTATTTAGGAAATGGGTCTAAAATAAGTGCGGTACCTCAGGGTGCTTAGACAAAAGGCAGCTGAAAGGATGAAAAGACTGTAAGTGCTTTGTTTTGTCAGATCATGATAAACTTGTATACCCTTTTTTTTCAAGCGAAAGGATAGTGGTAATAAACTAAGACTTCAGTCCTGATAAAGACATAATCACATTGTGGGCACAGCTGCACCTAGTGAACTAAGCAGACTGTCCTCCCTGTCAGTAGACTTGAGGCTGTATATCTCTGTGGGTGTGTTTTCCTAGGACTGCACCCCTACTCTGATTTTCATTGTTTTCTATGGTGTGCGTACATGTGTGTGCATAATATGGCATGCGTTAAGAAATTTGAGCAACGCCAACTCTAACCTCTTATTTTAAAGGTCATCTTACTCTTAATCTTTCTTGGGTATTTAATGAGTTCTCAGGTAGCTAGAATGGTATTTTTTTAAATTGCTACGGATGTTAACTTAAGTATTGCATAATGAATGAAATGTCAGCTTCATATTTCAAAGATATTGAGTTCAAATCATTCTGGGTTTATTAAAATTGCTAGCAATTACTTTTCTATCAGTGCTGTTAAAGATTCAGGAGTTAATGCTGTTGCCCCTTTGGTAAGACAGAGCATTTTCTCCCACACGTTCCACATGTTAAGAGTTCTCACAAAATTCTACCTGTGTACAATTATTTTTCTTTATATTGCCTTGTTAAGGAAGACAGCATCCAGTCGCCTGGGGCTATCTCTGGGAAACCCAAGCGGCTCAGAAAGCTGTATCCGGGCTGGGAAGGGGGTGCATTTATCAGTGCCCCCAGAACTCTGGGCAGTCTGGTTTTGGCTTGAGCACGTGTTGGCATACCTGGCTTTTACCTCCATGGAAACATGCACGCAGGCAGGAGACAGTCTGTATATTCTCACTATGCACTGTTGTGAGTTTGGTGCGCTAATTCAGATTTAGCTCAAGAGCAAGACTAGTCCAGCTTCCTTTTCGCTTTCTTAAAACTTGCATGTAAGACAGAAGTTGCCTTTTCTTTTTTCAGACTTGGTCCAGAGTGCCATCTTGCAAGGAAGGTCTTTGGCATAGCTGCTGTGCAGCAGCAGAGGCGATGGGATCCCTGGGAAAAATGGGAGTGAGGCGTATGCCTGCCAGAGAGCAACTTTCCTGGCACCAAGGGCATCCTGGTGGTCGTGGGGAAAGAGGAGAAACTGGGAACAAGACCGCATGACCTCTAGTGACAGCGGCCTTCTCTTGCCCACCCTACCCTCTTCCTAGGGAAGGAGAGGTAGCCCCACGTTTAAGACTGCCCATCTGGCCACCTTTCCCAGAAATAATATGAGACAAGGGTAATGACTCACTGCTTGCACTGACTCACTGCTGCAGGCCGTGAAGCCTGGCAGACACTTAATGAAAAGCTGGATCTTACCTGGTGCTTGAAATAAACTTTTGTAGCCTAACTGGAAAGATAAGGCACGGATATGTTTTTACATGGTGGATCGCGTGCTACCTGCATACAAAAAAATGTAGTGCCTGTCCCTGAAATGCTTTGCAGGTAGAGGATGATGCACTCTTGGGAGGGAGAAAAGGGATGAATCATTTCTGTCGTGATAAACAACATTGATGACTTCCTAAGTTACAGTCCTGTCAAAAGTGTTGCATGAGAAACACCGCTACTGCTACTTTCCTTCAGAATTTAATTTTTACTTTTGGCAGCAGAAATAGTCACTCATGTCTACTATGTCAGCTGCAAATATTAAAGCAGATAGAGAAGCTTAAAGTGAATAAGAGTTATATGGGTCCTACTACCTTTATGGAGTGTAATTTAAAAGTTCCCCTCTTGGGAGTCTAAAAAAATGTTGTTACCTTGTTCTATATTTCATTAGTTTAATCACCAGTCATTGTAATGTAATCTGTGTTTAAATTACCACATTACATCAATCCCAAACTGAGACTACAATGGTTGGGCACGTGACCTGGGCTCTCAGGTCCAGAGCTTGCTGTGTGGCTGTACAGCAGAGCAGTGGCTGATCCAAGATACGGGCTGTAGTTAGCTCCTTAATGTCTTATTGATCAAGCGATAACCGGTGGCATTAGAGCCGGGTTCAAACTACTCGTGACAGCTAGTTGCAGACTATCAGAACGCTAGCACTTTTGACTCCATATATTTCCTTTGCTGATCTTTTTCTAACTTTTAAAATAAAAGATTCTTTTGAAAATGTTCCTGTATTTATAGAAGCTGTGATAAGTTTGTATGCTTAGTTAGCTATAGGTGTAAACTTAACCTCTTGACCTTGACGCTGCCCTTTGTGCAGATGCAGTGTGCTTTATATATGTAAATATATACCTGCTTCTGTTACAGCTAGTCATTTGCTGGCTTGCAAAACAGATACAAGTTCTGGATGATTGTTTTGAGATGGTAATATTATATGGTCTGTTTTGGGGACCATTATATGGTCAGTGGGTCAGCATAGAATATTAATGAGAAGTAGGTGGCCAGTGAATGGGGTGTAGAAGCTCTGTGCTTTCTCCAGCCCCTGAACTGCTGTTTTCTGAAGAGGAAACCATAGAACACGGCACTGCTGGTGGTTGTTTGGGGCTGTCTGGATTGTTTTCTCTACCATTCTCGTTACTACTGGGCTTTGACAGAAGTATTAAAAAAAACCAAACCCAAACACAACAATATGTCTAATATGTGCTGGTCGTACATGTTCTTAAAGACATTCTGATTTCAGAAGTTGCAAGGGATCCACTGACAAGGCACATACCCACTGTGAACATCAGTAGAGTAACTAAAGCTGTGTTTTGGCAGCTCCTTGAATTGACTGCTTAACTGCTCATCTAACTTTGCCTGGAAGTATTTCATGAATCTGCATGAGATTCAGTGTGTTCAGTATGCAGCTGGGAAAAACACACGATGGTTTAATGAATGCCGTACGTTGCTGATATGGGGTGCATTATGTGAATACAACAGTAACTAATTTTTAAAATGATACGGTTTGCATGAATGAGGTAGGACTGAGTTCTGCCAGGTGCTGTATAAGCACAACCAACCTCTTCTTCAGAAAGGTTATGGACAACACACAATTCAAGAAGCCGCATGCAGGAGTTGAACTGTTCTTTGTCAACAACCCAAGCAAGCAGCTTTCTCCTTGTCAATGGTAGCACATCAAAACCAGCAGTTTGTTCCAAGGATGCCTGTGTTCTGAAATATTCTCTCATTAGCTTTGAATGAACTCATTCACCCTTTCATTTGTGAATTAATCCCTTCTAATGCAAGCAAACTTCACAGTTGTGGTTGTCCAGGTATTGTTAATCTGCGTCACACATAGCCTGAATACAATAAACCTAGGTAATGATCTCGGATGAGGACAGCTTTGGTTTAGAACAGCACTGAACTCCAGGTGTGGTTGTTGAACTGTGCAAGTATTACTTCTACAAAACATTTTCTTTTATGTGGATCTTGAGTGCCGAGTTCATTATTTAGAACTGCGTGTTGATTTGGACACCTAAGCTGAGGAAATAGTTCTTGGCAAGTGCTTCACTTAATTCCTTAATTCAGTTTTGGTCGAGATTGTTAGCTTTATTCCCCCCGCCCTTGTTTTTGCCTCTTGTTACGTTTCTTTTAAGTAGTGCATTTAATAGCAAAGTGAATAGAAATTGCATGCTGATCACTCCCCTAGTGGTACTCTTGTTTACAATTTCAAGACTTCTTTGAACTTGGCTGTTTCTGACACAAGAACATTAGTAGCATTACCATGATTACGAGCTGAAAGCTGAAAGCTTTTAAGATTAGCAAAATAGAGTGGTAAAATGCAACCTTTGTCCTGGGTTCTGTGGTATGTTTTTACTTCATTTTTCTCCTCCAGGATTTTATTGTTAGTATGCTATGGCAAACCAGCACTAGGTTTATTTTTCCTATAATAACACCGATGCCTACTACAAACTATAAATCTTCATGGATCAATGAACAATATTGTGGGTTGGCAAAAATCTCTGACTTTGTATCTTGGCATAGTAAACTTGTTTTTGAAGTACTTTATTGTAATAAACTTTAAATCTGTTTCTGAGAGTGTTGGCCAAGCGTGTTGGTATGCTGATAGATATTTTTTTTTCCTCTTTTTTTTTTCCCCCAGTGCTTACCTCAAGTAATTTATTTATAAGGCGTTAGAGGAGTTGGATTGTTGTTCCCGTGCTGCTTGCCTTGTTTTGCCCACCTCTATCAGTCAGATCTTCATGTACTCTTTGAGCTTTCACACCTAACTTGGAAGTGAACACGGACATTTTGGTCTCTTATTTGGCCAGCTAACTACCACTAGTATGACCCGTCAGCCAAAGCAGCTTGTTTTCTAGGCGGTGTCTGTACAGCTGATTTTTTTTGTTGTTGTTCTTTGCATCGTGAGCTAATTGTGAGAGAGTGAGATCAGAGGAACCATTTCCAACACAGTAGCTATATCCCGGGGAGCTCTTTATAAGGCTGGCCTGACAGAATCAGGTTTTGGGGGGGGCCACATAGTGTGTTAATCACCACAGTGGAGCTTGTCTCCTACAAATTTGAGGTGGGGGAAACGTGCAAGTGTTGTGGCTGGAGGCTGGAGGCAGCCTGAGATGAGGATATTTTAGTTCTTTTGGGAAAAGTGCAGTGGTTGGGCGGGTGGCATAGGGAAAGAAAATGCATCAAATGGGGTTACCACTGATACAACTATATTTATTCCAACTCCCTCACTCCGTAGTTGCATATATGACAAGTATTTTAGGCATTCATGTGCTGAAATAAATCCGCATTTGAATGGTGATCTGTCATGGAAGTGGTTATATGTAATGCATTAAAATAGCTAACAATGTTTTTAAGGCTAATGGCAATTGTGGAGCTGTTCAGAAATTCATCAGGATCACATGCTTTAAAAGCAGTTGATCTTTCACATCTTTTCGTAAACAGTGCTGTGGCTTTTAAGTGAAATCACTTTCACGGTAAGGGAAACTTTCTCCTGCATTTGGAGAATGTTGTATTTCAAAGTAGTAAGGGCGGTCAGAAAAAAAAAAATAGCGGAAAACCTCAAATGATGTACTTTTGTAGCATTCAAAGCATTCTATAAGGAGTGTCAGGGGAAACTTAGTTAAGTATGTTTGGTAGCAGCACGAGTGAGCCGTAGACATAAGTTGTACTTCCCCCTACCCTAAAAGTAAACCATGTTGCATCATACAGCTAGTTGTCAATACAGAGGTCAGAAAACACCCTGACAGTTATTAAAGGATTTGAGCATCTTTCTGAAGGCTGTGTACCCCCAGGGGGACTTGTGCGCTGCTCGTACAGAGGAGGAGACTTGTGCAGACAGCCCAAGTTGCTCATTTCCCATTCGGGCAGCCTCTGCCGCCCTCGTCCCTGGGTTCTGCTCCGTGAAGGTTTGTCACGTCAGCAGCGCTGCCACGGGCATAATGCTGCCGTGGCCCTGGGGAGGCTTTCCCCGGTGGCTTGCGGAACACGATGGGAACCAAGGCTCACTTGGTCATTAACAGTTGCCTGTGATCGATGATACAGCTTAAAAGCAAATACACCGACTCCAAATTTTGATTTTTCTGTGTGGCTGTATGAAAGATGTGGAACTCTTTCTATTCTTGTTTTCTTCCTCTAGAGATGTTTATTTGATGTATTTCTTTGCTAGATATTTGGCATGACTAGGTCACTTGTTTTAATTTCCGTGACTTCAAATCTGAAAGAAGCCCCGGAGCTGTGCAGTTTGTTGTGTGCGCCATGTAAATCAGTACTCGCTTGTTCAGTTACTGCTGGCTGCGGCCAGGATTTTCCCGAGTTCGTTCGCAATTAAAATAAGTAATGTGTAGAGACTGTGCTCAGCCCGGCAAATCCCGAGGGGGAGCGGGGGGCGCCCGCTTGAGCGCGGGGCCGGGCGGCCGCCAGGGGGCGCCCACGCCCCGCGCCGGGCGGCGGTTGCTGCCGCTGCCCGGCAGCGCCCCCTGGCGGCCCGCCCGGCTGACGGCTGTGCTTGCCTTGCAGGTCGCACCGGCCGGTACACGCTGATCGAGAAATGGCGGGACACGGAGAGGCACCTGGCGCCGCACGAAAACCCCATCGTGTCGCTGAACAAGTGGGGACAGTACGCGAGCGACGTGCAGCTGATCCTGCGCCGTACCGGGCCCTCTCTGAGCGAGAGGCCGACTTCGGACAGCGTGGCTCGCATCCCGGAGAGGACTCTGTACCGGCAAAGCTTGCCGCCCCTGGCCAAGCTGAGGCCTCCCAGCGACAAATCCATGAAGAGGAGGGAGCCGAAAAGGAAATCCCTCACCTTCACCGGGGGGGCCAAAGGGTTAATGGACATCTTTGGGAAAAGCAAAGAATCTGAGTTCAAGCAAAAGGTGCTCAACAACTGTAGGACGACGGCGGATGAGCTGAAGAAATTGATCCACCTCCAGACGGAGAAACTTCAGTGCATTGAGAAACAGCTGGAGTCCAATGAAGCCGAGATCCGCTACTGGGAACAAAAGTATAACTCCAGCCTGGAAGAAGAAATCCTCAAGCTAGAGCAGAAGATCAAAAGGAACGAAGTAGAGATCGAAGAGGAAGAGTTCTGGGAAAACGAGCTGCAGATCGAACAGGAGAACGAAAAACAGCTGAAGGAGCAGCTGCAGGAGATGAGGCAGAGGATCCTGGAGTGCGAAAGCAAGCTGAAGGACTACCTCTCTCAGATCCACAACATGGAGAGTGGCCTTGAAGCAGAGAAGCTGCAGCGGGAAGTTCAAGAGTCCCAAGTGAATGAAGAAGAGGTCAAGGAAAAGATCGAGAAGGTGAAGGGCGAAATTGATATTCAGGGCCAGCAGAGTCTAAGACTGGAAAATGGCATTAAAGCTGTTGAAAGGTCTTTGGGGCAAGCTACCAAACGGTTACAGGTAAGAATGTCCTTTTCATTCACAGCTAAAGAAAAGTCAAAGACCTGACGGTAATTAATTTTTCTTGCACAGATTTGGAGCCCATGAAAGAATACATGAGAAAGTTTCCACAGTGAATTTGGGTAAAAGGAAGAAAGTGTTGCTTTCATTTTCAAAGTGCATTTCAGATATTTTTTTTTGAAAAGCAGACAATTTTTATTTCACCTATGTGTATTTTACTTATTCAAATGGTCTGAAAAGAAAAACAGTAGTCAGTTCCTTGTCTCAATATAAACCAGCAGATGTTCTGGTGGATGTGTTCCTGGCCATTCAGAAGGCCTGGGTGGCCCGCGGGGTGAGAGCTGAATGCCACAATGCCTTTCGCTTATTTATGTGCTGTCTCAGTTTCTTTCCCACTGGTTACAGCTTTGATTTGCTGCCGTTCCCTGACTGCCTGGTGACCTCTGAGAAATCACTCGAAGCATATCTTCACCGTGCAGTGGTCCACGATAGAGAAACACCAGAGCTAATAGCAGCCAAACTATCTGAGGGCAGTATGGCTGTGCCCATGGCAATGTCTCTGGCCACCTCGCCCTGCTGCGAGGGAGTGCTCGCTAGTGGCAGTGAGGTGCAGCTGTGCTAGTGGCTCTGGGCTTTTTTACACCTCAGACAATTAATGTTTCCTGCATGAACAACAGCACTTTTAGGGCTAGCGGGGGATTGATGTGTGCTGGGTGCTAAACTGGACCATAGTGCTGTTGGCCTAACACCTTTAAAAGTATTAGTTTTCAAACCGCTGTTGATTTGAGGTTAGATATCGTGATGATTTAGGTCCTGGATCTTGGCAGCTCAGTGCTTCATATTGTTAAATTTCAGAAAAATTTGCACCATCATAGCCTTTTCTGAGGCTAAACTTCTGATTCTTGCTAGGTTTGTCTGACACCAAAATATATGGATTAAAAAGAACAGTCCAAAAGCAGCACCTGGATAGGTGGATGTAGAGTTAAAATAACTGTTAGCTTACAGCGCTTTTGTTTTAAAGAATAGCATCTCCCTTTTTCTGTCTGACTTGCTTGTGTTCGGGATTTTATTTTCTCTACGCCTCGGGCATTTGTGGCACATGTGTCAAAAGAAAATCCAGTCTCTGGTTCCTTGCTAAAGTTAGTGATATAACTTGGAACTTGATAGAGCATGAAAGAATAAATATAAATGGAAATCCAGCTGCTAGCTGGATGAGGTGAAGGAAAGATTGTGGCTCCTAGGGTTTTAATGTGCCACGTAAGATAGGGCTGAGCCACCGCACATCAGTTTGAGTTGCGATTCTTGCTGTATTCCTGAGATTTGCAGCAAAGATATTCCACGGTGCTGCAGTTGCAGTAAGGTGATTCTGCTGTGAATATGTAAAGGCATTTTGCACCCTTACTCCTGAGCACCTAGAACCATGTCAATATAAACTGGTTTTACTGTATGAGGAAGGAAAAAAATGTAATCTCTTCATCCAAAGCAAAATGGATGAAAACTGTAAGCAGTTTGTGCCATAGTTATCTATCTTAAGTTTACAGACACACTATGCTTTAAGGATTTGCACTAACAGAAAGCATCAAGTCCTCTTTATATATTTTACCTATCCTCAATAACACTCTGTGAGACTATGATTGAGTTCAAAATCTTTCTTGCTTTGCTTTTTTCATAGGCTAGGGTTTCACTTTCTTGGGAAAGTTTCTGTTAAATTGAGATCTTCCAAGCTTGTTCTAAACCTAGAGGTACACTAGTCTGGAAATCCAGGAGAAAATAAACTCATTATACAGTTTTGGGGACAACAAATAGAGAAATATTTTCTTGCATGCTGAAAGTTAAATATTAATATTCATAGAACTGCTGATTTGAAACTAGAAGAGTTGAGCATGGGTGTTGTTATAGACANGGATGGCCCTTTTACTAGAGAAAGATTTTAAAGGAAAAAAAAAAAAACAAAGCCAAAAAACCAAAATCCTAATCTTTCTTCAGGTAAAAGATCTCACTGAAGTGAGATAGTGCTAGTGGCTCTGGGCTTTTTAGATACTAAATTTAGATACTAAATTTAAGAGCTTACACCAGTAGGATTTGGGGTGATACTTAACATTTTTACCTTTATCTCCTGTGGAACTTGAGAAATGTCAAGAACAAGTTATTTATGATGTTAGTTTTTCTAACCGGCGTATTTCAGTGATTCCATTTTTGTTTTTAATAAAACTGAATTCCCTTCAGCGGCAACTTTGTTACAATTTCATAAAACATGGAGCTGCAGAATTAACATTGCAGTAAGTAAAGACAGTTAAGAAGTTCCTGTGTCCCAAGTGCCCAGTTGTAGAGTCTAATAGGCCTAAAAGAAATTGAAGAATTTTTCTGTAAAATTGTCTTAAAATTTGGAGGTGGCCTGGTTTCCATTTCTCAATCCAGTTTCTCCGAAAGCTCATAGCCAATGAATGGAAACACAAGTCTAGCACGGGAAACTGAGAGCAACCATGTGATGTGCATTGACAGAACAGGTCAAACAAACACATCAGCGACAAAACAATTGACATTTAAAAGGTCCTAATTTAGATATTAGATAATTTGTGTTAATTTTCTTACTAACTGTTGAATTCAGCCTCAACTCTGACCTTACTGCAAGTTTAAAGTCAGTAAGGGCTGTGCTATTGGGGACTGTTCCTAGAACAGATCCACCAAACTGTTCCCCCCCAGTCCTTGTCTGAGTTCGTGTATAATTATGCTTGCACAAGATATTTAGGGAAAAGAAGGTTGACTGAACCTCCATCTCTTGCCAAAATGAAGATGTGGTGGTATGCACTGCATGGAAATACCTGCAGAAGTGCTGCCTGGCATCTGGGTAGGTAGCCCATCCCCTGTGTGGTCAACAGGTGAGGCCAGTCCTGGCTGTGGAAGAGCACCACATGCAGCTGTCTGCTCATGAAGCTGAATCTCATGAATATCATGCCAAAATCACAGAGCCTTGAGCAAGATCCTAAATGGTCATCTTCTGTGCTTGTGAAGGGGTGGGGAACCAGCCAGGATTTGGCCTCATTGTACAAAACACAGTACGCTTGCAGAGTGAGAGAGTTCTGTCCATAAAAATTTACGCTCTAAATAGAAAGTGCAAAGAACAAGAAGAGAATGGAATTATTCTCCTTTTAGGAACACAAGAACTAAATGAACTGTCCAAGTCATGCTGGACACTTCTGGCAGAGCTAAGATTTGGTGCCAGACTTGATGCTCAGTTGATGTATTTTTTCCAGAGTGCTCACTATTACCTGTATTTGCTCACATCTGTTGTGCCAAAATTTTTCTCGGGTGATACGAGAAACATCTGCTAGTCATCCAAGAAGTGATATAAACAGATCAATAGTAACCCCTAATAAGTAATAGTGAGTGTTGATTTACTTTCTAAATTACAAGAGTAAAATACCTTTCAGCTCTTCCATTTGCATTTGAATTTAAAAACCGGAAGCTTTCTCATCAAAAGGAGAAGCGTCATCGCAAATAGAGTCTTGAAATGCTGCTTTATGCTTGCTGCTGCTCAGCAGATGTTTTCTCTTTCCTGGCAGGACAGGGAACAAGAACTGGAGCAACTGACAAAGGAGCTGCGACAGGTCAATCTCCAACAGTTCATCCAGCAAACAGGAACGAAGGTCACAGTGCTGCCAGCAGATCCCGTTGAGGTGGAGGCCCCACACGTGGAGCTGGAGAGAGGTACAGCGCTTAGAATGCTTTTGGTGGGCAGGAGAAGGAGATGGCAGTGCATTTACCTGCTGCATTAATGCTAGCACTCATACATCAAGTGAATGCTCTGATAGTGAAGAAGTTCACAAAATATTAAGAAAGCACAGCGTGAAATATTTCTTTTCATTCCAAGGGTTTAGCAAGCTGTAAATAAAGCGCAGTATGTAGATAACTTCTCTCCCACTGTGCGTAGGCATGTGTTTGTCCCATCAGTAACCCATTAGGCCAGTAGCTTTCAAGTGTGGCCGCCATGGCTGCAGGCATGTAAACTGGCATGCAACATGATTCCACATCTGACATTGCTGTTCGTCTGGGTTCTTCCTCTTCTGGGGAGATGTGTTGTCAAAGTAGAAAAAGGAATGTGTCTGGATCTCAAGAAATCCCAGGCAGCAGCCGCATGGGAATAGGAGCTAATCCAGCTGGGCTGCCAGCCATCCAGAAGTCCTGGCCAGATGGCTGTTACGGCACGCGCAAATTGACTTTGCCCCTAGTGAGATCAGAGCATTGTGCACATGCCCGCATCTGAATTCAGGATTCCTAGACAGAAACATGGCAGCACTTTGAATGCGTGTCACAACTGTGGCACAAGCAGAAGCTCCTGTGGCGTGCTTTACCCAGTGCCCTGCTTGCAAGGGGCCTGTTTCTCTCAGCATTCTTCTCCTTTGCTGGTTCTGTCCCTTCTCTCAGAAAACTTTCTGACCAAAAGGCATTGGGAGGGTAGGGAGGTGGGGAGAGAAGAAAAGACTATCAGGCCTTAAATGTCAGCACTTGTATGAACTTTCTTTTTTAAGAGGGTAGGAAGCTGAAGCTCTGAGTTATGTATAGCTAGAAGCTCTTTCTGCACATTACTGTATAAATGTATTGCATGTACGTGTGTGCATGTTCCTTGTGGGAAGGTAATTATATTAAGTAGGTGTATCTTTGTGTTTTGAAATGAGTGGGAAGCGCACACCTTAGATCTCATCACTTCCTAGTCAGGCATTTGAATTTTTTGTTGTATGTGGTATTAGTTTTCCTGTACTGCACTAAGTGCACCCTGCACTAAGCGGGAAGCAGAGTATGGTGTTCTGCAGACATCACCCTCGATGATGACATTTCTAACTGCCCTTTTTCTTGTGCAGAGCCAACATTTCAGTCTGGGTCACTGAAGCGCCCCGGCTCGTCAAGGCAACTCCCCAGTAACCTTCGGATTCTACAGAACCCCCTGTCGTCTGGTTTTAACCCGGAGGGCATTTATGTATGACAGTACATACCTCTTCTGGAGAGGATCTAGCAAGGTACCCTGGACAAGATACACTTTTGTTTTATTCTGCCAATGATGATTGGAAGAAGATTATTTTTTTTTTGTTAAGCCACCGTATTTTTTTCTTCTTCCTCCAACACACCACTTGGAGCCATACCTGTGCACTGATGCTAAAGAGACAGAGGAACTGTCTCGATTCATAATTGGCAAGGATGAATGAACTTGCTGTCAACACAGCTAGAGTGCAAAAACCTTCATTTGTTTTTGCCATTTCAGAAGTGTTTGGGAAAGTATTGTTCCATGTATAGGCATAAATAAAAGACTGAGGGTGAAGGAAACCACGTATGCAACTTATCTGAGGTTTAATTTATTCCCTTTAATCAATGGACGTGTGAATGTTGACCTTTTATATTTTTATTTTTATCTTGTGAATAATCACGTATGGCTGTACGTCAGCCTGACAAGGTGACTTTATTTGCGTGTACTACCATCCACCATTTGATCAAGTACAACAACTTACAATGCAGAGTTCTGTGGAGTGCTGAACCATTAAAATGGTTTCTCACCACTGACTCTGTTAATTTCTGTTGTGGGTCACAATATGTCATGTTCCATCCATTGCTACCTTTTAAGGCTTGAAAAGTGAGCTTGTGGGATTTACTTGCTGTTGAATCTGCCTTGAATGAAGCACCTAGTGTTCAAAAGATTTATGGGATTTAAACCTTGGCTTGGTAAAAATATTTCCAGCATATGATTGAGGATGCACTAGTTAGATGATATTTTATTATATAGAATGTATATTTGAAATATTTTGCCACATTGTATATGCCTTTTGAGAAAAGAACAATGTAAGAAGTTGTCTGCGTATATCTTACCAAAAGAGAGTAGGAGGCTTTCACTGTGTGTGATTTTATACTTTATTTTTTCCACTAGTCATTACAGTGTTCTTGTTTTGCGGTAAATCTTGCTGTTGGAGGAGAAAAAAAACCCACAAAACAAATGAGCGTTCTCTTCCAGCCTTCCAGAATTCACTCAAGTTTTGTGGAGGGAAGAAACCTGGCAGAGTGTCCCATGAAGTCAATAGCAGAGCTTCTACTGACTTGAGTGGGGCCAGGATTTCATTCCAGGTCCCCAGTGTTAAATGGTAGACCTATAGCTGCTTTGAATGATGTATTGCTGCTCAGTCACTTACAGAATATAAAGCTTACAAACAGGAAATTCACACACTTGGTAGTCATTTTTTTACAAAAAATGTGAAAAGAGAACATTATTGTATCTTGATGTCACACTAAGGATTAGACGAAATGGCTTCCATGCAGAAAGTAAGTATGCTACCAAGTAGCATGTTGGTTACAGGCCTTGAAATTAGGCTGCTGAAGTGGACACCAAGTTTGTAGAGAAAGTGACTGGCATCAGCGGGACACTTTGTATACGTCAGGAGGCTGGCCTCACGGAGGAGTTAGAGAAGGGATGGGCCTTACCTAGTTACATTTGGATTTCCTGTTCTAACAGCAACTCATACCGTCAACCCCACCTTTGAGATCCCCTTGATGTGAGAGGGGGTCACCGTGCGCTCACTGCAGTATTGAATACCTGGACTTCAGTCAGGGGCAAAATGACAGAACTCCTGGTGTCTTTGGTAGGGTCAGGATTTTACCACTGGTAGGAAACGCCAAGCTTTTTGCCATAGAAAATACTTAAGAATTCTTAACTCCTAGCATCCTCTTGTGTTGATTTATTGATGTGCAGATAAATGTTAATTTAAGTTTCCTTTTTTAAAAAGGAGCTTCCTGACAAATGGAAGTTTTATAAGATATAGTAGAAGATGAAGGACTCCTGAGTGTTTAATGTATTTTTTTTCCCTTTCCACTTATTAATGGCATCATATATTCTAAAAATGCTGCTGTGTTTAGACTAACAGCAACAGACAAGGCTGTGAATATATAAAGGACCTTTCCAAATGGATTCTGAATTTTTACCGTTTAACTTATCAGGTCTTTTCCCCCCCCTCCCCCACCTTGTGAGCAAACTGGAAAATAAGATGTTCCTACCTGAGGAATCTTTGCCATGCTCACAGATTTTACTGTTAGTTTTATCACAATTCTGTGCTCATGTTTACTGTGCCCATAACTTTGTATTAAAAAAAAAAAGAATGTGTATATATATATATTAAAAAAAAAGTGTAAAATATACATAGTTTGGGGACAATATCTGTCCGAGGTACTTGAGCATATATGCCTTACATTCTGGGTTCAATTTACAGAAATAAAATGGCCCTCTCCAGTGGATATCTTGCATCTTCAGCACCTCTTGATGTTAGAGAACTGAGGCACTCAGCACCTTGCAAAGTCAGGCCCAAATTATGCTGCATGGGGGTGGGGGGAAACACAAGGAAAAGCCTGTTGCAATTTCAATCTTGTACTGAGATAAACTATTTTTAAGGCAGATCAGCATACTTACCCAGCTAATGTTTTTGTCATCCTTTGTGACTGGTCCATCTCCCACAGATGTCAGTTTGAGCTGAATTGGGCCCTTGCACCATAAAACCTGCTCTCTTTCTCTGCCAGGTTATTCTTTAAGATGGAGGGAGGAGGAAAGAAAAAGGATTAAAAGGAAGGGGAAGAGCAGCTTTGGAGGGCTTGAGTTACAGCTTTGTAATAGAATCAAGGAAGGAATTTGCCATTTAAGTTAAAAAATAGCATCTGCTGATTGCAGCAGCTGTTTGACAGAAGGGCCAGTCTGGAGCTGGCTCAGGAGTGGCCACTGTATCATCACTGAGTGGACCCTCCTTGTCAGGGCTTTAGCATGTGTCAAGGTGATCTGGAAAACATTTACAGCTTCGGCCACTGTTGTGGCAAAGGAGAGGCTTTGGTATCCAAACCTGTCATTTGTGAGACACTGACAAATTCCCCTGCCCCCACCATATTCCTCTTGCTTATTGAATTTCACCCAGGCTAAAGTTCTGTAGCATTTTCACCCTCTGTAAATAAACCAAAAAGAAGTGGCATGCCCTTGCATTAAATGTGAATTGAACAATGTATCACAGTTATGAAAATTCCTCACATTACTGCGTTAAGAATTTTGCTTTTGATCAACTGAAAAACCTCACTCTTTCTTTACAAATGTAGAAAAATTCATTTTCAGAAGTGTTTCAAACCTATTTATGGGGCATTAGCAGAAAGGAAGCTACACATACTAATTTTAACAAGTGCCATATTATTTACTGGCCAGCATGATAAAAATGGGGGTTTTTGCTTGCATTAAATAGTTGAATACACAAGCACTATTTTCCAGTGCACAGGGAATTTATATGGAGAACTCCTGTAATTTATTACTAATGGAAATTAACTGTGTTATCTCTCTCATCCATGAGGATACAGTTTATTTTTGTCGGTGATGCTATGTTGTTAGGGGAAAAGGTGGGGGGTAGACGGTTTGAAAAGCCAGTAGGTTAAGGCTAAGGTAAACGTTCTGAATGCTCAAGCAACAGAGAAACCCAAGTCCCACTCTGAAAAGTCAGCTAGGAACCTGCCTCCTGTTATCTTTCAGTAGGACTTAGGTTCCCAAGTGCCTGAATTGCTTCTGGAAATGGTATGTTGGCTTTGAAGTTTCTTGCTTTTCTAAACCTTAGCAAGTTGGAATGAAGTTCTTAAAGAGAACTACAGCTAGCATTAGCAATATGCAAATATGCTTTCATTGTGAGGTAAGAGAGAAAAAGATCCTTCAGTGAAATAAAAATCTCCTCTTGGGGCAATAATTGCCTTGGTTTTAGCGTGAAGAGTATTGCATTATGTTAGCAAACTGGGATCATATGAGTATGAGAAAAAAAAAAAGATCTTGTAATTTTTAGTGGGTTATCTTGAAGCATATAAATTCCTGATGTGCATTAACTTGAGTGAATTGGGCCTTAATGATCCATGTAAATAACAAAACTGTATTCAGATATTTTTTCCAGAAAATAGTCTCTAATGGTCTGTACTGTATTAAAATAAGTGTCAAAGTGTTACTTTTATATTACACCTTTTTTTTTTTTTAGAACATTGAAACATGCATGTTTATTCTATTTGCTACAGTATTTTAATGTTTTGGATGAAGGCCATCGGTTGTATGGAGATGACAAAACAATCATTCTGTCTATTTATTCAGTATTGCTGCTTAAAGTTTTCAAAATAAAGCTTTCAATGCCAATATAATGACTGATTGAAAGCTGTTCTAGCTCTCTTCAGATGTTTTTTCTATGTTTATAGAAAACTAAGTGAAACTTGGTATATAAACTGTTATACCAGCAAAGAATTATTGCAATAATATTGTGGGGAGGGGTTGGGGGTAAGTGTGTACAGTATATACATAAATGTATGCATGCAGCGAATGTGTTTAGGTCTCAAGTAAATGGAGTGCTACAGAATGTTTGAATCCTTTGTGGTCTTGCAAGAAACTTACACATGTGATCAAATACTGGTTAGTGCTTCATACCAATGTGCAGTGCTTGTGAGGGGCAGAACAAGCAGAGGTGGTCACAAAGGATCAACTCGGAGCCCTTCGAACTGAACGGGATTTAAGCACATTCTTGAGTATTCCATCGATGTGTTTCTGAGTTGGGCCTAAAAGCATGTTCTGATACAAAAATCTTTCAGTTGCAGCAAGGATGCCTTGTTTCAAGCATAGCTGGTACCTCTGAAAATTTGCATGGTTCTGAGATGGATCAAGTATGCCTGTTCTGTTTGTAAAATGAAGAAAACTTCACCCACGTCGTCACCCTGTGACACTACTAACTAGGGGTTCTGACTGGAAGATTTGAGTTGCTGACGCTTTAACCTAGAGAAGCAACGCAAACTAACTGTGAAAACACGAGTGAGCATTCTATTACTGCTCTGCTTCAATGCAAGATGAAAATCTGTATTATATGTAACTATATTTTTTGTCATTTAAAAAGCTTCTATTTTTTATTATTCTCATGAATGGTTGACAAAAGATACTGGATATGCTCCCATGCAATAAATTCCCCTCTGAAACTTCGGGTCTTTACAGTTCATGGTTTGCTGGAATTGCAGCATACATCTCGCGCGCATCTCATGGTACAGCTACTGGAACTCTGTCAAAAAACCACACAGCCTGAAAACAGGCCACGGTAATGCTCTGTGTGTCTAGAACTTGAACACTTTCACAAATGGCCACGTGTTGAGCATTAGAACACAATGAACAGTCCTAAATGGCCATTTACTTGGAGATGTGGGACACACAACTGGTTGGTGTGGGGCCTCTACCATAAAGTGTGCACATGCTGTATTTTTTTTAACCAGATATAGCCCAGGAACTACAAGAGAATGGAGAGCTTGTTTTCAACTGAGGAACTGTTACCAAGATTAATATTAATCCTGAACAGACAGAATTGGTCAGTGACTCAGAGGAAGTGTAACTTAAAGGTAAGAGACAGGGGTTTGTTTGGAGATGATCAGGGAGAGGAATTGAATGTACAGAATCTTCACACAACAAATACAGGGCGCACAGATGCTTCTGGCAGCAGGAAGAAATTAAGCTTTGAACAAGGAACTGAAGACCTGATTCAGGCTTAGTTCTTGTGCTGAAGACCAGAGGGCCTCACTTGAGATGATTTCTGTTAATCAAGGCAGGGAACTTGCTACAGCTGCAGACTTGTGATTTAAGCTATCCAAATGCACTCCTTAGTCTAATATCCCAACAAATGGCTTTTCCTAAGCCAGATGGAGCCTAATCTCATTAGATGTGAGGAGAAATGAGCTAACAGTAGTAGCGCTGTTGACTGCTGATAAGACAAAGAATGTCATGAGCTTCACTGAAACCCTAGTATGTGGCATTCATATTGGTAGGACCATGTAAGTTGTAGAGGTCCTCTGCTTCTGTGCAAGTCAACTGGATGGGTTTTGTAGTAGCTAAGGTTTCCCAGCATGCTCAGTAGAGCCAGGGGCACAGCTAATGGTTCTGATCTTTTGCTTTGCCTTTAAAGAACAAAGTGGTATATTTGTGCATGACTGCTGCAGCACTAACTAGCTCAGTGTAACTGAACCACTAATGAGTTGCAAAACCAGACCAGATCAACGTTCCATTTCATTTAGAATCTGTACTGAGTTCTTCTGCCTGTCACATCTTTGTCAGCTAGGTGGTATGTCTTTATAATCCAAATTTTTAATGATTGTTTCAACTAAGTTGTCTAGCGTCTGAAGTGGGGCACAATGAGCAACGGTCCCCATTATTGCCTTTCTTGAAAATGATGTATTTGCTACCTTTGGTATTGTAGCTGCTGTTAATGAGTGAGTATTTTCCAGGTCAGCCACTGCTTCATCATTAACTTTCTCCAGAAATATTGGATGGAGACAATCTCAACTGGTCTGTTTTGTTCCATTTTTCTAAGTGGGTATGCGGTGTACTTTTTTCCATCCTTTGCAGTGAGTTCCCTGTTTTGTGTGCCGTCAGGTCAGCAAACTGTGGGGCTGATTTCTTAAACATGAGCTACTGTCCGGTGGGTGACTTGAAAAGAGCCTCTTTGGCATGTGCTAGTGCAATAAGGAACTTGACGCAAAGAGATGATAATTGAGCAACCTCACCATTTGTCTGATCAACTCAGACACTGCCAGTGTCCTCATGCTGCTTCCGGTGGGTCTGTCTGTGCCTCCCCTGGGCAAGAAACCTTCTTGCTGTCATACAGACAGTCCTGGTGTTTCTCTCCCATGAAGATGTATTTCCTCTGTGCTGAGTCCTGGCTAAGACAAGCGTCTGTCCCTCGTGCAAACTAAAGTTTTATTTCTAGAGAGGCTTTTCTGATCCAGATCCTTGGCTATGGGAAGGCTGCAGGGATCACTGTAATCTCTTGTGGAGTGAGAGAGTGTCATCGCAGTATTGTTGCACTGTTTTGTTCAGTCATCCAGAAGTTGAAGGAGATGAAATACTGTTACAGCAGAATGGGTCTTCAGCTGCGAGAGCTGGTAGTTGGGTGTTCATCTCCAGTTTTTGCTTTGGTCCACACAGGTTAAGTATACGAGACTGATTTCAGTTTCCAGTCCTCTGAGTCCCAGGTATATCAAGGAGAAGCAGAGTTACGAAAATAATGTGAAGTCCAATCAACAGGACAGATTCCTGTACAGTAACACACTGATGAATGGGATTTGGCCTGCAACAGTTATAAGCTATGTCCTACACCCCTGTCTCATAACTTAATTACTTTATTAATTACCTAAGTATTGGCTTGTTCCCCAATAGCATGCTTTCATATATACTGTTCTTGCAAAATAGAGAATGATGCTATTATTCAAGCTGTAATTTTCCCTTTCTATGCATCTTTTTTGCATATACTATTTTGTACCTATTGTTTCAGCTATGGACTTCGTCTTGTTTTACCCCTCTGCAGAAGGAGGAAGGCAATAAGTAATTGGAAAACTTAGCGAGAAAATGCAATATAAAAGATCTAGTATTCAATCCTGGGTCAAGGTGGAGGTAAGAAAAGTTTTCTATGATTTCTTTTTAATGAGCAAAAGTTTGAAGGAAAAATATTCAGAAGAGTTCCAGCTGGGCTTCTGAAAAGTTCACTTAAAAAACCCTTATCCAATGAAACACAAATGAGTGCCAGCAATTACTTGCCTAGGTATTTTAAAAGGGAGGGCTTCTGATTAAAAAGGGGGAGTAGGAAAGGGGGATGTACACCAAGTAAAACTCCTTTAACCTGATTCATATTTGCCCTGAAGTCCCTTTCACTACCTGTGTGATGGAAAGTGAAAGGAATCATCCAGGTACCATCAGTAGCTGTTCCCAAAATAAAATTCTGGCCAGCCTTTAAGTGGGGCATAACTGGAATTTCTTTGTTGTTGCCTATGAAGCTTCTCATAAACCAATAATTGTCACAACCTGCAATAGCATATCCCTTTTGTCAGGTGTACCAAACTGCTTTTCATGAAATGAAATGTGCCCAGAAGAGATGATTTGACTTTAGCAGTCACAATCAACCTGAGGTGAACTTTGACCAATGAGGTAGAACTGGCCCTTCTGGAAAGCTGAAGAGAAATCTGAGAACACCAGCCGACCTTTAACTATGCTTTGTTGCTACGAAATTGTCTTAACTGTTCTCTTGACCCAGCAAATCTGCATCATGGTTACCAAGACTATGACCTGACCTGGATTCTCCATTGTCATGTAGCTTGTCTCATGTACAAAACGAGTGTGGATGAGACAGCAACATGGCTAAATGAGAAAGGTAACAATGTCCATTAGCTGTACGGCTTGTTACACTAGATGCAGGGCAGCAGATAATCTTGTCCCCTCAACTGTCACATCACTGCAATTACAACAAGGTCTACACGAGAGGGCAGCAATACATGCTGGCATGCCTCGAGCAGCATAGCCATGCAGCTTGTTGAAAAGGAGATTTTCTAGGCATAACTAGCACGTGATAGACAATCATGTAAAATATGCAAAATTCCATCTTTAAATATGTTCTTTCAGAAAGGACACAGTAATACTTATAAAGAACCATGTCCTAGTCACAGCATATGTGTGGCTGATGCACAAATGATGCAATTCCTGCAGTTTCTGTGAGGAGGGCTTGGGCCTGGTAGCTTTCTGAAACCTGTACAGATGTGGATCGAAACATTCCATTTTAGAGATTATCCTGTGCCTGGCGTCTTTGCCTGGGACTGGGAAGTTCTTGTTTCATTTCCCAGCTCTGCCACAGATTTCCTGTGTGTGACCTTGGGCAAGCTACTATAATCCCTCTGGATTGGAGTCCCCCAGCTGTAAGCTTGAGATAATACTGCTTCATCCCCTTTGACTTTGTCTATATATACTGCAAGCCCCGTGGCGAACAGCATCGCATTTCCTATTTGTTTGGCAAATAGTACTTAGCACAATGTGGTCCCGATCTTGGCTGTGCCACCTAGATACTACTGCAATGAAGTATATTTTCGTATCATACCAAGAGGATCACAAGAAGTCACTCTGAGTTAGTTTTACCTTACAGCGAGAGCAAGATGCAGACGTGCTGAGGGAAGCTGGGGGTTTCTGAAGGTGAATTCTTGTTTAGTGTTAAATGGATTTCTTTTTCTAAAGGGGTAAAAAGGAAAGGCAAGTAAAGGAATAAAACCTTCTAATTTCAACTTTTGCTCAACTCTATTCTTCTAGCAAAGTGATGCTATTACAAGAGGCAGCCTAAATCCTTTTGCAAGTGCTACTCGGGAGTGTGTTATAGCTAATCGATAGAAACAATTGACTGAGCAGGCTGGGATTTTCTTGGTGGGTCCTAAGTGTTCCAGTGTTTCCACAAGTCTGATGATGTGCTAACAATGTGCATGCAACTAGTAATGAACCATGACAGGTTGCCATTTCATGGTTGTCTGTAGAAACCTAAGTGCCCTTTGGTATTAGGGGCTGAAGAGATTAAGTGCACAAGAGTTAGAATTGTAGGAGGGTGCCTTTTTTGGTTGTTTCCCGATTCCAAAGGGTTTTCTACATGCTCCCAATAAATTTAATTAACTAACAAATACCTTAGCTGCACTTAACTCTGGAGACCTGCACAGAATGAGAACCCTTCAGCATGCCTTAGCATAGATACTCAACCCTATTGCTCAGTTCCAAGATTAAAGATCATTTTAAGATGTTGCCATCTGAACGCATTTAGGTAATAATTAGTGCAGCTGCCGGCATTTGACAAGGCAATGAATAATCAGTCCCATGGCATCTTATCTCATGTCCTGCTCAATAAAGTTCTTGCTGCTACCTTTGTCCATGGTCATCGGAGGAACTGTACAGCAGGAAGCAACTACTTCTAGGAATATATCTCTCCTTTGGTAGGAAAAATGGACTTGGCCTGCCCCAAGTGTGCAGCCTAACATTCAGAAGAAATAAAATCTATCTTATGTTACTATAATTGAATAACAGTGACCACAAGCATATACATTTTTCATACATGCACACACACACATATGTCTATGTAGTCAAGTCATTAGATTTCATTATCCTTTTTGTCAGCTTGGGAAACTAAGGCCCATGGAGGTGAAGGGCCTTCACAGAAGGAGTACCTGCCCTTCATCTCCATGTACCTACCTTTGCATATGAATTTTTCACTAAAAAGTCTGTTTTGATCACACAGAAATAGAGAGTTGTCCAACAATGGTTCAGTCAGGCTGAAGGGCCATCTGGCCTAGCATTCAGCCTTGAGCTCTATAGCAAGAGCTGAATGGACACAAGCAGCTCAATAGTAAACAGTACCCTGGTCTGGAGTTACCAAAATAACCTACTCTGAGGGGAAGCTTTCCCTAACCCTTCAGTCAGAGGTTAAACCTCTTCCTGATAGCAGAGGATTTATGTCCCTTCCAAACTAAACAATCTAAGCACTTCAAAAGAAGTGACTCTTAATCTCTTCTTTTGCAAGCATTGTGCCAGATTCAACCAATAAAGCTTTTACCTTTGAGATCTAATTAATCTGTTTTAAACTTAAAGCTTTATTCTGCAAAATGAATGTCATCTACCATTGATTTTAACGCACTGGTTTCAGCACATGCAGGAGTTGTTCAGCTCCTTGTAGAATTAAGTCCATTTATTTTAAGTTCTTTGACAGGGACTGCAAAGCAGGGAAGCCAAAACTAACAATAATAACAAGCTATTCTATGATAAAGTGTCAGGTTTGTGTTTTCTTGTAGTGCACATCATCAAGGCTCCAGTTACCTCCATCAGTTTTTCACCTTTGAGATGTAAAATACTCTTAGAGCCTGAACTAAGAATAAGGGAAATCTTCCTGGCATTGTTCTCTCTCATTTTGGCTATAGAAACGCACACACTCTTTGATGCATGGGAGATGGGCTCACTGCATTTCGCGGCCTCCATGTCTGATTAAAACCAGGAGGTGAAAAGGTAACTGAGGGGTATTAGTAGAAGGAACTCCATCTAAGCGATGCAATTCTGGGGGTGGCTGTGTTTGGGGTTAAAAATTTGAGTCTGTTCTGATTTCTTCTTCATATAGGTTGTACTTAGCTTATTGCTTCTCTTGTCAGCATATGCAAGTTACCTGTTCTGCTAGGAATGCTGTGCAGCAAAACCAGAAAGAGCCAACTGTGATTATATTTAGATTTCAAGGCACCCAAGGAACTACAGTGGTTTGAAACCATACATCTAAAAAAGCTGGCGTTTGACAGTGATGTTCCTGCTATGGTTCACTACTGCATGGCTGAATTGCAGTTTTGCCTACCTCACGGTACTGATAACAGGGGTATATCAGAAGGAAAAAACAGGTTCCTGTTCTCAGCTGTGCAGCATGCAGTTGTGAGGCAGTGGTTCTGAACTGCCTTTCTGCTCCTTCTGGCCCACCTCCTGTAACACAGACGTGCCTTCAATCAAAGGGGCAGGTGTGCATTTTGAAGGCACTGTCATGTGGACTCATCAGGAACATCTGGGGAAAGGGATGAGATCCCCTCTTTACAGGCTTGTACAAATACAGATGATTTGATTGTACCCACTAGGGAAAATGCTAGGGTAGCCCTAAACTACCAGAGTGCCGTTCCAGACCAGGCAGCTTTGTTCCTGGAGGAAAGGTATAGATCATCTCCGAATAAAACAAAAGGAGGGGATATGTAGTACTTTCTCACTGACTTGACAGGCAACTGAATTGTCCTCTACCCCTTTGAATGTATTGTCCTGGGGTTACTAAACTCAAGCAACCCCATGACATTACTGTGTACTTTTAAAAACAAGTTATTGCAGACTCAGCGTGTTCAACAATCACAGCAAACAGCTGGACTCTTGGAAATACCTTCCGGGCCTGGCAGGACACTGATGGGAGCACGCTTCCCATAGATGGCTCCTGGGGCATGGCACACAGATTACTCTCAAAGGTCATTTTAAATAACTGTACTTACCTTGTCATTTACAACACCAGAATTGGCCCCGTGACCAGTTGTGTTAGGCATTTTGCAAAGCCACTTTACGTTTTGCAGAGATGGATATATCTTTTCTTTCTTTCTTCTCTGCTCTGTAGAACAAATTGCAATCCAAACATACAGCTTCTTTCTGTTGAGCCAAGAAGCAGGAACACGTGTAGCCCAGGTTCACACAAACACATTTTTCTTTACAGATGGACTAGGAGTGCCTACAAGGATTGTCTAATGACGGCAGCTTGTTAGGCCATAGTAGCTCCTCTCAGACATCAGATGTTGAAAGATGAACAGGCAGCCTTAACCCTGACCCTTGCCCACACACATTCCCATAGTCTTCAGTTACCTTGGTAGCACCTGTAATAAGCAGGTCTTGTCTATTCTACACACCTTTTCTATTTTTTTTAAGCACTGTATTATTAAACACTTTTTTTCCTACTGTACTCCCCTACAGATGCCTCCTTCCTGACTTCACTCTGGAAACTGACGTCCCGATTGTAGTGCATTCAGCATGACAGACCCAGCAAACTGCCTGCATGTCAAAACCAGAGCATCTGTAAGAGTTTGCAGTACTGGAAAAAAACAATCCAACCTCATATTCGTGCTTTCAGTCCCCTAACTCATAGCAGCAGCTTCTCTCTAGAACAACAGAGGGCACCACTCTTCACACAAAAGGCTTTAGCTGGAAAAAGAGCGGCCCTGCATTTAAATAACTAGAACATTTCTTTCTCAGCAGGTGATTGGGATTGAATAGTCTTCCTCCAAGGAGGTTCTCCTGTGCATCTTCCCTGTGGGAAAGCCCTGGCCAAAAGCTGTTCTCAGAAATGTGTACTGTTTTTTCTGTGGATTTTGTCCTAGTTTGCACAGAATTAAACAGTCACTTACTGAAGAATAACTTTAGCCTATTGATTAGGGCCTTCACTTGGGGGAAGAGGAAACCGCACTGCCAGTTCCTACACCAGCTCCCGTGAAGGTCTGGTTTTTTTTTCCAGTGGGTCTGTAATGTAAAATGCATAAACATGCTGCAAAGCAGGGCTGGAATCTAGGTTTCTGCTCTCAGATGACTGTGTTATCTTCTGATCGTTCTGTGCTGTCCAACAGGTGCCTCCAGTTGCAGCCTCCCCTGCCACCTGGTGAGTGCTGTCACTAGTTTTGAAACAAAGGTAGCAAATCTAGTCCAGCTGTTGAAAATTGATTTGCGCATCTACCTCTGTGAAAGGCTGTAGGGCTGAGATCCGAGTAGAAGGCAGAGATAATCGTCTGATGCCCAGAGCAGGCAGGGGGCACAGGTCTGTCCTATTAACTAGTTTGGATGGCTCTCTTCTGGTCCCACTAGCTGTGGTGAATTCACGTCCCGGGCAGCTGTCTACAGGGTGGCTGCAGCTCTCACAAACCTGGCGGCTGTTGTGTCCAGATTGTGTCATGTGAGCGGCAGCAGGATTGTGCTGTGGCCAGGACCGAGGACTGCTCTGGGCCCCTTGGCTGCGGTAGGAAGCAAACTAGCAAGAGCTGCTAAGCCTGGTATCAGGGCCTTTTCCCAGCCCACCACCAGCCCACAGCAGCGCAGGGGGGTCTGTGGGCTGCCACTCACTGCTCTCCAGCCTTGGACTTTCTGAGGTACATCTCGGAAATACACGTAGATGGGAGGACTGGGTACATGACAGGCAGGGTAGGGAAAACTGGAAACTCCTACATAAATAAAGTTCAGGTATCTGTCATGTGCAGCAGATTCTGCTGGGGGTTAAGCGCTCCCAGTGCTAATGTCCTTTTGTGAAGCTACAAAAAGGCTGGGGTGCTTGAAAGCTAATCTGGTTTTCCAGTGGCATCAGTTGTGCTAATAAATAGTCTTGCTTTTCCATACAGACCATGGTTTGCTTATATCCATAGACCTTCACAGTAACAACGTTACTATTTGAGAAGAATCAAAGTGAAAAAGCAGCCTCTACTAAAAACTTCCCTGATCATGGTTTATTAGCCTTCCAGCTGATGCCCTCAAGGGCTACAAACCTCCTAGTTATTTTCTGTACGAGAAAGCAGAATTGGTCCATACCCACATAATATTGCATTCTGTTTGCTCAAAATGCATTAAGCAAACCTCTCGAACGCCAGGACTCAGGATCCAACTTGTTTTAAACCTTGAATGCACCCCTCGGGCAGTGCTAAAACTTATCATCTCCCCTAATCTGCAGTGACATTGCTAGTGTTATTAGCTCTACAGACACAGTCCAAAGGCCGCGAGTGCCACTTCCCCGCACGTACATGTTACGCTCGGGAGGGGGACGGGGGGGAGTGCTTGAAGGGACAAAGGCAAATTCAGTTTCCTCAGAAGACCATCGAGCCACAAAGCCCACAAGGGGCTGCCAGCCCCCGGTTGATCCGTGTAACGGGTCTGCCTGCCCGGCCGGGCGTTCCGAGTGAAGCTGTACCCGGCTCCGGGTGCGCCCTGAACCCGCGGGCGCTTCCCCCTCCCCTCGGCGGCGTTTTCCCGGCGGTGTGCACCGACAGCCTCTTCGGGGCGGGCGAAGGCCGGCGGGGCCCACATCCACCGTCAGCCGAGGAGAGAATCATACCAAGAGGCAGTCCCTCGCCCGGGGCAGTCCCTCGCCCGGAGCCTCCTGGGCAGACCAGCCGGGCAGTCAGCCAGCAGCGCGGCGACCGTTTCTCGGCGGGACTCGCCACCCGCCGCCACGGGGCCGGCGGCCGGTAAGCCTGAGGTAACGCCCGCGCTCCCCGCCCGTGCGGCTCCGCGAGGAGGGGGCGCGACCCGCCCAACGGCCAACGGCTGCCCCGCGCGGCGGAGGTGGGGCGAGCCCGCAGCCCTGCGCCGTTGCCAAGGGACGGCCACAGCACCGCCTCCTTTCCCCCCTTCTCCCCCCNGGGAAGGGGTGGGGGTGGGGGATCGGGGGCAGCTTTATCGCCAGGCAACCGGCTGAGGCGGCGCTCCGTGCGACCCCGGCGCTCCCGCGGAGCCCTGCGGGGGCTGAGCGCGAGCCCCCGTCGCCGCGGTCTCCTCTGTGGCGGACCCGCCTGCAGGCAGGTCTGATCCCAGTCCTTCCGCGGCAGCCCAGCTGTCGGCAGCCGCCTGGGTGTCGGTGCAGGACTAGCTCTAAAAGGGAGTGCAGACGGTTCTCTGACAAAATAACCTGAATGACCTCTTTCACCCCCTCAGGTTCCGTGCCTGCGTCTCCCAGAATTGCCGTCCTGCACTAGTACGTGTGTACAGGCACTGGCTTTTAAAACCAGAGGTAGGTGCGCAGGCTGCCGCGCGCTCAGAAGTACCACTGTACTGCATTACCTCTTCTACCATCTGCACAAGTGAAGATGAGCTAAGTCAGACAATCTCTTTCTTTTCAAGCATAGCATAAAATATTTTTCATCTTTAGGAGGGCGATTCTTTTCAGCCACTTGCCAAATAAGAGTTCAACTTGCATATTAAAAAAAAAGACATTCTGTTTCTCTGTCTGCTACTCCTGCAAACACATTTGGAGATCTTGCTGCCAAGAAAAGCTTTTTTTTCTGCATCTCAGGCAGCCTAATTGTTGCAGAGTCTGGCCTCAGTGGCTTATGATTGACTCCATTTATTTTTGATGGAGATCCTCATGTTTCAGCCAAGGAGGAAAGTAAGTCCTGCAGCTGGAACCTAGAGCCCAGTCTTATAACCTTTACTGGAAACAGTGATCTCTGTACCACAGAAATACTAATCAGCGTCACTACTCATAGGACCCAAACCTGAAGTCAATTCAGTGGGCTCTAACCAGGTCTGAAGCCCTTAATGCTATAACTAGGACCATGCAGATGGACTGCTGCTCCTATGTAGATGGGCTGCTTTGCAAACAACATTATGTGTAAGCAAAGCTGTGTGCCTCCCTGACACCAACTCCAGGACTGGAGCCTTAGGAATAGTGTTGATAAAGTACTGTGAGAATAGAATCCACTTCAGTATCTGTCAGGTCCGTTGGCTCTGTAGTGCGGGTATTACTCCAAACACACTTGGGGAGCCAATTTTTTGCTGAGTAAGAAGGTGCCATATTTACATAGCTCTTTTCCTGAGGTTGTTCTTTAGAAATGGCTCAGTTGTGAGAGTGACTTGGCCACAAGGGTTTTGGTCTGAGTGGAAATATTTTAGACTGAGAGCTAGACTCACCTTTGAGAGCAAAACATGCAAGATGAAATTAGGAGTTCCTTCCTTTTTCTGGCTGAGGGACTGCAATCATGCAGACGGCAATACCCAGCAGATGTCCGCACTCAGGGAACTGCTGATGTCGGAGGATCGAGGGGACCAATTCCCAAAGCCTTCATCAAAGATTTGTGCTAGTTCGTATTGTGTAGTCTCTGTTAGATCAAGCACCTCACTGTGATAAACTGTAAGGGGGAAGGGAACGTGGATGTGTTTCTAATACGAAACAAATCTGCATTTCTGAATTGATCCCAGAGTATCTCAGCTGAGGTCAAAAAGTCTGTAAAGAGTAGTGAAAATCAGTGCACCTGCTTTTAAACTAAAGCAGGACAAATGGGGACACAGAAATTGAGCTTTAAAAATATTTAAAAGTAAAAAAAAACCCACCCAACAAACAAAACAATCAATAGGCCTTTATGGAGGCAGGAGAAAGAACTCTCCCAGTAGCGCTGCCTGGGATCACGGTCCCTGCTTTCCGAAACACAAGGTCACATCTTCCCGCTTGTCCCAGGCGTGACTTGCCTCCTCCGGGATGCAGTAGGAAGGCAAGTCAGGCAGGAAGAGACATGCTTGCACCCCTGGAAAGGGCAGCAGCAGCAGCAGTGGCAGCAGGTGCGCTGCCACTGGGTGCCCCGTGAATTCAGTGAGGCAGAACAGCTTCTGCTGCTCGGCCTGGGGCAGGGCAGCTCCGTGCAGCCCGCGGCACTGCCATAATTGAGGCTGCGGTGAGTTTAGCATTTGTGACAGATTGACAACCCTGGAGACTGAAATGCTGTAGCCACGGGAAGGAGGCAGAGAGGGAAGTGACAGTGGCAGCTCAGCCTTGCTCGTGTCCAGCCCACACGTGTCTAGGACTTGCACAGCCGCTGCTAGTGGCAGGTGAGCCACTGGCTTCTCTCTGATGCTTTGCAGTGAGCTACTGAGACTGCAGTATAACCAGAGATAGTAAATGGAGATTCAGACTTTCCTGAGAGAAACTGGCTCTAAAAAATACAAGTCTTTTTTTTGCAGAGAGCAAATTTGGCATTTTTGTTACTTGTTTTCTTTGAGGTCATGCTTTCAAGTTCATTCTGCAACTAGCAGGCAGGAAACTTCTCAAAGAAGGCAGAGATCACATGACTCTAGGAGCTGATGTTTGAAGAGAAAAGGAAATACCTTGCGAGACCCAGGGTACAGGGCAGACTATAAGTTTACTGGTGCCGAAACACAGGCTTGCTGGATGTTGAAGACATTCAGCCTGCCCTGAATGGAAGTGAAAATTAAACAAACAAACAAGCCCCAAAACATAGACTTAGTCCTACTCCAAAGCCCTTTAGGCTTGAGAAATAGACTCACATTGACTTAATTGGTAGGTCAGGCCTTTCTTAAACAGGGGTCATAGTCAATTTGAGTTCTATAACTGTAATGCTTCCAAACGTAAAACTACCATTGCCTTCAGTGGGAGGTACACGATATTACCTTCCATTGGCTTAACAATCTCAACCGTGTTTATTTAACACACTATAATGGAGCCTTTCATGCCACTATAATATACTGGATAAATAAGACCTGTTTTCAAAGTTTATTGCTTAAGAAAATACATTTGCTAGCTTACATCCCTTATCTTGTGGTTTATGAGAAAAGAGAGTATGTACTCAAGTGTATACAGTAAATGTGGCACCCAGTCCTGCACTCTTAGCACTTGGGAAGTGCAGATGAGAGTCCATATATCATATAGAAAATAACAAGCACTGATAATACATATTTGCGCAGAAGTGAATGTATATTTAAGCCTGCCAGGCTCTTGTCCATTGCTTGTATGATTTTTTTTAACGTCAAGAAAATACGAAAGATACAATTTGATTTAGGCTGCAAAGGGATCTGAGGAAGCCTGAAATTTAATAATTAAAGCTGACTGTAGGGTCCCTCCTGTCATTTGCCTTTTGCCTCCAGCCGCAGCGGGTTATCAGCCTCAATTACAAACCTTTTTTTCACGTGTTTGCTTTTGTTAGGCATCGGTATTATCTGAACACACATATTTTGTCTTTATGTTTTATGTAATAAAATTTAATAGACTCCACTGATGCTGCAACTTGGCGTGAAGTCATTTGGCACGTTTGATTCAAGGGCTAATAAAAATAAGCCTTCCTGTTATTGTACATGGTAAATACTGGAATTGATAAAACCCTATAAGGATCTAGGTTTATAGCCCAATGAAATCTAAACTGATTCATATTCCCAAAGGCTGGAAATTTGAAAGAGATGTAAAGCCTGGCCTACGCTCAGGTTTCAAACTACCCAAGTTGTTCATGAGGGGTATGATTTTTTTTAAAAGTGGTCGTGGCTCCACCTTTTCTGTGCATATAATAAAATGGTAGGAAGGGCTTCGTGCTCAGCAAGGCCGATTCCCTCCCTAGTGTGTGGAGTTGGAGTATATGCGCACGTTTGTCCCAGTGTAACTCCGGCCACGTAACAAGTGTTAAGCTGTTTAAGTATGCAGGTCAAAGTAAAGTGGCTGGCGAGTTACCGAGTTGAAGGGTTGAACCTAGTTCACTTTCGTTCCTGTGGTAATGCGAGGCGCAGAACATGATCGAGAGACAACTGAAGTGGTTTTTTTTAACACAACATTTTTTTCCATTACCTTTGACAAGTTTTGATTTCAGCCCACAAATAATTGACTTCAACAGGTATACTGATGCCAGGTGGTGGTCTTTGGTCTCCGATCATCACTTTATGGAAAAAGCACTTCTATGTGTCCGCTGGTATTTGTACAGGTAGCCTTCCTATATCTCTTTCTAATCAGAATTCATTTTACCATAGCTTCCATGTGAAAAGACGTATACCTATTTCTTAACAATCCCATTTGAACAGGTTAAAAGAAGCGCTTATTTTTCACCCAGTTTATAAATTTAAAGGACTGCTGGAACCAACACGAGTCTTAAAGTTTTCTATTATATTTGTGTTCCAACTTCATTCATTGTCAGCGTAGCTGCCAGTTCAGTCATTGGTATTGAAGAACCAGTAGAGGGAGCACGAAACGCTTCCTTTGTATTTCTCTCTTACATAAACATTGGCTACTGTTTGAGGGTTTTCTTAATTTTATTTCTCTGGAACAGGAATTTTTGAACGAAAATGTGATCTGTGGCTCAAATATTAAATCTGCAGAAGTCTTTANACACATCATTCCTCCAGAGATTATGATACGTCATTAGATTGTCAGGCAAATCGTAAAGTTTGCTCATGGTGAACAAAGATAGCTCCCATGCAGCGCCAGGGCTGTAAAGTGTCAATTTTACAGATTAATATTTTGCAAAAAGAAGAGGAAAAAAAGTAGATTTCCAGAAGAAACATGTATGTTCCACGTGCATGCTTTATACTTGGCTTTGTGAAACATGCATGTCTTAAAACAGAGTTTGCTAAAGTGAGTTAAAGGAAACCAAGCAAATTCAAACCCAGATTAAAAATGTGAAAAGGCATTAAATGATTATTGTCAGTCACACAATCATACATTTTGAAGCTCAGTGCACCCGTTATTATGTATTATCATAACATTTTTAATTAGTAGACAACCCCATTTTGTGTATTAAAGTTTTTATTCCTTAGTAAGAATTTTTTTAGTCACAAAATAGTGTGGAAATATTTAGATAATAGAATTCATGGAGTGCTGGAAAATACTGAATATAAAGATTGATTTCTAATATATCACATACTAAACTGTTCTAAACCAGCTGGTTTCTTGCAGACAGGATTTATTTTTTTAATAATTTAAGACAGCATAAGCTTGTATCAAGCATAAGCATTGTAACAAAAGTGCAACTTTTTCAGCAAATCCTCCCAAAAGATATTTAACTCAAAATATCATTAACACATATTTTCTCCCTACAAAAATAGCATGTCAGACATCATTAATTGGATGTATTAACAACTATTTACATACAGCCACTCTGTAGGCTAGTAAGATTTTTTTTCTTTTTAACGTTGTTTAAACACAGCGTTTGAGGCAAACAGTAGCAACAGCAGCAGCAGATGCACCAAACGGACGGACAGACCCTGGACAGACGTACTCACTCCTCGCCAGGCTGTTGTGTCTCACCTCTTACATAACATTCAAGTGAGATTTCTCACAGTGCTACCTTGGCAACAAACTAAAAATATCTAGGCAAGGTCTTGGTTTAAGCCTTATTATAAAAGCTTTATCTGTGTGATTATCTGGCGTCTGGTTTGTCTCCAGAAAGGGAAATCGCGATATTTGAGCATGGGATGAGGGGAGAACCCATACGGGAAACTTACCCCAACCGGTATAATCATTTCCGATTGTGCAGTGAGGTGTTTACCTATGGCCTCCAGTTTGTGTCATTTGGAATTTAGGGTAAAATGAGTTCAGGCTGACTAGTTGCTCTGAGCTTTCTTGGGGGGGGGGGCAGTGGTGGTGGTGGGGTGTTCTTTTTGTAGTTCAGTGCAGAAACATTCATTTTATACAGCAAGGTTCGGGGGGGAAAAAATCTCTCGGGAACATACTGAATTAAATAAAGACAGGGTGAAAAAAAATGCACTTGCCACACCTGTATACCTTTGCCGAAAAAAAAAAAATATATATATATAAAATAAACACAAGGTGACATAATGGGTCTGACCCTCCTTCCCTTGCACACCCAAAACTCGCTGGAGCCAGCGGCGCCCCCGGGTGCTCAAGGCACTGCAGGTTTGGGCTCAGGGTCCGTCCCTCCTCGCTCCGGTTCTCGATAAAGTGCTAGCACAGGTGCTGGGGTCGCCCCTCAGCCCCTCGCCTCGCCCCTGCCCTCACCCCCAACCCACCCGGGTCTCCCGGACAACAAGTGCAAGTTCCTAAGTGGGACTTAGGGACACTGTATAAACCCATTCCAAATAAGGTGCAACATTTAAGTTACCCTATAGAGAGAAAAAAAAGAGTATCCTTACTATTTTTTCTTCCTTCTTCTTTTTTTTTTTTTCTCAACACTCTTACGCATTTATAAAGCCAAACATTAAAAAAATACTGAGTAGCAAATTTTATCCTTGACGGCCCAACCACGGGGGCAGCGCCAGGACCAGCCGCCTGGGCAGCGGTGCGCGGTGCTGGCGCCCCGCGGGGGCGGCCGCTCCCCCTGGTCCGGGTACCGACACCCCGTGGCCGCCAGCTCCCGGCGCCGCCCGGCCCGGCCCCGGCGACCCCTTGCAGATACCGCCCTGCCCTCCGTAGGAAACCGGGGGCGCAGGTGCCGGCCCGACGGCCCCTCCCCGCCCCGCGGCGGGGCGCCCGGTCCGAGGGTAGGGCAGCGGCGGCGGCGGGGAGCCCCTGCGGGCTCCC